>JAQQTP010000082.1:45247500-45627500 GCA_029884605.1 Ormosia emarginata | reverse complement strand
CTGACTATTTACTATATTTTGTTTATGTAAGTTTGATGATTTATCAATAAAAACAACAAATCTCACAAACACATTCATGGCCTCAGGTTCTCAACAATCCTTGAGATATGCTGTTTGCCAGGCATCAAGCAATCACATATCATACGTTTATAAAAATTTTATTTCATCATTGTCAGAGACAGCAGAATATAGAAAAACAAAGATACAAATTGGAGAAAAAATAATCAAATTTAATAGAACCCTGCACAGGAAGATGATGATACTTCTAGATGATGATAAAATACATCAACATATTTAAGGATGAGTAGAGTTTTTAGTAAAAAAAATAAACTACAAAATATCATTAATTTCTTATGGACAAGATATGTTATATGGAAGTTTTTTGCACTAGTTTCAAAATAAAAGCTGCCACCAGAAAAGCTTTATTATTATTATTTGATAGAAAAAGCCAACAGAAAAGCTTGAAGGCAAGCTCAGCAAAGTTCAATTGAAAAAACCTCCACATATTACAGATACATGTGGTTACTACTTGGACCGATTCAATATGAGAAATTTTAATGTTATATGCTGTTCAGGGACAGGATTATGAAGAAGACTGGAGTCAGGACCAAAAAGGGTCAATATATAAAGATATAAAAATAATTTTAGAGAATATCGTAACATACAAAGTGGAAAGGGTATAATAGTGGGCTTTTAAGTTCAGGCAGCCACTGGATTAATCATGTGCTCTGAAATCCCCCCCGCCCTCTCTCTCTCTCTCTAACACACAATCCTAGACTATGTTTCCAATGCACCAGCCACAAGCTCTATTAATGGCAATCCCATTGAAAAAGACTAAAATATTTATAAAAAGTAAAAATTACCTGCAGGGGAAGGATAAAGTTAGAAATCAAAGAGTTGATTGAACAGACTTCATATAAAGCAGCAATTGCATGGCAAGCTTCTCTCCCTTCTTCATCAGTTGGAAAAGCAGCAAAGGCTGTTCCGTACGCAGATTTATCTATTTCTGCAGGTGCAATTTGACTTTGAGAAGGATTTCCATCTTCATCATCAAGATCCAAGTTACAAGCCTCATCAATAAAGTCATATTCAGCAGAAATATTTCCAGCCAGGGCCTTCAATGCATCACCACTAACTGAGGGCCAACCAGTTGCTGTGTACATCTCAGTCTCCAGGTTATAACCAAGGCTCTTCAACTTTTTATCACAAAATTTATTGGGAGCCTTCTTGCCTTCTTCAATCACTTTATCAACGTTAGGAACTTTGAATATTCACTCAGTTGGAAGTGCCAAATTGGGGTTTTTTCTGTAATGAAGAACGTGGCAGGTGAAAACGAAAGCTTTACTTCCATCTATATCCTTCAGCTACTTTGTAGTAAACAGCAGAGTTCATAAAATAAATTGTAAATTTTTTTCCTTCATGAGCTCAATCAACAATATACAAAAATATTAACGTAGGTCCTAGCATTCATGAATACATTATACTTACGCTTATCATACAGTTTGCATGATAAATATTTCAGGCTTCAACTAACAAATCATCAATTTATTAAGATTGAAACAAATGATCCATATAAGATTAAAATATTGTGCACCTGTTCACAGTGCCACCAAAAAGCAGCTGGCACAACTGTAAATCGCTTCCCACATTCAATATACTTGGCATCGGGACAATACCTACACGCCCATTTCCGGAATCTATTAGCAGCTACCTCTTGCTCTGCTTTGGCCACCTTTTCTAGGTCTTCAAGATATGCCCGATCAACTAGCATTCCCTCAGATTCCATTATGACTAGAAGCTCACCAAATGGCCGCCAATGTTCGTTGTAGAAATAATACATGGTTTTTCCAGAAACTAGTACACCATCAAGTTCCCAGGGCATGTCAGAAAGATGGCTCTTTAGACGCTCGTAAACCTTCAGAGTGCTTCTAGCATCTAAGACAGAATAACATATCCAAGGTATACGCTCATCTCTTTGTAGCTCTTCAACAGGAGCAATGGTAATCGTTTTACCCTCAGATCCATCTTTTTTCACCTTTTTCTGACCAAATATAGTTTTCATTGACACCTTATCAATCAAATATTTTTCATGGTTCAGCTGAGCCCTAGACATGACCCTTCGGTCACCTGTAAGTCCTTCAAGAGAATAACCCCCATCCAAACGTCTTGATGAATCCCATAATCGTGCCATGTGCATTGTATCAGCATGAAAACCAGAAACTTTAAATCCGTAGTTCTCTATAACATGACAGTCGAAGCTGTAGTTATGCCAGACCTACAGAATGCACCAGTGACTCGGTTATTCCAAATATTATTTGTGATCCCAAGTCATATGCACAGACAAACCCAGGAATATAAAGCCAATATGATTTCATGACAGATAGACTTCTTTTTTCCATTCCTGATGGAATAACATCACTGACAAATACTTCACTAATTAAGAGACCGACTTCTGTATAAAAATGAAAAAATAACAAATTTTCACCAATTAGTTAGTTGGTTGCAGGAGGGGAAGGGATTAGTTTTTGCAAGGCGTTGTCCAAAACAACTCTAGACGAGTATTTTAACTACCATATAATCTTAGGAGTCTTACAAGCACCTCCATTCCCCACTCCTTCAAGATGTCATACTTTATCCATATGGCCTGTAGAGATTATCCAGCACTCATCATACCAGGTTTGGAGGTGGCCTGGATAGAACTGGAACTAATTTATTTTTAAGTAGGGGAACGAGTGAGAGAGGAATTGGGCACAGAAATATATCAAGTAAACTTCACCAAGTCAATAATGCAACACAGACGATAATAATCCAAATATTATATCCCAATGGGTCCAGCAAAGCAAACCACAGAGGAAGAGCTAAAAGATAAAAGAAAAGCAGAAGCATCATATTGTCCGGCATGGATAAGGAATGTATCTCCTTATCTAAAATAAGGCAATTAAAGCATTGAGCTAGTGACTTTTTACTGGCTTAAAGCACTATGGTTGCAATTGATTCTTAGCATGGCATTACAACACAAATTAAACTACTAATCATACTACTGAAAACACAGTACAAATCAATATGGCTCTCTTTATAATATGACACTTCAGACATCTAGATTACCCAAGGATAATTTTAGATCAGCAAATAGCTGATTGTCATATATCATAACTAGTATGGTATCTATTGGATAATAATACTTCTACTCCTACAACTATTACGTGATGCCATCTGTACATTTCTATTTATGGCATCTTAGTTTGTTATGTTAGTTACAATATGTATTCCTACTAATAGTTAGTTACTGATAGTTAGTTACTGCCAACTGTATAAATTGACATTTTCATTCATTTTGAATACAAGAGAATATCAGATAATAATTCAGTAATTCCTTTTATGGTATCAGAGAGGGAAAACCTCTCGCTCTGCTTGCGTTCTCGTTTTTTTTTCTCCCACTTCTTCAATTTTCTTTTCCAATTCTTTCTTTCTCCGATTGAAATCTTGATAATGGCGGATTCAGATCGAGATTCGCACCACGAAGATCTACAACCGCAAGAATCACACACAATTACCATGGATCCATCTCAAAATCCTTCGAGCCATTTCTACCTTCACCCGAGTGAAAATCCTGGTGCTGTTCTGGTGACACCTCCCATGGATGGAACCAACTACCATTCATGGAGCAAGGGAATGAAAAGGGCTCTTTTGTCCAAGAATAAGCTCAAGTTCGTCAATGGTATGATTCTTGTTCCTTCTGAAAGTGATGAATTGTATGATGCATGGGAAAGATGCAATGTGATGGTCATCTCTTGGATTACTAGAACTCTCTCACCTAGTATTGCACAGAGCACAATTTATGTTGAAAATGCAAAAGATTTATGGGATGATTTGAAAGAAAGGTTTTCGAAGGGTGATCATTTCAGAATTTCTGATTTGTTACAAGAAATCCACTCAATGAGGCAAGGTGATAGGAATATTTCAGAATTTTTCACAGATTTAAAGATTCTATGGGAAGAACTTGATTCTTTAAGGCCAATTCCTACTTGTACTTGTGTCATTAGATGTAGTTGTAATATGATGAGAACTGTAAAGAAACAAAAGGATTCTGAATATGTGATGTGCTTCCTAAAGGGGTTGAATGACACATATAGTAATGTGAAAAGCCAGATTCTGCTAATGGAGCCATTACCATCCATTAATCGTGTTTTCTCACTCGTCATGCAACAAGAGAGGCAACTCACTGGTAGTATTCTTGGAGAACCTAAAGCTCTATTGAATACCACTAACTCTCTTCATGGAAACCTCCACTAGGATCTTCAAACAGAGGAAGGGGCAGACATTCAGGGAGAGGATCTTTCAACACTGGGAACAAATTATGCACCTTCTGTGGTAGGGTGAATCACACAGTTGACACATGCTATTTCAAGCATGGGTTCCCTCCAGGATTTAAGTTCAAACACAATACTGGTTCCAGTGTCAACAGTGCAGTAGTTGATGTGTCAGACAGTCCAGAAGTAGCGAATGAGGATACTTCACCTTGTGTGAATCAGAAAGGATCAGGTCTACAAATAAGTCCAGAACAGTACCAGCAGCTCATGCAATTGCTTCAACCATCTAAGATTGATACTGATCATATGGTTAACCAAGTGAGTAGGTTTTCTGCTGATGAGTCATCCACTCATCAACACTCTTCTTCTAACAATCAGTCAGGTAAAGTTCGTTCCTATCAACCCTGGATATTGGATACTGGAGCTACTGATCATATCAGTCACTCCTTATCTAACTTTGTTACTTTTCATTGCATTAAACCCATTCATGTTAGGTTACCTAATGGCTCCACTGTGATAGCAAAACATTCAGGCACCATCTCTTTTTCAAAACAATTCAATTTGTATAATGTCTTGTATATCCCTAACTTTGCTTTCAACCTTATCTCTGTCCACAAATTGATTAATAGTCTCAGTTGTAAACTGATTTTTCAAAATTCTTCATGTGTGATACAGGATATGACTACCTCGAGGATGATTGGGCTTGCTGAATTGCAAAATGGTTTATACAACTTGATAAAGCCAGGGGCACCTATTGTTTCTTTTGTAAATGCAAACACTGTTAGTGTTACCTCTCCCCAAGTACCTTTCTTTGACCTTTGGCATTTTCGCCTAGGTCACCCCTCGAATAAAGTACCATCCTAACTCATTTTCCATATGTAAAGATTGACATGAATAATAAAATCTGTGATTTTTGCCATCTTGCAAAACAGCATAAACTTCCTTTTCCTTCAAGAACAAGCAAAAGCACTAAGGCTTTTGATTTAGTCCATATGGACATATGGGGACCTATCTTCACTTCCATACATGGGCACCACTACTTTCTCACTATAGTTGATGATTTCACCAGACACACTTGGCTGTTTCTGATGAAGCATAAATCTGAGGCACGCAACCTAATGCATAATTTTGTGATCTTGGTCCAAAATCAGTTTCATAGCACCATTAAGATCGTTAGGACTGATAATGGGAGTGAATTCAACTTCCCTTATTTTTATGCTAAGTTTGGCATCATACATCACACTTCATGTGTGGAAACACCTCAACAAAATGCTGTGGTGGAAAGAAAACACAGACACATTTTGAATGTTGCTCGTACACTCCTTTATCATCTTCCCAAGATTTTCTGGTGCTATGCTGTGAACCATGCTGTTCACTTAATCAATAGGTTGCCTTCCTTAGTTTTACAGAACAAATCCCCTTTTGAAAAACTATACAATGAACCTCCCACATTGATAGACTTGAAAGTTTTTGGTTGCTTAAGTTTTGCATCAACTCTCAC
The DNA here is from genome assembly GCA_029884605.1 of Ormosia emarginata. Lineage (NCBI taxonomy): Eukaryota > Viridiplantae > Streptophyta > Magnoliopsida > Fabales > Fabaceae > Ormosia > Ormosia emarginata. The sequence continues at coordinate 45,621,689 of JAQQTP010000082.1, read as the reverse complement.
ACAACACAGAAATAAACTAGATCCTAGAGCAAGAAAATGCATCTTTCTTGGTTTTAAACTTGGCACAAAAGGATATATTCTTTTTGACTTAATCACTAGGGAAATATTTGTTTCTCGCAATGTTGTCCTTTATGAGCATGTCTTTCCATATGGAATCACCACATCAAACACTGCACAGCCCGACCATTCCATTACAACGCATGATTTCTTCTTTGACCATACACTGTCATCAGAAATTAATCACAACAGACCACCTTTACCACCACACACATCCCTTAACCATACACCTATACAACACTCCATTCCCAAACTCCATTATCTCACCATAACCATACACCTTCCCAAACTACATCATCTCACCACAATACACCCACTCTCGCACGAGACAAAGGACTTTCCATCTCTCGATTTTCAACCGCAACATTTTGCAATCAGCCAAGCTCAACCATGATTCAGGTACTCCATATCCTTTATCTTCAGTTTTGTCATATGAAAAATTGTCTCATTCCCATCTACACTATGTCTTATCCATTTCCACCCATACTGAACCAAAAACATATGATCAAGCCATCACATCTCAAGATTGGATAACAGCAATGCAAGCTGAATTGGCTGCACTGGATGAAAATCAGACTTGGTATCTAACTGATTTACCACATGGTAAGGTCCCTATTGGCTGCAAGTGGGTTTATAAAATCAAGTACAAGGCAGATGGTAATATTGAGAGGTATAAAGCTCGCCTCGTTGCCAAAGGTTATACACAATTGGAAGGAGTTGACTATATGGATACCTTCTCACCAGTGGCAAAAATGACCACTGTGAGATTACTTCTTGCTCTTGCAGCGGCTGAAAATTGGCATCTCCATCAATTGGATGTCAATAACGCCTTTCTACATGGCGACCTTGATGAAGAAGTTTACATGGCATTGCCTCCGGGTGTCACTCCTCACAAGCCTAATCAAGTTTGTAGACTCACCAAATCTTTGTATGGATTGAAACAAGAGAGTCGACAATGGTTTGCCAAGCTCACTACTGCTCTCACTGGCCTTGGGTACATTCAATCACAGTCCGATTACTCCCTCTTCACAAAGCATACAGATTCTTCCTTCACTGCTCTCCTTATTTACGTTGATGATTTAATTTTGGCTGGTAACAATCTCACTGAAATTGTTGCAGTGAAACAATTTTTAGATCATCAATTTCAGATCAAGGACTTAGGAAACCTCAAATATTTCCTAGGTCTTGAAATCTCCAGGTCTCATAAAGGCATAAGTCTCTGTCAACGTAAGTATGCTTTAGATGTCCTTGTTGATGCTGGATTTCTTGGTGCAAAGCCTTGTGTCACTCCTATGACTAGAACTCATCGTTTACAGTCCTCTGGTGGTGATCCTCTCTCTGACATTAGCTCTTACCGTAGATTGGTGGGACGCTTACTTTATCTCACCACCACTCGTCCTGACTTGAGCTTTGCAGTACAACAATTGAGTCAATTTATGGCTGCTCCTACTACTCTTCATCATCAAGCTGCCATTCGTGTTTTGAGATATATCAAGGGCTCCCCTGCACAAGGCCTTTTCTTCCCTGCAAGCACTCCTTTGCAATTAAAGGCTTTTAGTGACTCCGATTGGGCCACCTGTCCTGACACGCGACGCTCCATCACTGGTTTTTGTGTCTTCTTAGGTGATTCTCTCATTTCATGGAGATCTAAGAAGCAAAGTACTGTGTCTCGTTCTTCCTCGGAGGCCGAATATCGAGCTCTTGCCAGTACAGTATGTGAGTTACAGTGGCTCACATATTTACTCGATGATTTACATGTTTCCTCTATCCGGCCTGCTCTTCTTTATTGTGATAGTGCCTCTGCCAGACATATTGCAGCAAATCCAAGTTTTCATGAACGAACCAAACATATAGACATCGATTGTCATTTGGTTCGGGAAAAGCTACACTCTCAACTCTTCCATCTCCTTCCTATTTCAACCGCCCATCAGTTGGCTGATATCCTCACAAAGCCTCTCGAACCTAAGCCCTTCACATTCCTCCTCTCCAAACTGGGAGTGTCCAACATTCACTCTCCAGTTTGCGGGGGGGTATTGGAAAATAATACTTCTACTCCTACAACTATTACGTGATGCCATTTGTGCATTTCTATTTATGGCATCTTAGTTTGTTATGTTAGTTACAATATGTATTCCTACTAATAGTTAGTTACTGATAGTTAGTTACTGCCAACTGTATAAATTGACTTTTTCATTCATTTTGAATACAAGAGAATATCAGATAATAATTCAGTAATTCCTTTTAGTATCATTCATACAGCAGCAAGCATGGAAATAAGACTTAAGAGGTGCTACACATCGAGATGAGTAATAGGATTGAGAACATAGAAAGGAGGGGAAAAGAAAGAAAACTTCACCTTTTTGATGGAAGAGTCACTAAAAAATTCAGCAAATTTATGTAAAATCTCTTTGCCTCCACCATCCAGAACATCTACCCATATACAAGACTTTCCACCTCCAAAATCAGCTTCTGGACCAGAATAAATGCTGAAGCATATTATCTCCCCATGATCTACAGGCGTTTCTTCTTTGACATCTATCTTGGCTACGTTTGAAGACAATAAAGTCAGCAGATAATATGTGTTCACCATTTATAAAGGATGAATCTGCTGAATTTATGTCCAGAGTATACATACACACACACATGAGAGAGAGAGAGAGAGAGAGAGAGAGAGAGGAGACAATGTAGCTATATGCACTCTTGTAATCAGGGAACAACCATAATACAAGTGAACACAGTCTAAATAATTATACCTCAGTATCACATGCATGAATAAGATGCCGGTACTTTACTGTGAGCATCTTAACAACTTCCTCTGCAAGAGAAATATTATCAACAACCAAAATATCTTTACCTTGTCTTTGGATATTTTTTTATTAACAGAACGGAACAGAATAGATGGGAATGGATCGAAAAGGAAAGGAATGGAATGGAACATAGTTCCCCTCCTCTTTGTTTGGAAGATTCATTAACGGAATGGAACGGAACAATTGTTTCCCTCATTCCACCTCAATTTTGAAGGGAACAAAAATTGGGCATTTGAGGAGAAGAGAGGGGAAATGATTCTCCTTGTATTCCGTTCCATTCCTATACATTTTAAAACTCCCAAATACAAAAAATTATTTCTGTATCCCTCATTTCCTTTCCGTTCCTTTTTTTACCTGTCATCCAAACATAGTATAGATACTACAGAGCCTGTCTCGAAGTTTTGATTGGTCAGTAACACGTGCCTGTCTAGCAAATGTTGAATTAGTTAAATCCTTTGTAGTTGTATCCAAACCATGATCACCATTAGCTCTAGCAATTTTCTCTTTACTGATCTCCAACGAAGATTCATTAAACTGGCGGACCACCCTTTTGGAATCTGTAAACACCTTTGAATTGTTTAACACAGAATATTTAACAGAAGATGAGACATGTTCACCATGATCCTGCACTACAAGATTGCTACCCCCGTTCTTAGAAACAGCCTGTTCCTGACCATTGGAAGCAAATCTACTATATGTGTAAGAACTAGCATTTTTCCTCTCAAACTTATTCAGACCATTCATTTCCTTTTTACTTTCAGTCAACTTATCTTTTGCCTTAGCCCAGCCTCTATAATCACCACCAGACAATTTTCTATCAGCAGCTGTCCTGGAAACCATCCTAACTTATGTTTCATAGTTCAGCTCTTTCTCCTCTGTCATTTCCTCCAACATGCCAGTTGATGCATTTGAAAATTTCATAAATGAAATGCAAACTGGAATCTTGTATGGAAAATTACGTTTATAACTCATGTCATTGTGTTTATTTAACCCCACAGATGCCCTCTTTAGACAGCGTGAACCTTCTCTAAAATGTAGAGAATTACTAGGCACAGTGCTATTTGGGAGGCCATTGTTGGCAATCTGGATTGACTGGATTCACATCATGCAATGAAAATAAAGGTGCCAATCAATGAAATTTAATAGCATATTGAATTTTTCACTTTAGCATGTAGAAGATGCAAGACAGTAACAATGACCTAGAGCAAACAAGATTTTGCAGCCATGCACCAGCCAAACAAAAACTCCTCTAGGTGTTTGAAGTAAAATAATACATGTTTTGACATGTCCTAAATTACAATAAAACATTGCATTATCCAGTAAATCGTTTGTCTCGCTATTTCCACATTTACAAAAGTTAATCCGATGATAGTATCCCTAGTCACCTGTTTTGCCGTTTTTTCTTCTACAATTGTCTCAACTAGAAATAAATTTCAATAGTCATACTTAGTCAGCAAATGTGGGGTGTTGTAAACATATTATGAATTGAAAATATCATGTAGTAGAGATCCACCAGCCTCAACCTTTTAAAACCAGTGAAGAAAAAACTAAACGGAAGTGATCCTGTGGGCGTGGGGAGGTTCAGAAGAAGCTAAACGGAAGGGGCGGGAAGAAGAGTGTGAGAGGGAATATGGTCTTATAGGAGTGGTCTGGGTAGATACTCCCATACCTGCAAAGTGCAAATGCTATGGCCTCCTCACTACTCTCAAACAGATTAGTAAACCCACCCTGCTACTTGAAAATCATATTTGTAAAATCTCGGCCAATCTTTTCAGGAGTAAGTAGTGTATATTTGAGATAATTGTGAAGATTAAATTATTTTAATAATTAATTATTGTATAAATTTTTTTTGTTATAATTAATTATAATAAAATTAATTTTATATTTAAATATATTAATTAAAAAATAATTTTAAATTAATTTATTTTATTTAAACGATATAAAAAAATTATTTTTATGTATTAAATTATTAAAATAAATATAAAATAATTAAAAATATTATTTAATTAAAAATAAAATAATATTTATATTTTAAAATATAAATAATAATCAAAAGTTTTTAAGTAAATTGCTCAACATATAACTTTTAAAAAAAGTTGTTCAACAAAATAAGCTGAATTAAACACGCTCTTGATTTCCTGCATAATTTCTCTTTGAACGCTGCATTATATTTACACACGGTATATTTGTAACTAATATTATGTGTGTAGTATTTTATGTTCTAAACCCAGTAGTTTTTAAACATCATAAACTAAACATATGATGTATTTATGTTGTTTGAATAAATATGGTACAGACCTGTTAAAACAAAGAGGGTAACTAGAGTTGAGTTGAATAAGAGAGTCAGACGCAAAGCACAACTGAGAAAAGAAGCAGAAGCAAAGAAGTTGGAGGAATTTTCAAAAGAAATTGATAGGTAATATGACCATTCTCTCTCTCTTCAATTATGATAAAAGATGATATTTAAGCCTTTTTGGTTCCCCTGGTTACGGTATACCAGAAATTATTCAGGAAATTGAGCAAAAAGATGAGCAGAAGAAGAAAAGACATCTCAGGCGACATGCTGCTAAACAAGAGAGAGGTTAAAGACACGTCTGTGACGCTTAGGAAAGCACAAGTGAGCAGTGTTCTTCCCTTATTATATTTCTTGGGATGTGGGGAGTTGTCAAGTGTACTTTAACAAAATAGTAGTAATAATATTGTTATTATATAATATGATATCTACAACAAAAATTTGACAGTCGAGTTTTTGTGGAACTTCTGTGATTTTAGCCTACAAATAAAATTTATTAGTTATGATTCTTAATGAATGTATATTTATGAAAATATATTCCTATATTTTTTTGTGATACATTTATTTTTACATTATTTTGTAAAAATTGTAATTAAGTGAAAAAAATAATAAAAAATAATATAATTAATAGTATAAAAAAATATAAAAGGTGATGTAAAATAAATAATAAAAAAATCATAATTATTTATGAAATTCCATTCTCATAACAGGTTTGAGCATGCTCCTAAGTTCTATTAAGTGAAAAGATAATTGGATCCAATCGGAAACTTAAGATTATATTTGGATGATAGGTAATGGTTAATGAACAAGATTTTACCACATGATTTCTATGAAAAAAGTGATAGAAAAAAAAAAAAATAAAAGTTTAAAAGGAAATATAAAAAAAAAAATAAAACAATGAAGGAAGGTGTTAAAAATGGTGTGAAAAGATAGATTTTCTTTTCTTTATGAAATTCCATTCTCATAATAGGTTTGAGCATGCTCCTATTCAAGTTCTATTAAGTGAAAAGATAACTGGATCCAATCGGAAACTTAAGATTATGTTTGGATGATAGGTAATGAGGAGAAAGGAAAAATAATGAAGGGAAGAAAAATAATTTTCTTTATTTAGAAGTTTTAAAATACATGGAAAGTGGAAGGAATACATGAGAAACTATTTTTTCTCTCTTGACTTCAAATGCTTAATTTTTGTTTCTCCCAAAATTAAAGTGGAATGAGAGAAACAAAAGATTAATGAAGTTTTATTTTGTTCTCTTATTAATCTTTCAAACAAAGATAAAGATAATTATGTTCCATTCCTTCCTTTCCTTTTCTAGTCTATCCCTACCTATTTCGTTACGTTCCATTAATGAAAAAATATCTAAACACAGTATAAGGTAAGCTTGTAAATTCCTCATGCTAAGATTTTAATTATGTTGATGTCTCAATTTTTGTAAATATGTAAGTAAGCTTTCCTACTTTTGTTGGTACACATATAGGGTTGTTGCACCCTTCTAAAGGATCGATATAAAAGCCTAGAGAAAAGAGGATTGATTGTTCCAACAGCCAAGAGAAGAAGGTTAGTTCAAACTGCTCTCATTATTATATCAAACCTATTTGGCCGAGGGTTCGTATTTTGTTTTTGGAGAAATATGGATCATATATTGCTGCTCGGCGTGGAGGCTTTTATAATACTCCTAATAAAGTATTGAGCACACAAGATATCACCATTGATTTTTTATTAAAATAATTCAATGGTTAGATTTAGTTACAGGTAACCTTGATAACAAGTAAAGATGTTATTTACAATGATAGTTCTTCAACTTATAAAATATTATATATTTAACCATTAAACCACAATCAATCAACACCACGTCCTCCGCCGATTGTGCCCAAGCAGTTGTCGCAAGTTGGCTGCCGTCATAGTGGTGCGTAGCTGGACGAAGGTTGGGGCTAGGCGTGGTGGTTTGGCCGTGCAAGGGCGGTGGCTGCTGGCATGATTGCTGGTTCTGAGGCGAGGCAGCGCGGTGGAGCAGACAACGAGGGCTGTCGAATTTGGCGATGATGCTTGCGGATCCGAGTTTTGGGTTAAAGTTGGGTACAGAGGTGGTGGCACAGGGTGGCTTTGGGTTGTTGAGTGCAGTTTTGGTGGCTGTGCATGGAGCAAATCTGGGCGCGGTTTGTAGGGGCGGAGATCGTGGGTCGAGAGCGTGGTGGTCCTGAGTTATTGGAGACGCGACCCAGGGCCTAAACCTGCGACTCAAATCATTGTGCCGCCAACAACCGTGTCACCCAGAGCACGAATCGCGCTTCGCGTCGTCCTTGTTGCTCAAAGACTAGAGTCGATCTGCAAGCCATCAATCAACTATCCAAATCTAACCTCGTCACGCCGGCGCACTGCCTAGAATGATCCAGATCTGACCGTGACCTAGATCGACAACACTGTGCAGTGGGAGTGAGGGAACGTGGAACAGGAGGGAAGAGGAGAGAGAAAGAGAAGAGTTCTGATAGATATGAAATAAATGAAAAAAAAAAGAAATAAGGAGTTAACAAGTAAATAACAATGGGCTTTTTCATAAATAATAAAAACGAGTAAAAGAGTAAAAAAAAGTAAAAAAAATTATGTAAAGTCAACAGTGCATCAATGCTTCAAATTCTTTTAAGAGCATTGTAAATTTTTTTGCTAGGCACTCGCTATAAGTTGGTTCTATGTCTTCTGACTTGTCTTACCCCACGTTTATTGTGGCATGAGGGTCTTTATCTTTTTCAGGTGAAATTCCTTTCATATTAATTTACTCTAGGATTTGTACTGTCATTTATTTGGAATTTGATTATAGTGGTGTTAATATCGAAAAATACATTTTGACATTTTGTCGAAAACTTTGAATAATGAGGACTTATTCAAGGGAGTAATTATTGGAAGTACTTATTATCAGCCTGACCATTGAAGATTTGAAGATAAAGGAAGTTATCAAGAGCAGTTATTGGTGGTTACAAGTAGTTAAGATCTTTGTCTATCATGAGTAGTTATTGGTGATTATAAGCAGTTAGGATCTTTGCCTATAAATATTAGTTTGTACAATGTAATAAGGGTTAGAACTTATAAAATCCCTATACATCCCACACACATCATAGGATTCGACGGATGCACTGCAAGTTTTCAACCACCATTTTCAATTTAGTCAAGCTTGTTTTCCTTTACTTTCTTTTATTCTCTTCAATTCAGTCAAGTTTATTCTCTTTTATTTCATTTCAAGATCTTTACTGTTTTCTTTATATGCTTTTATTTACTTGTTTTTAATTACTTTTCAATCAAGTCAATCTTTTTGCAAGTTTAATTATCAGTTCTTTATATGCTTTCATTCATTTACTTGTTAATTTCGATTACATTATTTTCATTTATTACTTTTATTTTTATTTTACTTTGATTTCTTTAATTGCACTTGTTTGATTACTCTTCATTATTTACATTTGTAATTTGAGTTGTCTAATTATTGAAGAATCCATAGAGAAAGTGATTCTCTTTCCTGAATTGAGATATGGAATCAAATTGTCAAACAATTAACAAATTTTCAATAAACAAATTGGCACGCTTGGTGAGACTCAATAAGGGTAAACAAGTTGGATAATACATTTTCCAATAGGAATTAACCAATGCTTTTCCTTCCATAATGTTGTATGTTTTGTGGGAGATTATGCATTTGAAACTCTGATCATATTGTGGGTATGCATTGGACAGGAAGTAGAGTCCTCTTCATTAACTTTAGAGGAAGGTCAGTCCAACATTCAGGAAATTGTGTGTTGATGTGGCAAGAAGACAAGCGATGGATGAAAGACCAAGGGGGTTTATCTAAATGAAAATTGTTTGTGTTGTGGTTGGCTTAATTTTCACACATCTTCAGTTGCTGTAAGAACATCAATAAAATGGATCATATGTATTTTTATTTGATATTTTTCTACAATTTTATTAGAAAGCGAAATGTTAGATTATTGATGAATTTATTCAGTTTTACATTCAAATTGATATACATATCAATATGTAATTCAATAGTTTTACATATTTCTTGTCACCTTCCGTCTATTAATATAACATTATTCTTTTAGAAAAAAAAAGATATATCAACATAATCGTTGCCAAGCTCAACTTACATGTTCAGTGCCTTATAGGCATTGGTAAAACGGGGAATGTGAAAGATTGAAAATGCGTAGAATACCTCTATTTGATCGAAGTCGATCTCCAAAGCGAAGAAGAAAATTAGAACACATGTAAGCTTATGGTATTTTTGATTAAATAATAATTATTTTTAATATCATATGTCAATATAAATAAAAATTTGATATAACTATACATAATATTTTAAATTTATTTTCACTTAAAAACAATTACTTTTTGTTCTGAAGTGAATTTAGAGGATACCTGAGATAGGTACGTGTACGGTAGCTTCCTCCTTGCGTGACCGTTGCCAAGCGTATAAAACCAGGGGTGAGTACCTGCAAAGGGATTCCAACGCTCAAGTCAGGCAGTACATAAGTAGGGTTTATGCGATGAGATAGCAGATACCTGATTAAGTTGACTTAGTCTGGTATATATAGAGCGTGACTGAAATCTTAATAAGATCAGTATTGAATGCAGATATTTAGGATTGGTATCCTGTTAAGGATTGTCTTTCGTTTATCACTAGAGAGCATCCATATAATGTAGGAATGTAAATATGATGATTATTCACTGTTAGAGACAATTATGGATCCTATAGTCTCGTAAGATCATGATTGGCAGTCATGAGAATTTGCGCAAATCTAGTGATCGTTATAATCCAATGTCGTATTCTGAGATCATAAGGCTTTAGCCGGAGTATTAATGGCAGAGTCCGATAGTGCTCGTGCCGGGGTGATCCTATCTAATGGAATCCCAGATCATGGTCCAAAACACCTTTTATTTTATTTTTTTAATTTTTGTTCCCTCATTTTCTTTTATTTCTCACATTGTTAATAAGACAAACGTAAAAGTTTGATTATAGAAAAAAAAAGTTGCATTCTCTCTTCAATGTAAACTGGTTTTGAGCTGTCAAACAGTCAAAGTAACTCACAAAAATCGTGGATTAAGTTTTTTTGTTGTTGTCAAGGATTAAGTTGTTTTGTCTTATATTTTTACTCACAAAGTTAGCATGAGGTCATATCATAACCTGTATTTTTCTTTTTAGAAAATAACCCGAAATGTAAACATGGGTGAGTTGGATGAAACTAAGCCAAACTAAGCCAACATAGATAAATTAATGTTTGTATAATTTGGTTGTTTTAGCCCAAGTTTAACAAATCCATTAGACACAATTGCAATATAAGTCACATTAATCTTGTTGACAAAAAAAATTCATAGTAATCCTTGAATTTATGTGAAAAATTTTTCCAATAATAATTCGAAAATAAATGAAGCAACAAATATAAATGAAGCACACAAGGATTCGCTCCACGATCCATGAGGGTCAACCCGTTTCATCTGAATATCTAGTTTTCTTACATGTCCAAGAGGGTCCTACTCTCAGTCTCACATAAGGCTAACGATAAATGAGTCGAGTTGAATCGAGTCATACTTAGTTTAGGCTCAACTCAATATTAAGTTCAAGAGTTACTTAAGCTTAATGAGTCGTTATCCGATATTGAGCCTAGTCTCCATGTAAGCGAGAACTTATTGAGAAAAGTTTAATTTAGAAGTTGCCTGTTTAATTCTCTATGGTTTGGCCTAACATGGTGTTTACCAAAATATTTCGATTGTAACTATTTAGACTGTGGTAAACCCTTTGTCTGTAGATAAAGTTTGATTCTCGATCTCAATTCGGGGAAGGGAATCATTTCCTTTTAGGATTCTAGTCTGAATATCTTAACGGAATGGAGTTAATGATTTCGATTTCAAGAAAGTTATGCAAATCAAAAATCAAAAGTTTTATACGTATATTTATCTTAATGAAAAGTAAGCTTGAAAATCATAAAAAAGTTTGTTTTCGAGAAAATAATAGAGAAATAGTGCAAATAAACAATAAGTTAAATGCAAATGACAAAATGAAAATGCATTCGAAGTAAATATAACAAAATATAAGAAACTTACAATAAAGATCATAAAATAAAGCAATTTAAAATAGATGTAATGAAAAGTAAATGTTCAAGTATGTAAATTACAAGAAAATGAAATGGCATAAAAGTAATGAAAGCAGTTTAAATGAAACATATAAAAGAACTCAAATGATCTTTGAAAGAAACACTTGATCAGGAGTAGAAGAGAATTTGTAAATAATGAAAAGACTGAAAATGTAAAATAAACTTGTATTTAAAGTTGCATCGAATCTGAAAATAATACAAGAATAAAAAAGAAAGTGGATGGAAACATACTGGACTAAACTTGCGTGTTGTTTGCTTGATATGTCAATGGACGTGAGAGCGTGAGTTTACAAATGTTTGTGAGTATAAAATTTTCAACCCCTAAATATTTCCATCCTTTTGATATTTATAGACTTCCTAAGTAACTACCTAGTTTACAAGATTTTGACATGTGTCTACAACAAAGATAACTATCTAAATAATTTGTAATCTTTGTCTAGTAACCACCAAATCTTTGTCAGCAATCCTTGTGCCATCAATAACTGCTTGATCTTTTTGTTAGCAATCCATGTGTTGTTTTGATCTTATATCTCCAACTATTGCTAACTTCCATTTCAAATTCAAAATTTCTTTCTTTTGAATTCAAACTTATATGCTCGAACATTTACTGGTCTGCACTCGAGGTTTCTTCCTTCCAGAAATCTTGCTAAGTGTAGTTACTCTCCAAGCCTATTGTTTCGATTTAAAATCGAAACTACTATTCCCATTATGAAATGAAAATGACCAATTGAAATTGCTGTCTCGATCAGCTTTGATTCCATTCTACAACTTGTAAATTCACCAAGAATTATATTCATGCCAAATTAAACTATTGAAATAGCATAAATAAAAAAATATTTTATTTTTATACCAACAGATGCCCCCCAATATTTATTCTCGAAGTATGAGAGATAAATATTCTAACTTTTCAAATACTACTCTTCGACTATAATTAGACTTAGAGATTTTGCCATTATATCTCAATCTACCATGATACAAGCAGTTGAAAAGTCAGATGGCAATATTTGTAATTTGACATCCAAATCTTCACTCACCTGAATGGTCATTACGTGGTCATTTCCCATTAATTAACCCATTTCCACTTTTTAGGGAATTAGAAAGCCAATGATGTCTCTTAATGGATAAAAATGGCTCCAGTCGTACTCCATTACGTCAACATTAATGGGGGTTTACTATGCATGTTCTCCCTTTCTCTCTCGTTTTTGTTTCTGTAAACCCCTATATATATGTGAAAATGGTTTTTTCTTTTTTTACTTTCTCTTTTCCTTCGCTCTAAACCTCCCTCAGTGCAATCTTTGCCATTGTTGTCTCCTAAAGCTCCCTTTCTAGTTTTTTGTCTTCTCTTTTCTCTCAGAAGCTTTCATAACTCTCAAGATTCAATGGCCTCGTCTTCTAACCAAACTGCTACCTCTGCCCAAGCTTCATGCTCAAGCTCTGAAACATAAAAAACGGTAGTTTTTCAAGATGTTGCCACTGTGACTGCCCCTTTGCTAAAAGACGGGATCCTTCATGCCCCTGATCCTTCCACGGACCATTCTGAACTCTAGAAATCTCGGGTAATGATCCCATTTTCTATTAACAAAGAGAGATTTACATTCTTAGGTCCAACTCTTTCCAAAAATGAGTACAAACTCATTCGATCCTTTTTCCCTTGTATAAAATGAGAAAAAATAGTTGTTTTCCATTCCTCTCTCAAAACTGATTTCTTTGCTCATTTCCAAAAAGTTTTTCGAAGCTCACCACCTGTGAGTAACCAAACGAAACCTAATTATAATCGTTAGCTTAACCGTATCAAAAATGCCAAGGAATATGTTTGGAAATTAGTTGGCATCTTCGATTTCATCCAGCTGAGCAGGCAGCGTCTCGACTATAATGCTCTTATGTTGATAAGTTCCTTCTTTTTCTGGAACAAATATACTAACTCTTTTCATGTCCCTTATGGAATGTTGACTCTAACTTTTTTTGACATGGCTGCTATTACTGGTCTTAAACCAGTTGGACGAATAATCAAAAGCGCCTTGAGTCCTAAAACCTTAATCGAACCTGATTTTACCAAATTAACCTATGATGCTTTTATTCATAGGAATCATCTCGAAACGGCTATAGTTTCTGATGAAGAGCATATGGCATTCCTCATATTCTGGCTAAGTGCTTTTGTATTTTATACCAAATCACTTCAAATCGCAAAGTCTCTTCTTCCCTTAGTCATTCTTCTTCATGAGGGTGCTCCTCTCTGCCTGAGCAAATTGATCCTTACTCAACTCTATTCTTCCATGTCAAAAGCAGTAGGCCTACTTCGATCAAATGATAAACCCCTCAATAACCTTGGTGGACTTTTCTAGCTATTGCAACTCTGGCTTAATTCTATCTTCGAGGCTCACCTTCAAATCGCAAATTCAATCACCAATCACACAAAAATCAAAGGCCCTCGATTGTCCCAACTTCAATATTCCTCGAAATCAGGCAATGAAGTTGAAGACTTCAAAATTTTCTTTTCTTTATTTATGACCATGAAGCATCAATCTGACAATTTCAACTTTTCACCTTTTGCTCTTCGTGATTGTGGCCTTGAGTGGTTTCGAGAACCATTTTTTTGTGAGACTCCAGGGGCTCAATCCGAAAACTTAGATATTTGGACTCATACTTTGACCACTCAAATACTATCCCCTGGTCTTCCAAGCTCAAATGATTTCATCCTTCAACTCTACCTCACTTTATGCAGCTCAAGACAACTTGGGTTTTCCCAGTGCATTCCAGCTTCTATTGCCTTAAAAATGAATACCAAATATGTGAGTATGATGCTAGGGATCTTGAGCAATATAAATATTTCTTGAAGTAAAATATCGAAAGGAGAGAGGGTTTTAATCCTTTCAAGTGCTCCCCATCATTTTACTCGACCTAAGGGTTTGAAAGTTGGTGAAGAAAATATTACTTTACTCAGAAGCCTACAATCGAAGAATGCTTCCAATGTTTTACTAATTCCACTTCATCTGTGTAGACAAGAGTAGCAACCAAGAAATCTAAAGGTATGCATCTTAAAGAGATCTCCAAATTCGAGAAATTATTTAAAGTTACATATGATCCTAAACACTTAAGACTGGTGGTTTAAGCGGCTGAGCAAGTCCTAAAACAAAAGGAGCAGAACATTATTAACCGTTACGCTTGTTTCATTGGTGCGTTAGTTTCGAATCCTTTGGCATCGTTCAAACGATTCGAAACCCCACTAAAGTTTCCTCCACTCCCTAATGCTCCTTTTGGCATGGCCAACAAATATCTAGACCCCAAAGGTGGAGCGTTGGGTGTCGTTAAGGAATCGAAGAAACGAGAAGTAACTTTTGCCAACTACTATTTGGACACCTGTCGAGTTCCAATCAATGGATATACTCGAATAATAAAATATCCACCATATGGTAAAAACCAAAGACCACTTCATAAGTTTTCAATCCAACTCTTAATATTGAATTGATATTTTTTTTATATTGTAGTCTCAAAAAGGACTAAAGTAATGGAGGCTAAAGAAGACTGGGATGATAAACCTTATAGACCTAGTAAAGTTCAGAAAACTAAATCGAAAGTCTCAGGGGCAACTTTATCATCTCAAATCTCGAAAAAACCTCCTCCAGTACCTTCAAAAACAAAAATTGCCAAGAGAAAGAAAAAGGTAAAACCACACCTGTTGTTCCCCAATAATCCAAGGTAAAGGATTTTTTTTAAAACTTATGATTATCATCGTTATATATTTTTTCTAAATGAACTTGCCTTGTCTCCGACTTCGATTTCCTTTCATCTTTATAGGAAAAAACAATTGCTGAGAGCCCAATAAAAACTGGGCGCGTAAAGCATGTTGCGTCAAAACAAGCACAAGTCATTTTATCTGAAAGCTCTGATGAATCTTCGAAACCAGATGAAAAGCTCGTTTCCTTAAAGGATGCAAGATTAGCATCAAACGCATAAACAGCTAAACCATCACAGGTGAGCCATATATATATTATTTAATTATTTTCTAAAATATTTAAAACACAGCTAATATTTTTTATTTCGAATAGGAATCCTCCCCCAAAGAATATAGGGAATCTACTCCGATCTCTTTGAGAAGATTCAGGATTCCATCTCCTATCTCTTCTTCAAGGGATTCAAATTTCGTTCCAGAGCAACTCACTCCCGGGCTAGAAACAGCTTCAATGTTGAGCTTTCGTTTCAACAGAATGTTCAATGCTGAGGCTCAAACCGAAAAAAAATCTAGCACAGGGGGCTCAAGATATCCCTGTCGAAGCCAATGTTGAGGTTTGTCACCGGATAAATTCGTTTTACATAAATCTTGAAAAAATATTAATTTTGTTTCTACATTTTTTCAGGGAAACATAGCTTTCAGGTCCCCAGAACAACTATTTATCGAAATTAAATATTCATGAATTACTTCGATTATTTCTAAGATCGAATTTTCTTATTTTCAGGAGAACATATCTCCCCCTGAAACCATCATTGTTGCAGAGCTCGAAGTTCTTATCTCGATTGAGGCCATCCAAATTTCTGAGGCTATCCTTTCTACTTCTGCTAAAGTCCAATCTGGACAAATCGAAATTTCTTTCGAAGAAGAAGCAAAAGCCATATGCCTTGATGATGACGAAGACGAGGATGACGTCCAAAAACAACTGGAAGATATTTTGTCTAAACGATCTATATCTTTAAAGTCTCATCATTCTACAGCCCATTCTGAAGTTGAAATCCAAAGTATTTCTGCCCCCCAGCTATTAAAAGAACTAGTTGATCTTTCCATTCTAGGGATAGATCAAGTTATAACTGCCAAGGACAAACAAGAAAAATCGTTTAGGCTTCTTGACCAATTGAATCCAAACAAACATCTTTTTGATTCGAATGCCCAATCAATAATTCAAGAATTGGTTACCCTCACAAAGGATTTGCTAACCTAGCTTCTCAATCTCGATCAAGTCATCACCAACAATCAACAACTACTTGAAAAAAAGAAACAATTAATGGTGATTGTTGCTAAGGTCAAGAGAAAACATTCGAAGCCCACCTCTGTTCTTTCATCTACTCAGCAAAACGTTAATCAAAATGAAGAACGAATTGCTTAGCTTAAACAACAACTATTATTACTAGAAGATCAATAAGGTGAACTTCGAGCCCTTGCCAAGGATTGTACTAGTAAAGAACAAGCTCTTGACAAATAGTATTTACTATGTACAGCTGAGGGTAACCAAGTGAAGCAAGCCATTTAAGAATTAACTTCATCCCTTGAAACAACTTCCAAAGAGAAAGACATTATTTTAGACGCTTGGGTCTCTTTGTCTTTGAGATTCCAATAAATTGTATTTTTATTTTGTAATGACAATTTTAATTTTCGATTACTTTTGAATCGAGACCGTGATTTTTACAGTGAGATTTTAATTTCGTGAATGGTTGGTTTGTATGCTTTTAGATATTTATCATTTATCGAAACAATCTTTTCGTTTATGTTAACATTCAGAATCGAATAAGTATTACCAGAATAAACTTTTTTCGATTCGATATGGCCCCTCCCAATTTGGGGACCATTTTCCAAATGATTTTGATTTTTTCTTCATAGGTAAAATAACCTTCCAAACTAAATCATTTAAAACAAACTCTTTCCTCTTGACTCGATGATCATAGAATCTTGCAATTCTTTCTTTTTGTCGAATCAAATTCTCAAGAGCAATTAATCTTTCCTCATCTAATTAATTTAGTTCATTAAACATCAAGTCCCAATAATCTTGAGTAGGAATTTCATCTTGACGTTGTAATCTAATTGACTAGAGGTTAATTTCGATTGGTAATACTACTTCGTGCCCCATAAACTAAATGATAAGGTGTAGTACCAATAGCTTCTTTAGGAGAATTTTGATAAGCCCACAGAACTTGGCTCAAAGTTTCATGCCAACTTCTTGGTTTTCGACTAACATATTTCTTTATTAAACCAATTAAAATCTTATTGGATACTTCAATTTATCCATTAGCTTGAGCATAATAAGGAGTCAAAGTAAGTAATTTGATATTCCTTGTCTTAGCAAACTCAGTAATATAACGACCAGTAAACACAGTACCTTAGTTTGTAGTTAAAGTTTGAGGGATACCAAATTTATAAATAATATTTTCTTTAACAAAATTAATAATATCTTGTTGAGTAACATCCTTCAAAGGAATATCTTTGACCCATTTAGTAAAATAATCGATGACAACTAATATATACTTGTGTCCTTTCGAAGATGATGGATGAATCTGACCTATCAGATCGAGAGCCCATTCTCGAAAAGGCCAAGGTTTTATAATCGAATATAAATCACTCGCAGGAACATACTGAATTTTTCCATGCTTTTGGCATTCCTCACAAGACTTAGTATATAAATGACAATCTTTAGCCATCTTGGGCCAATAGACCTTTTGCCTATGCAATACCCTTTTCATTTTTTCACCAGCTTGATGAGCACCACAAATGCCTTCATGAACTTCTACTAAAACTGTGAATGCTTCTTTCTCACTTAGACATGTCAATAAATTCTCATCTACTGACTTCTTATAAAGTGATTGACCCAATATAACATAATGTAAGGCTTTATATTTTAATTTCTTTTCTACTACTTTGGCTTTCTCCAATCAGAATCATCTATATCATCTATTAGACATACTTCTAAATTCTTGAAAGGATACAACTTATTAATTTAAGCAAAGTAAAACTCGAAATTTTGTAACCTGAAGTTATTTGAGCAAGCTCATTAGCTTCATAGTTTTCTTCCCTCGGAATGTGTTGCAACATAACCTCATTGAATTCACACAATAACCTTACTGCAAAAGCAAAGTATCTAAACAAATTCTGGTTAATGCATTTATATTCTCGAGTTAATTGTTTAATGAGTAACTGAGAATCACCCAACACTTTAATATTTTTGGCTTTAAGTGAAATTAAAATTTGTAAGCCAGCTATTAAAACCTCATATTCAGCTCCATTATTCGAACACTCATGTTTTAATTCGAATAAAAATTTAGTTGGAGTTCCAATTGACGAAACAATTAGAACTCCACGACCAACACCTCCATTGTGTTTCGATCCACCGAAATATAACTTTCATGGTTTAAAACTCATGTATGTAACGTCTTTTTCTTCGATGTTAACACAAGGATGGTTAGTCAAAAAATCTGTCAACATTTGGCGTTTCACAGCTTTTTGTAGTACATACTTTAAGAAAAATTCTGTTAAAGCAAGAGCTTATTTTCCTACTCTACTATGTAAGATAGGCTTAGATAATGTGTACTTTATTATATCAGTTTTTGAAACAACAAGTATATTATGTGGCTTTACATAATACTTTAACTTGGTACAAGAGAAGTACAAAGCTAAACATAATTTCTCGATTGCACTGTATCTTGTTTCAACGTCTATCAAAACTCTACTAAGATAATATATGTCTCTTTCGATTTCATTCTCATCTTCCTGAGCTAACATACACCCAATAGTTTCATTTGATGCTGAGATATATAACTGCAAAGGGCGTCCAGGCACTGGAGGCGTCATTATTGGAGGATTAGCCAAACAATGCTTGATTTGATCGAATGCCTCCTGATGTTCTTCTTCCCATCGAAACTCTTCTTCAGCTTTAAGCTTCAAGAGTGGAGAGAAGACTTTGGTTTTCCTAGACAAATTCGAAATGAATCTTCTCAGGAAATTAATTTTTTCAAGCAAAGACTGGAGCTACTTCTTATTCGAAGGAGGTGATGCTTCCAAAATAGCTTTAGTTTTGTTCTGATCTACCTCTACTCATTTCTTCTGAACCATGAATCCAAGGAAATTTCCTGCAAAAGCATTAAAAGCACATTTAATAGGATTCATTTTCAATTTATGTTTCCTTATTCTTTCGAATGACTGTCTTAGATTCGAAAGGTGTTCCTTTTCTGATTTTAACTTGACCACCACATTATTAATGTAAACTTCCATGAATTTACTAATAATATCATGAAAAATAGTATTCATGGCCTTTTGATATGTGGCTCCAACATTCTTTAAATCGAATGACATGACTACCCATTCAAAAGTGCCAATTGCTCTAAGACATCGAAAAGCTATTTTTGACACATCTTCTTCTACAATGTAAATTTGATTATACCCGGAATAACCATCCATGAAACTTAAAATTTCACGACCTAAGGCAAAATCAATCAACATGTCAGCAATAGGCATAGGATATTTAGGAGTATGAGAATTTAAATCTCGAAAATCAATACATACTCTTAACTTACTATTCTTTTTCATAACAGGAACGATGTTAGAGATCCAGTCAATATACCTGGTAGTTCGAATGAACTTAGCCTTTAATAACCTTTCGATTTCTTCCTTGATCTTCGAGATCACTTCAGGGGCAAATCTTCTTGTGGCTTGCTTGATTGGTCTATGTCCTGCTCGAATTGGTAGTCTGTGTTCTACCAAATCTCGATTGAGTCTAGGCATCTCTTCATATTCTCATGCAAAACAGTCTTTGTATTCTTCGAGCAGGTGAATCAACTCATACTTGAAATCAAATTTTATTAAACTACTAATAAAACTAGGTCTATATATTACATCATTCCCTAGATTAATCTCTTGTAAAAGATCTTGTACCTCTATCTTTTTAACATCATAAGGTAAAGAGGCTTGTTCGAATCCTAGAGAAGAGTAATCATAAATACAATCCAAGTTGGTGTCTTCAATAACATCAAATTTCTCAGCCATATAGGTTGAGATTTGAGTCTTATGACTCGAAATTGCACTATTAGTGCAATTTTCAGCCTTATAGGCTGCAATTCGAGCCATATAGCTCTTAAGTTCCTTCATTTATATTACAACTTGAGGCCGAATACACTCGGCCTGGAATGTTAAATAGGCGTCTATAGGCCCTAGAATGATTACAATTTCGAAGCTGAAATGAATCAGCCTTCGGTATAACAGAAAAACCTGTTGGTGTAATGGCCACCATTTTGACTCCCTTGCTGTCGAGAGCTGTCGAATCCCATATGCAGAATGGTCTGACACCAGGTACATATATTTGCAGATCTGCATGATTCTGGTTTACATGGAAGAGAGTATCATCAGCCTCTACCATTTCGAGCTCTCCCATTTGGTTCTACAAAAACATCTTCTGATGAACAGTTGAGGGGACAACACCTGCAACATGAATCCATTCTCTGCCAAAAAAAAAAAGATTATTACTGGCCTTCAAGGGAACCACTATGAACAAGGTTGACCTCGTGACTGAAGCCACTTAGACGTCAAGAACAACAACACCTTCTGACGTGGAGGATCTGCCATTAAAGTCAGTCACCACCATATTGTGAGGCAACAAATCTGCCTTTGTTTTGCCAAACTTCCTCAGCAAATTCTTTGGCAACAGATTAATAGCAGCCCATCCATCTATCAACACCTTACCCACTAATTTACCATTTATTGTTGCTTTGATAAACAGTAGGCGCAAATGACTCTTCATTTTGAGAGAGGGAATGTTGAAGACTGTAGAATTCTCTAATACCTTAACCGCATCCTCCTTGACCAAGTACCAACCGGTCTCCTCTGAACTATATTCGAAGTCCTCTTCTTGGTCCAGTTCCTGGTTTCCTGCAATAGAAAAATTATAAGGGAGAAGGGACACCACATTGATGCTAAAAATGGTATCCAGATCATCCTTAAAGCCAGATTCGAAAGAATCTGTGATAACGTCCTCCTCAATTGAACTGGGGGGTTTCTGTTTTTCTGCTCTCAAGGGTGGTACTTGGACCACCTGGGCATATGACCTTTGTTGTTGCTGCAACTTGGCCAATGCCTATTGTTGTTATTGTCGAAGCCTCTGGGCTTTCCGCCATTGAGACTTCGAAGGAAATGAGCTAAAGCCTTGGTTTGAGTTCGAACCTTCTCCTCGAGACCAAGTGTTTGGTCTTCCCCAAAAAAGACTCATCCCATATTCCAAATTAGGCCAAAATGGCTTATTCTGAAACTTGTGGGGATGTGGACTATTCCTCACCCATTGATTAGGTGCCACGCTTGAAGGGGGCACCCTGGTCTTGCCTTTCTTGATCCTTTTCGGATCCTGAACCACCATAGAATTGTAATTTGTTAGTTGGTTATTTATGTTGATCGAATTTCCTGCATGAGCCTTCTTTTGCTTCTGCTTCCTAGCTGCCTGGTAAGACTTGGCAGCCAACCTGTTAAAGACAGCACTGCATCGAGGGGAAAGAGACATTTCTCTCTCATCTTCCTTCTTTCTAAGAAGGAATTCGACTAACGTTTTCCCAGCCTTTAGGAAAACCTCCTGTTCTTCAGCCTCAAACACCTCGAGGTTGTTTTCAGTGGTGTGGACGGGGCCAGATTCCCCTAGCTCTACCATATTAACTTCAGTGAAGCCAACAAGCTCTACATAGCTGGCATTCATTTCAAATGGATCAGCATCCACCTTCATACTTTTCTTGTTATAAAAAATCAGTCTTCTTTCCATGATGCTTTTTTAAATTAAATCCCTGAAACATATATAATTGTTAGTCGAATGACCATATCTATTATGATACTTGCAATATTTTCAACCCTTTTATCTCTTCTATTGAAGGGATTTTATGTCCATCAGGAAGTTTGATTTGCTTATCTTTTAACAAGACATCAAAAATTAAATCTACTCTAGAAATATCGAAAGCATAAGTTGGCCTAGTGGAGGATTTTATATTATCCTTGATTCGATTAGGTACTAAAGATGAACAAGTATAAGGAGGACCAGACTTTAATTCTGCTATGTTAACCTCATTTTTCTCGTTATCTACACTTTCATCGATTTCGACGTATGCTACTTTATTATCCTTCAATTTCTTAAAGTACTTATCCTGAATATCAGGAGTTTCAACGTAAGCAATTTTTTCTTTTCTCAGATTTTTCCTAAATCTTTCCTTTTCAAATTTCAATTGTTCGATTTGTCTTACTTTATCAGCAAGCTGAGACATGTTAAGGATTTGCTAGTTTACTAGTTTCTTTCGAATGGAATAATCTAATCCACCAGCAACCATTTTGACCACCTCAGATTCAGGAACAACAGTGAAGCACCTAGCCTTTATTTGCCTGAACCTAGCCAGGTAATCATCTATGGACTCCTCATGACCTATTTTAATATTAAACAAATCTACGAGACTTACCGTTGTTTCTCCTCTAAAGAACTGGTCATGGAAATTTCTTTCTAATTAGTTCTAAGAGTGAATCGAATTTAGTGGAAGGGTTGTAAGCCAAGTAAAGGCATTCTTAGTTAAAGAATTGAGAAAATATTTTATTTTTAAATATTTATTCGAGCCTGCTTCCCTAGCTTCGATTGTGTATTGAGCAATATGCTCCACAATGGATTCTCCACTTTCCCCAGCAAATTTACTAGAGATTTTAGGTGTTTTGCACCCTCTAGGTAATTCTGTCTGCTGGATAAATTCAGGGAAATCTGACACAAAATAGGGTCTATTTGCATATCCCACATTAAAATCATACCTATTTAGCACTTGTTCCACTGCTTGGCTGATATTTTGTTGCCCCCCAAGATTATTAAGTCTAATCCTTTCTAGAAGATTATCAGCATCCTGATTTTGATTGACTATTCGAAATGCTACATTTGGACCTTGTGGAATCTCTCTTGGTTGGTTATCCTCAACTGTATTGTTAACGTTGAGATTATTTACCAATTAGGCATTTTCTTAATAAACATGTTGATTGTTTACCTTTTGATTGCCTACAGAATCTTCTGGATTACCAAAAGCATCTGCAATCCTACTCATTTGCCTAGCCAATATGGTATAGGTATTATTAATTGACTCTATGAGTGGTGTTATCTCAGTAGTCATCTGCTGAGTCAGTATAACATCTCAAAAAAATATGTTAGACTTTTATATGTGTACAAAGGTAGCATATGACTTGTTTAATATGTCAGTAAAGTTTTGTGACGAACTGAATTATTTTAGGCACTCTGTTGTAGAACAGATATGGTAAATCACCTAAAATAACTCAGAAAATAACATAAACTGCCATTTGAAGGGAAACATATGTGAATAATTTGTTTCTAGATCACAATTGAGTTAAGTATGGTGTTGTAAAAGTTTGAGAATTTTTGGAGTTAATTTGATATTTTTAGGCATACTGGTTATGCATTTTAATACTGGATTGACCCTCAGTAGATATGAAAAATATAAGATAAAGGTGAAACAAGATTTTTAATGAATCTTAAGATTTATTTCAAATCTGTTGGAGGTTAAAAAGTTGGATTCGGTAGAATCTAAGTGTTCGTAGCAGTATGAGAATTTTGCTATAAGTAGCAAAGTGAGACTTTGCTACTCACGACAGAAGGAAACCAAAATAAAAGAAAGAAAAGGAAAGAAAAAAGAAGGCATAAATTGAAGGAAGAAATGAGAGAAAAAGAAAGATAAGGAGAAAGAAAGAAAGAGGAAGGATTCAAGAGCAAGTTCAAGGCTTGAAGATCATCATCCAAGTAAGAGGTAGGGGATTTCTATTCATCTACTCCTTTGGTTTATCTTGAATGAACATAGGTTTTGTGAATGGAAATAAGGGTTTGAATAGTCAAATCCATGTTTTTGGCTTGGTTCTTGATTTCAAGGATTAGTTAGTATGTTTTTGGTTTAATGAGAATAAGAAAGTTGAATTTATCCATTTATGGAGCTAGATGGTTCTTGAGTATGAACCTAGGTCATGAACAACCAACGGATGATTTTTGGTGTTTAATCCAATTTAAGAGAATTAATAGGTGGTAAAAGTGTTATAATATGTTTAGAAGATGTTGGTGAAGCGAGAAATTACCTAGGAACTAATTTTTTTATGATTGGAAGCTAAGATAGATTTAATAGAATAGTGCATGGTTTCTGCAGAATTCTGTAGAATCTGAGTTTTGTGAGGCACACCACGGCGTGAGCATACTGCGGCGGGGGGCAGTTTTCTATCCAGAAGTTGCACCCGAGAGCAGGATGCCACGACGTGCATAGTTTTGTGTCGCGGCGTGAGACTCTGAAGCTCCAAAATGTTGTTTTTGGATGTTTTGAGTTCTTTAGTTGATAGAATCCTTTGTTTGTGTCTTTTTAAGTGTGTTAAGGCACTAGAGAGGTTATTTCTTAGAGAGAAAGACCTAGTGGTATATATACAAAGGAAGATAAAAGAAAAATGAGTGCATCCATTGGACATGGATTGCCATAGACCAAGAGTTTAATTTCTTAAGCAACCTAAAGTTGTACAAATGTCACAAGAGAGGTGATAAGAGAGTTAAGAAGCTAGATGACAAAAGTTGAGTACCATAGACCCTAGTTGGCAAGGGTGAATGCCACAGTGTGTGAAAGCTCTTCAAGAGCGAAGTAAAGTTAGTAATGCAAAGATAGTAGTGTACTAAGCCTAGTTAGCATTGATTAAATATCGTAGTGCATGAAGTGCTCTCAAAGAGAATAGGTAGAGTTAGTAGAGCAAATGTGGACTTAGTATCGAGTTATGTGGTAGTTATGTTAAAGTTAGAACATAACTTCGCATTTCCACACACTCACTTCATCTTTCACATATACTTGTTATTCCTAGAGAAAAGCTAGTGGAGGCATCCACTCAGTTTTGGTGGCGATATCCACCTAGTTAAGGTAGGTTACTTAGTAGACTACTTAGTAGGTTAAGGAGGATACTTGTTATGATAACAAAAGGTCACAAGTTATTATGACAGAATACCTCCCTACCCAGGGGGAATAGTTAAGTATCACGACACTACACTTACATTGCATATACTTTTCTTTAAGCATACATCATCTCATCATTACATTATTAAATTTTGCTTTGTTTGGATATTTTGTGTGATTGTTGTGTATATTTTACTTTGTTGCTTCTATGACAGCTGTATGGGCGGTTGTCGAGTCGACGATATCAAATGATTGTATGGGCGATTGTTTGGTATCATCGTGGTTTCGGTTATGAGAACAAAAGTATAGTTTGCTTAGAAACGTTACATAGAGAGGAAGTTTGTAATTGTTTCTTATGCAGGAAGTATTTGTTTGTTTATTAGTTTCAGTGTGGTTTATTCTTTGCGAAAGTTTAAACTGCTAGTTTTGGTTACTTATACTAAGAAATGTGATTTCTTACCCTATTTGTTGCCATGTAAATCCAGGTAGAAACTCTTCAAGAGGGAAGCAGAAGATATATGAAGACTAGTGTAGTTTATATGCCTTATGTAGATAAAGTTTGTATTTTATACTAGATCTAATTGTATAAAAAAGTTTATGTAAACTAACTGCCTTTTTAGGTACAATTGTTTGTATAAATCTTTTAGTTTTTCGCAAGGCTCTCTATTATTATTTATTTTAATGATATGGATTAGTATGATGTTTAAGTTAGAAGTAGCATAACTAATACTATTTATCCAAGTATATGTATGGTATATATGGTTACTGGTATTAGGGTGTTATAGTCAGCATATGAACCATCTCATGGCTACTTTTATCAATTTGTTACCTGATATTGTTCAAGGTGGTATTCGAATTCCCTGAACGGATCGAAGACATATCCCTTGGCATATTAAGGAACATTGGCATTCCTATATTTTGCCTATCAGTTCGACTGGTACTTGTTCTTGCACCTTGGCCACCAGCATTTACCATTTGGTTTCTTAGCAAAATGTTGGGTATAGGACTTGTGTATGTGGCTTGGGCAGTCCCTATGTTCTATGTAACATTTTGGGGAACAAACCTAGGAGGCAAATCATACAAGGGTGCAATTATGTTTACCCCAAGAGTTCTATTTTCTAAATTCGAAACAGGGCCCCCTGTGATTTCACTGATCACGGGCTCCAAGGTTTGAGGTAGATTTGCAGAGACTACGGTGTCTCTACTGCCACTAGTTTCATTATTCCCTATTTGAGGGTTCGGAGCACTCAAATATGTATTTTCAGACGTATTTAACAGTACTCTACCACTTCTCAAGCGCATATATTTAGCAAAAACTTTTTAAGATTTTATTCGATTGACTTGTTCCACTAGGCGTGCCAATTTGTTTACCAAAATATTTCAATTGTAACTATTTAGACTATGGTAAACCCTTTGTCTGTGGACAAAGTTTGATTCTCGATATCGATTCGGGGAAGGGAATAACTTCCTCTTAGGATTCTGGTCTGAATATCTTAAATGAATGGAGTTAATGATTTTGATTTCAAGAAAGTTATGCAAATTCAAAATCGAAAGCTTTATACGTATATTTATCTTGATGAAAACTAAGTTTGAAAATCAGAAAAAGTTTGTTTTCGAGAAAATAACAGAGAAACAGTGCAAATAAACAATAAGTTAAATGTAAATGATTGAAATGAAAATGCATTCGAAGTAAATATAATAGAATATAAGAGACTTATAATAAAGATCATAAAATAAAGCAATTTAAAATAGATGCAATGAAAAATAAATGTGCAAGTATGTAAATTATAAGAAAATGAAATGGCATAAAAGTAATGAAAGCAATTTAAATGAAAGTGTATAAAAAAACTCAAATGATCTTTGAAAGAAACACTTGATCAGGAGTAGAAAAGAATTTGCAAATAATGTAAAGTTGGAAATGTAAAATAAACTTATATTTAAAGTTGCATCGAATCTAAAAATAATACAAGAATGAAAATGAAAGTGGATGGAAACATATTGCTCAAGATGTCAATGGACGTATGAGCGTGAGTTTACAAGTGTTTCTGAGTATATAATTTTCAATCCCTAAATGTTTCTATCCTTTTGATATTTATAAACTTCTTAAGTAACTACCTAATTTACAAGATTTTGACATGTGTCTACAACAAAGATAACTGTCTAAATAATTAGTAATCTTTATCTAGTAACCACTAAATCTTTGTCAGCAATCCTCGTGCCATCAATAACTGCTCGATCTTTTTGTCAACAATCCATGTGTTGTTTTGATCTTATATCTCTAACTGCTGCTAACTTCTATTTCAAATTCAAAATTTCTTTCTTTTGAATTCAAACTTATATGCTCGAACATTTGCTGGTCTGCACTCGAGGTTTCTTCCTTCCAGAAATTTTGCTAAGTGTAGTTACTCTCCAAACCTACTATTTCAATTTAAAATCGAAACTGCTATTCCCACTATGAAATGAAAATAACCAATCGAAATTGTTGTCTCGATCAACTTTGATTCCATTCTACAACTTGTAAATTCACCAAGAATTATATTAATGCCAAATTAAACTATCGAAATAGCATAAATTGAAAAATATTTTATTTTTATACCAACACAAGGTCTCACCTACTTAAAATTATTCCACATCCTTAATAGAAGGGAGTGAAAGATAGAGATATAATCTACCATGCAATAGGGATAGAACTTTAGAATCCTCTCCACGTAACTTCTAAAATATTTAGATATTTACAAAACTTATAAAATATCTCTAATAAATATATCTAAATATCTAGAATATTTACAAGCACTTTTCCAAAAGTTCCTTAGCTTAATTGCTCTATTTAAGAATTTATACTATTCTTAAACCTTTTGACTTGAATTTGTAACTTAATAATTTTGTGTGTGTGCATATATTTAGTCAAAAAAGGATATAGTCATACAAAAAATACTAATATATTTAATTAAAATATTATTGTTATTCTTAAAAAATAAATAAATATATATATTGAGTCAATTCACGAATTAATGAACTGAACAAATAAAAATTTAAGTTCAACTAATTTAACAAACGA
The DNA here is from genome assembly GCA_029884605.1 of Ormosia emarginata. Lineage (NCBI taxonomy): Eukaryota > Viridiplantae > Streptophyta > Magnoliopsida > Fabales > Fabaceae > Ormosia > Ormosia emarginata. The sequence continues at coordinate 45,593,668 of JAQQTP010000082.1, read as the reverse complement.
ATAAAAAATATTAACTCATTAAACTGTTAATGAACTAAATCGCCAGTTAGCTTGACTCATTGTCAACCTTACTCTCACAATGTGAGCCCTACTCACTCAATCAAAATCATTGACTCATACTACATTTTTTTCACGTGGCTTAGGCACGAGAGAAATTCTAAACTACTCTTAGAATAATACTCTAAGTTATTTTATAACCATTGAGATATAATTTTAAAATATTTAATTTTCAATCCAATTGCATGTATGATTATTGTGTCAAGTGTTGCAATTTTAATGGATTAATGTATTACTCTTGGAGTGTAGGCTCATCATCTACATTTTATCCCTTGCGATTTTAGAAAGTGTAATTTACCCCTCATTGAGCTTCGAACCCCTCCCCTTCAAATGTCATCCGAAGATTTGATTATCATTACAACGGTTACTTAAAAGACTTAATTTTTTAATAATATGCCAACACATTTTTAGATAATTGCATAAAAAAGTTTATCCTGACAATATATTAAATTCAAACTCATAATTGAGCTAGAGTCATTTTGAAAATAGTATAAAATAATTATTTTTAATTTTTGAAATTAGATTTAGAATTAAAATTTTAATTTTAATGTACATATTAAACAAGATAATTAGAATTAAGTGATCTATTTCTAATTCCAAGACCTAATTCCAAGCTTAATTTTATACACCAAATGATACCTAACAATTTTCCTGATTTAGAATTTGTTTATATGTTATAATAAGCATGTGCAAAATGCCGCTTCACATTAACATAAAAAAAACATATATATGTGCTTTTGACCTTTTATAGCTGGACATGTTAGTAAGAACGTCTAGTGTTTTGAAAACTGGTCTAACCAAACCGGTTAAAATGGTTAGACTGCTTGATGGGATACTTTACCAGTTTGGGTTAATGCATAAAACCGTTTGAGTGGTTCAATTGATAAAAACTGGTGAAAATCGAATAATCATCCTTTTTAGAACCGGCTGCTTTACTAAAAATGGAAAAAAAAGAAAAGAAAAAGAAGAAAAGACATCTAGAGGCCACAACGTGTTGGAGCATTGTCCCTTCCTTTAGCCATCATTTTTAATTTTGGCATGTTTGGTCTTTTATTTTTTATTAATTTTAATAATTTTATATTAAATAACATATATATATATATATATATATATATTTATCCTTTATTTAATATTATTTATTATACATATTTTTATTATTATTTTTTTATTAAATTTGACACTTTTTTAAAAAAGAAAAAAATTTATTTACACTTAATGTAAGTAAAAAAATTTACACCTAATTTTATAATTTTTATTTTATTATGATTTTATGATTATTATTTATCTCCTATCGTAGTCGCGAGATCATAATAAAATAAAAAATATAAAATTAAATATAATTTTTTTTTATTTACACTAAATATAAATAATTCTCTCCTCTTAAAAAAATATCAATAATAAATACCCCCTTAAAAAACATACAATGATCTTTTTTTATTTTTTATCCGATAGTTCCTCACCAATTTTCAATAAGTGGTGTTTTAGCACCCAGTGACTTCTCTGGGAGGTGTTTAAACCGGTGAACTTGAGAGACTAAAGCCTAAGAGGTGGGGATAGGAGCCGTACCATTCAAAAACTAAAAACAATAAATGTGGTGCACTATAATTGATAAGCTTGTGATTTTTGGAGTTTTGGTAGACTTTCCTTCTTTTCATATTACTAAATAATTAAATAACAAAAGACTTACAATTTACTAGATTTTAATATACTGGTTTGACCATCGGTTTAACCTATTAAAACATGAATCATATTCTTTTCTGGTTCTCTTCTTAAATTGGTTTTTAAAACATTGAAAAAGTTATGATTTAATCTTTTAAATCGGTTCTCTAGTCTGGCACATGAGCAAGTTGGATGACTCTTTCTAATCCAAAGCAAATATGAATTTAAGAGACTCATGATTTAATTTTTTTGGTTTCCATTAGAATTGTTTGTTTTTTTTTATTTCCTTTTTTTGATAACTTTCATTGGAACTCTTTTGAATGGTCTAAATTGTACACATATATCTTTTATTCTGTGGAATGTATCTTTTCTCTTAAATCAAGTACAAATCAACTACCTTGCATCAAGTGCAATTTAATTAGTGTGAAATATATATTGCTAATGCATATCATTTTGACTGGAAAGATAATTTCATTAAGAAATACTCAAAAGGTAAAAAATAATCAAATTACAAATTAAATCATAAGCCTCTTAAATCCATATTAGCTTTGGATTAGAAATTAAAGGACCTATCTAGCTAGCTCATATGCCACATTATTGACTTTTCGGATATTTTAAAAATCAGTTTAACTAGAGAAATGAAAAGAAAGGTGGTTCATGGTTTAATTGATTAAACCTATGATCGAACCAGTATATTATTTTTTTTAAAAAATAATTATACATATATTTATAATCAATTACACATATACAAATTAGTCAATGCAAACAATATTCAAAATTTCAAATAATTTTGTTGCATATATATATAATTATATACATTTAAAATAAATTATATCTATATACATAATTTAAAAAATACTAATAATATTAGTCACTAATTTAAGAAAAAAATTTCAAAACTAGTAAATTTTAAGTCTTTTATTATTTAATTATCTACTAATATAAAAAGAAGAAAAGTATACCAAAACTTCAAAAGTCACAAGCTTATAAATTAGGACAAAATTTAGATTAATTTCTTTATATTCATTATATTTATTCTACTAATCAATTTATGATATATGTATATATATATTTTAAAAAAGAGTAGAAGAGAGAACATTAATAAACATATATCATAATTTCATTGATAAAATTAATGTAATATGATAATTGATAATCACATATTTTATTCATTAAGAAACCCTCATTATTAGTCATTTACACTATTCATGTACTTAATTGACTGAATTTGATTATGTTTTGTAAGTTTGAACTCGAATCGACTTAATTGATTTTTCAAAGATTATTCGAGTCTTACACTGTTTCTGTATTTTGGCCATATCTTGAGTTCTAAATGTCTGATAATTATGAATTTTACCTTGTAGGAAAGATAAAAGAGAGCTCTACAACTTTGATGAAGAGCTCGAAGTCAAATTCAGACATCTAGTGGAGCTAATTGGGCATGGAAATCAGAATACGGGATTTGTGACTTTGAACCCGAATAGTGTGTAGTAACCAGAACATAATTCGAGTTTGGGTTTATAGAATGGGCTGAAAATTGGTGATCTGAAAGTTAAGACCCATATGTACAACTTTCATGACAAACACAAAACTTGATTCGGGCTCCTTGATGGAGATATTGGGTCTGAAAATCAAAACAGAGGTGCTGAAACTGGTCCTGAGCAGTCTATAGTAATTGGGTCATATCTTGGGCTGTAGGACGAATTTTTGGGTGCTTCCAGAGCCATTGGAAAGCTTAGACAATTTCCTAGAACTTTCATGAAGACCACTTGGCTCAAAAATGACGAAATCAATGAGTTCAGCAATGAATACTTTCGGAGACAAGGAAGCTCACCTACCAAGTTCACCTACCAAGCTCACCTACCAAGCTCACCTACCAAGCTCACCTACCAAGCTCACCTACTAATTCCACCTACTAATCTCATCTACCCATCTACTACTACTCTGAATCCTCTATAAAAGGAAGCATGAGGAGAGCTCTAAACACAACATACACTTGGTGTTAGAAATAGCTTTTCATAGTTCTTGTATATTTTTCCTTCATTGTAATGGAGAGCTAAGTCACTTCTAGTCAATTCGGGACTCTTGAAGAGATTGTGGCTTGGATTCTTGAGACCTTGGTTATGTAATGTATTTGATTTATATTTGAATTCCTCTTCTCTTCTTCTTCTATTCTCTTGATCTTGAATGCATGAATGGTGATTCTGTTTATGTTTGATCTGATTTGATCTTGGTTTAAGATTAAGTATCGTGATGAAATTTAGAACTGATTGATCTGAACTAATCACGTAATTGAAGAGGTTAGGTTACTGATTGGTACCTAGGTTAATTGAATTCGGTGCTTAAATTGATATATATCTACATGAATGGTGCGATTGCGGATTTATGTTTATGACTTGTCAATTGAATTAATTCTCGATTATGTCAGTATGAATTCTGGATCGATCTTTGAGATCTCGGTTAGATCCAAGTTAACCATTCAAATGTGCTTCAAATGTTTGTTGAAAGGTCTATGATTGAATCCACCCAATCTCGGATAGATTTCTGAATTGATTGTTTTTCTAATTGTTATTTCTCTTTAAATCTTGTCAACTGCGATCTTTGAACCATCAAAACCCCTTTTTCTAACTTTCACTTGATTTGATCAAATTGCATCTACGATCCTTGAGGAGACGATCCGGTGTTGTTCACTATACTACAAGTTTAGGTAATAACTTCGGTTATAATTTTGATTGAGTTCGGCGCTCGTCAAAATTTTGGCGCATTGCTTAGGGAACTCGTAGGTGTAATCTTTTCATTTTGAGTAACCTTACTAATTTTTGTTCTTTCTTACCTATTCTAACAGTTATTTTTCATTTACTAACATTGTTCATACCATACTAATATTTTTATCCTAGCTTTTGAATTTTTCTCGATTTAGGAAAGACGGAAAACGGTGATTACGGGTAACTATTGCAATTTTCGAACTGCAACATGCCCAGAATGAGCTGAAACTTGGTCGGTTGAAGGAAAACAGCCTGATAAACAAGACTCACAGTAAACTGTGAGGTCACCCCTGGTTTTTCGAAATTCTATCATTTAGACCACTTTTTCAATTTTTTAATATTTTTTATTGCATTTTCTAGTTTCATTTTTATGTAGATTTTGTTCTGTGTTGATTCCATAATTTTTAAAAATGTTTAGACATATTAACTAGATTTATTTTTGCATATTTTGAGTGTTATTTAGTGTATTTTGCTTAGTTGCGCTTTTTGTGTTTTTGCGCTTTAGTTGATGCATGACTAGGTCCAATCCACGATATCTTGCTTGATCTTGATCCCGAGATTGATAGGACCTTGCATAGATTAATTAGAGCTCGTGTGATAAATTCGAGTTAATTCTCGAACCAAATTTTGGGAGTGAACCCGATAACTTAAGTAATCCCGAAATCATGGTGATAACATGCATAATAGAACCCTTAAGGAACTTGCTTTGCTCCCGATGTATCTTACCAATCTTTGTGCATTCAATATCCTCGATCTTGATGCAGATTTTGAGTTGAAATCTGGTTTGATACACTTGTTACCAAAGTTTCATGGTCTTGCGGGTGAAGATCCTCATAAGCACCTGAAAGAGTTCCATGTTGTGTGTTCAACCATGAAGCCACAAGGCATCTCTCGAGGAACACATCAAGTTAAGGGCATTTCCTTCTCACTTGTCGATGCAGCCAAAGATTGGTTGTTTTATCTTTCACCAGTTCATCGAAGTTGGAATGACATGAAGAGGTTGTTCCCGGAGAGATTCTTCCCCGCCTCGAGAGGCTGCTGCAATTAGGAAGGATATATGTGGCATCGAGACGGATGTCCGGTGAGACTTTGCATGAATACTTGGGAGAGATTCAAGAAGTTGTGTTCAAGCCGCCTCATCACCAAATTAGTGACCAGCTCTTGATTCAATACTTTTATGAGGGTTTCTTTGCCAAATGATAGAAGCATGATCGATCTTTGCCTCGGAGGAGCCTTAGTAGACAAAACTCCTACCGCCGCAAGAGATCTGATAGCAAACATGGCAGCCTAATACCCAACAGTTTGGCTCGCGGATCATCACCGCAACCAGAGGAGTTAATGAAATTCAAGCATCTCATATGGACCAACAAAGAATGGAACACGTACTAGATGAATTGACTTCTTTGGTAAGACAGATAGCGATGGGTCAACAACCACCCATGCGGATGACCGCATCGGTGTGTGGAATTTGCTCTAATTCATCTCATCCTACCGATTCATGCCCTACACTTCGGGAAGATGGTCCCGCCTTTCCAGATCAATGTGTTCTTTGCAAGTACTGGTGTTTTTCCCCGGTAGACCCCAATATCGAAGAACAACAAAGAACAATCTAGATATGATCCATTTTCTAGTACTTATAATCCTGGTTGGCGAGACCATCCCAATTTGAGATATGGGAATCCTAGCCAAAGAACAACAGCCCCACCAAAGAAGAACAAATTTCCCCACCGGAAGAACAACAATTTAGATACCAAGTCTGCAGGTCCAAGCAACAAATACCAACAAATACCCCTGCATTCGGACAACGAAGAACACATTGTTCTCGAAGCTGTCCAATCCACTCCACGGTGAGCCATCATTGGAAGACCGATGAAACAAATGGCCACAAATAACATTCAGTTCCAGCAGAACGTCAGTGCCAACATTCAGAATTTACAAACTCAAATTGGGCAGCTGGCAACCACTGTGAGCGAGCTAAAGAGTCAAGGTTCTAGCCAATTGCCTTCACAAACAGTCAATAATCCAAGAGGCAACGTAAGTGCAATTACCTTGAGAAGTGGCAAAGAAGTTGATGTTCCAACCTTACAAAGAATCAAAAATTGACCAAAAACGGCAGGAAATGGATAATTCGGTCCGAGTAATCGTACACTTGAAGAAGAAAATTACGAGAATTCAGATGTTGCCATTCCATTACCTTTTCCAAATAGGATCACACAATCCAAGAGAACAATGCAAGCGAGAAATGGAAAAAGAAGTCATGGAGACATTCGGGAAAGTGGAAATCAATATTCCCTCCTAGATGCAATCAAGCAAATTCCAAAATATGCTAAATTTCTCAAGGAGTTGTGCACTCATAAGAGAAGGTTGAAAGGGGATGAGAAGATCGGCATGGGAAGAAATGTTTCGCAATGATTACGCCAAGCATGCCACGAGAAATGCAAAGATCCTGGAACCTTCACAATTTCTTGCACAATTGGCAACTCTAGATTTGAGCATGCAATGCTAGATTTGGGTGCTTCGATCAATGTCATGCCCATGTCGGTGTATAAGTGTTTAAACATCGGTACTTTGCAACCCACCGGTATCGTGATTCGGTTGGCGAATAGAGCCACTTTGCATCATCCTGCAGTGTCTTTGGAAGATGTGTTAGTTCGGGTGAATGAGTTGATTTTTCCAAAGCAGATTTCTACATTCGGACATGGAAGATGAGTCTCCAACAAACCATGCTCCATTGATTCTAGGCGACCATTCCTCAAGACCGCCAAGACCAAGATAGACGTGCATGCGGCACCCTTTCTATGGAGTTTGGCGACGATTTGGTACAATTTAACATTTTTGATGCCATGAGACACCCCTAGAGGAGCATTCTGTTTTCCATGTTGATATGATTGAGATCTTTGGTTGATAATGTCTATCTTGATTTATATGCTTTGAATTCCACGATATTGTTGACTATCTTGGTTCTGTTTCTTGTGATACATGTGCCACTTGTGATGTTGAACCATGTGCCGCATGTCTTTGAGATTTATTCTGTTATGAGTAATGATACAAATGCCGATGATGCAACAATTGAGAATGAGAGTCGACTACCATCTTTGAAATTAATATTCTTTGAGTTAGTCATTTGAGATCACTTGTTACCTTCCATTGTACAACCTCCATCCTTGGAGTTGAAGACTTTACCGGACCATCTTAAATATGCATATTTGGGAGATGGTGAGACACTTCCGTGATCATTGCTAAAAACCTACAACTTTGATCAAGAAGAAAAATTACTGCAGATTTTGAGGCGAGAATAGGCAAGCCATCGGATGGACTCTTGCGGATATTCCTGGTATTAGTCCCTCCACATGCATGCATAAGATTTTATTGGAAGAAGGGATCAAACCGGTTAGATGTTCCCCCAAAGGAGACTAAATCCCCGATTCTAGATGTGGTGAAGAAGGAAGTTACAAAGCTACTTCAAGTTCGGCATTATTTATCCCATATCGACGGTCAATGGGTGAGCCCCGTGCAAGTGGTTCCCAAGAAATCTGGGGTCACAAAGTGGTTGCGAATCGAACAATGAGCTTGTGCCCACACGAGTTCAAAACATTAGGCGAGTTTGCATTGATTATAGGCGGCTCAATCAGGCTACCGAAAAGGATCATTTCCGCCGCCATTCATTGATCGGATGTTGGAGCGGTTAGGCTGGCAAGTCACATTATTGTTTCTGGATGGATATTCGGGCTATTTTCGATTCATATAGCCCCGTAAGACCAAGAGAAGACTACTTTCACTTGTCCATTTGGCACATTTGCATACGGGAGGATGCCCTTTGGTCTATGCAATGCTCCGGGCACCTTTCGAGGTGTATGGTAAGTATCTTTTCTGATTTTTAGAAAATTGCATGGACGTATTTATGGATGATTTTACTGTCTATGGATCTTCCTTTGATGCATGTTTAGATAGTCGGCTCAGTCTTGCATAGATGCATTAAGACTAACCTCGTTCTAAATTTTGAGAAATGTCATTTCATGGTAGAACAAGGTATAGTCTTAGGGCATGTGATATCTCGTGAGGGTATTGAGGTAGATCCCGCAAAAATAGATGTTATTTCATGCCTATCTTACCCCACATGCGTGCGGGAGATTCGTTCTTTCCTTGGTCATGCGCAGGTTTCTATCGGCGGTTCATAAAGGATTTCAAAGAAAATTGCACTTCCGCTATCCAACTTACTGCAAAAAGATGTGGAGTTTCACTTTGACAAGAAGTGCCGGGATGCCTTCAATCAATTGAAGCGTGCATTGACCAAGACACCTATCATCCAACCGCCGGATTGGACACTTCCATTTGAGTGATGTGTGATGCCTCTAATTATGCATTGGGAGTCGTTCTTGCACAAAGGGTCGGTAAAGTATCTCATGTCATTTCCTATGCTTCGAGAACTTTAGATCCTGCACAAATCAACTACACCACAACCGAAAAGGAACTTTTAGCAATTGTTTTTGCTTTAGATAAATTTCGATCATATTTGCTTGGTTCCAGAGTGGTTGTGTTTTCGATCACGCAAAGATTGAAGTTTCTCCCGAAAAAGCCCAATGCCAAGCCCCGGTTGATTAGGTGGATGTTGCTCCTCCAGGAGTTTGATATTGAGATCCGTGACAAGAGTGGAGCGGAGAATTTGGTGGTGATCACTTGAGTCGAATTGAAAGGGAGGCGATGTTTTTCCCATCCATGATGTTTTCCACGATGAGCAGCTTTTCAAGTCTGCAAGGCAACATCCCTTGGTTTCTTGATTTGATTAATTTCTTGGTTGCTAAAGCAATACACCGCACATTTCACTAAGGCTAAGATTAATAAATTGAAAAGTGAGTCAAAGTATTATGTGTGGGATGATCCTTACTTATGGAGATTTTGCGGTGACCAAGTAATTAGGAGGTGTGTGCACGATGATGAATTCCATTCCATACTTAGCTTTTGTCATAAACTTGCATGTGGCGGCCACTTCGGTCCTCAACGGATCTGCTAGAAAAGTTTTAGACTCTGGATTATATTGGCCCACTCTATTTCATGATGCATATATGTTTTGCAAATCTTGTGATCAATGCCGAGAGAACAGGGAATACTTCTCGTAGGAATGAAATGCCCCGAAACCCTTATTATTCTGTGAGATTTTTGATGTTTGGGGTATTGACTTTATGGGTCCTTTTCTGTATCATTTGGTTTTGTTTACATTCGCTTGCTTTGTGGATTATGTATCTAAATGGGTGGAGGCTAAGGCCACTCGGACCGATGATTCTAAAGTTGTTGTGGATTTTATTAGATCACGATTTTCTCGTAGGTTTGGAGTCCCGAGATCCATCATTAGTGATCAAGGTTCACATTTTTGCAATCGAAGCATGGAGGCTTTGATGAAGAAGTATGGAGTCCAACACAAGGTTTCTACACCTTACCACCCCCAAACCAATGGGCAAGCCGAGATCTCCAACAGAGAAATTAAGCAGATACTCCAGAAGACAGTTCAACCTAACAGAAAGGACTTGGAGCAAGAGGCTTGAGGATGCTTTATGGGCTTACCGGGGACCGCTTATAAGACACCAATCGGGATGTCTCCGTATCGGATTATTTTTGGAAAAGCCTCACACCTACCGGTGGAAATTGAGCATCGAGCATTCTCGGCGGTGAAAAGGTGCAACTTGGACCTAGATCAAGCGAGGTTTGGAGAGGAAGCTGCAAGCAACCGCAAAGAATTGGAGGAGATCCGCTTGGAGGCTTATGAAAGTTCCAAACTTTATAAGGAGAAGACCAAAGCCTTCCATGATAAGTTGATTCGAGGAAAACATTTGAGATTGGTCAAAAAGTTCTCCTCTATAACTCCCGCCTCCGACTCATGCCTCGGCAAATTAAGGTCTAGATGGGATGGACCATTTATTGTTACTAATGTTTTTCCTTCAGTGTTCGTCGGATTAAAAGTGAGGTCACCGCCAAAGCTTTCATCGTAAATGGACACCGCCTCAAACAAGATATCATGAACTTCCGAGAATGCGAAGTGGAGGTGATGAACCTTCTCCATCCGCATTATGAATAAAAAAAAAAAGAAAAAAAAAAGAAAAAAAAGAAAAAAAAAAGAAAAAAAAGAAAAAAAAAAAAAAGAAAAAAAGAAAAAAGAAAAAAACAAATTTGTGTGCCCGACAATGAGGTAGGTAGAGTCGCTCAGAAGCATGTGGAGGTCATTGAACTTCAGCGACAACAACTGCGAAAATCTTGCAGTATGGATTTTATTGGCCTACTTTATTAAAGGTCTGTTACACCTCTTGCAAAAGCTGCGGAAATTGGTCAAAAAGTTCTGCTTTGAGATTATCATCTGCACATACTCCTTGGAAAATTGAGATCTAGGTGGCGTGGTTCTTTTGTTGTCAGACACGCGTATCCTCTCAGCATCAGATACTGAGGATCCTAGGAATGGTAATGCGCTTAAGGTTAATGGACAAAGACTCAATCATTCCTGGAAAACCAAGTTCTTGAGTTCTTTGCGTTGCTTAGGTTAAGTGGCGGATACGGTACTCAGTGACTCTTGAGTCGGTTTATTCTTCGCTTTCCCAAAATAACCGAACCCTTCTTCTCCTTCAAAATGGATGTCATTCTTTCAAACCCGAGAAAACATTTTCCTTCTTTTCCTCAAAATGCTCGAGAAAAATCTACAAAGTTCGATGTGAGAGATTGAGAATGTTAATGCACAAGGGTATGCCGAAAGATGTACTGTTGGATAATTGAAGCAAAGGTCCGATTAGCAGCGGTGAGTCCTCAATTTCATTTGACTCATATATGCCCTGGTCTTGGAAGAAGTTCATATTCTAAAAGGAGAAGAGCAAAAAGGTTACAAGTCTGTCACAAATGTGGACGATGGAACCGTAACAAGCGATGTCGTACTAAGGGGATGGTTTCCGCAAATAGAGAAGATAAAATTTTCTTCATTAAGAATGGATCGAGTAAGGAGTCATTAGATGATATCTTATTGACTCTTGAGACGCATTCTTGTGGATTGGTGCATCGAGAAATTCTTAAATTGTGGAATCTCTTCAAGGATGAACAACAACGCTACATCTTGGGAATCGACTCTAAAAGACCCTGTTTGCCAATTTATAAGAAAATTGGATGGGAAGCTTATCCTCGACTCATAGAAGACGTTTAAGCCAAGTTCTTGGATGTTAAACCAGAGGCGATGTGAGCCATATCCACAAACAATCTGTACATATCATCATCTTCTTTCTTCTTCTTCATGGCATTTTACAAAAAAAAAAAATGAAAAAAAAATGAAAAAAAAATGAAAAAAATGAAAAAAAAAAATGAAAAAAAAAAATGTATACTTCTTAGGGTTGGCTTTGGTAACACAAACCGTGAATGGGGAAATGCATGCATCCTGATCCAGCCTTCTTAATTGAAAAACAAAGAAGGTAGATTGTATCCCACATGTGAGGCAGCTAGTCGTATTATGGTCACTTGTCCCTTCTGGGAGCCCTATGTTGCGCTGGTCTTGAATGGGTCGAATACTGGTCAACAATGCTTTGGCACAAAGCCGAAAGAGCAGACTACCTCCATCCTAATCTTAAGTAAGTATACACTCATCTTTCATCAAGTTTTTCTAACAATTTCACAAAAAAAAAAAAGGACGTGATGTCTACTGCACTCATGACGCGCAGTATAAAGATACGCCATGGAAACTGTACATACAGGTATGTCATCATTTTCTATTATCTTTGTATCATTTTGTTGTATTTTGATTTTTGTACAGACGATCCTTTGAGCAGGGTCCTTCAGGGGTTTCTAGACTTCTTTACCTTGATGGTTTTCTTGAAGTCAAAAAAAAAAAAAAAAAAAAAAAGATTCTGTGTCTCTTAATTTCAACCTTTTCTGACAACCGCCAACCTACCCTCATAGGTGCAATTATTCCCCTTTCCATTCTTTTTCCTATTTAAACACTCCATTTTCTCCATTTTCCTTCAAACTCAGAAACACTCAAAGGGAGGAAGAGTATAGAATGGGGCCTTCTATTCGTAACCTCAAAAATGTCTCGTGTTTTTTGTGGGTCGAGTTATGGGAAAGGATTAGAGTTTATAAACGCAGCTAGCACTCTTGGTCGATCACTTGCTGCGAGGAACATTCATCTTGTATATGGGGAGGTTGTCGTGGGTTAATGGGGGCTGTATCACTTGCTTTGCCTTTATAAGAGACGATCGTTTTTAGGTGTCATTCCTGAAACTTTAGCTCAACAGAACATCAATGGAAAGACAATTGGGGAGGAACTTAAAGTATCATCAATGCATGAAGGCATGAAGATAATGCTTGAAAACTCTGATGCATTCATTGCCTTACCAGCTGTGGAACAGAAATTTATCACTCCTTCGGCAAGACAACTTCTTATCTCTGCCTCCACTATTGATGAGCTCATTGATAAATTAGAAGCTTTTGAGTATGTACGATCGGGTATTAGCTCGATTGATTGGTCAACAGGAAGCAGCGAAGGAAGTAACAAGAAACAAGAGCCCGATCTGAAACTTTCTCTTTAATGGGTTTGATAAAAAAAAACTGTTGTTGTTCTGTTTAGTATGATATGATTGTCATGGACTTATTAAACCAATTCGTGATGGCAGAGTAAGGAGTAATTTTACTCTTGAGACGCATCTTAATTGGTGGCAGAGTAAGGAGTTTTTTTAGGTAGTAATTAATTAGTATTGACTTGTGGAAGTACTAACGTTTTCTTGTTTGATTTCTTTTCAGGGTCTGATGCGGCACTGACAGTGTGTTTCTTTTCTGCTAGGCGTTGATTCACTTCTTATCAGGTTGTGTTGCTCTTTTCTATCTCTTTCTTTCACATTGAGGACAATGTTACATTAAGTGTGGGGGAGAGATTTTAGCATGTTTCTGTTTCTTTTCGTTTGTTAAAAAAAAAAATTTAAAAAAAAAAAATTCAAAAAATAAAAAAAAATAATAAAAAAAGGGGTTCATTGCATGATTGAATAATTTTTCTCCTTCTTGAACCGATATGCTTGGTGATGGATGATTGAATTGATGAATTGAGTTTGATGAATGCATACCTTGTGAGATTTTGAGCCTAATGGATGGATTCAACATTTATGCCATTCTCTTCTTTCTTGTGTGATTTTCACTCATGTTAATGACCACTCTAGAACTTGCTTTGATTCTTTTTGAGGCTACATTTCACTTGCATGCATGAACATGATTGAGGCCCTCTTTCTTAGCTAGTTTAACCAAATAGCCAACTTTGTTTTCAATATGATATCAAGCACTCTTTTGACCTCTCGAAAATTCTCTAATTCCTGCCAACCTTGTATATTTTCCTTTGCTTAACCCCTTTGAGCTTATTTGACCATTCCTTGTTTCTAGCTCATTATGTGCCTTAAATGAAAAATCGTGTTCTTACTGTACCTTAGGAAATAAAAGAACATTAGCCTGGTTAATGGATGAGTTTTTGAACAAGTGTGGGGGTGTGTGTACAAAATGGTTGTTGAAAAAAAAAAAAAAAAAGAAAGAGTGCCTAAAAAAAAAAAAAAAAGAGAAATGTATGTATATAGTTATGTTCATATATATAAAAAAAAGAGAGAAAAGGATTGGGAAATGAATATGTAAAGGGATATACATTAGAGTTGAGATGAACTTTTATGCTCGTTATTTGAACTCACTCTCATTTGCTTTTATTCTCTTTGGTATTTATCTTCTCATATCCATTTTATCCTCTTCTCGTTACCTTGACCTCACTACAACCTTGAATAAAGTCCTCATGATTTGTGTGTGCATGTATTTTGAGTAGTGGAGAAGTAGAAGATAAGCAAGCTTATGGTAGTGCAATTTTCATGGGTTGAATTGAGTGAAATACCTACCTTTTAAACACTTGAGAGATTGAGAGGGAATCTTGTGAAGATCCATCATTCTTAATTCATTCTTTTCAACGGAAGTTTCCTTGCTTGTTGGTTTGAGATGTGAAGAAATGTTACCTCATTTATGCTTTGATCCCTTGAATTTCTTGTTGCTCTTCTTGCTTCATTGAGTCCTTTAGAGTTTTTAATTTTTAAGTTTGTGTCGTTTGTCTTTGTCTTCTAACTTTAGTTTTATATGTTTTGCCCAGAGTGCAAAAAGCTAAGTATGGGGAATTTGATAATCACATATTTTATTCATTAAGAAACCCTCATTATTAGTCATTTACACTCTTCATGTACTTAATTGACTGAATTTGATTATGTTTTGTAAGTTTGAACTCGAATCGGACTTAATTGATTTTTCAAAGATTATTCGAGTCTTACACTGTTTCTGTATTTTGGCCATATCTTGAGTTCTAAATGTCTGATAATTATGAATTTTACCTTGTAGGAAAGATAAAAGAGAGCTCTACAACTTTGATGAAGAGCTCGAAGTCAAATTCAGACATCTAGTGGAGCTAATTGGGCATGGAAATCAGAATACGGGATTTGTGACTGGAACCCGAACAGTGTGTAGTAACCAGAACATAATTCGAGTTTGGGTTTATAGAATGGGCTGAAAATTGGTGATCTGAAAGTTAAGACCCATATGTACAACTTTCATGACAAACACAAAACTTGATTCGGGCTCCTTGATGGAGATATTGGGTCTGAAAATCAAAACAGAGGTGCTGAAACTGGTCCTGAGCAGTCTATAGTAATTGGGTCATATCTTGGGCTGTAGGACGAATTTTTGGGTGCTTCCAGAGCCATTGGAAAGCTTAGACAATTTCCTAGAACTTTCATGAAGACCACTTGGCTCAAAAATGACGAAATCAATGAGTTCAGCAATGAATACTTTCGGAGACAAGGAAGCTCACCTACCAAGTTCACCTACCAAGCTCACCTACCAAGCTCACCTACCAAGCTCACCTACCAAGCTCACCTACTAATTCCACCTACTAATCTCATCTACCCATCTACTACTACTCTGAATCCTCTATAAAAGGAAGCATGAGGAGAGCTCTAAACACAACATACACTTGGTGTTAGAAATAGCTTTTCATAGTTCTTGTATATTTTTCCTTCATCAATGGAGAAATAGCAAGTCACTTCTAGTCAATTCGAACTCTTGAAGAGATTGTGTGGCTTGGATTCTTGAGACCTTGGTTATGTAATGTATTTGATTTATATTTGAATTCCTCTTCTTCTTCTTCTTCTATTCTCTTGATCTTGAATGCATGAATGGTGATTCTGTTTATGTTTGATCTGATTTGATCTTGGTTTAAGATTAAGTATCGTGATGAAATTTAGAATGATTGATCTGAACTAATCACGTAATTGAAGAGGTTAGGTTCGATTGGTACCTAGGTTAATTGAATTCGGTGCTTAAATTGATATATATCTACATGAATGGTGCGATTGCAGATTTATGTTTATGACTTGTCAATTGAATTACAGGCGATTGTCTAGTATGAATTACGGATCGATCTTGAGATCTCGGTTAGATCCAAGTTAACCATTCAAATGTGCTTCAAATGTTTGTTGAAAGGTCTATGATTGAATCCACCCAATCTCGGATAGATTTCAATTATTGTTTTTCTAATTGTTATTTCTCTTTAAATCTTGTCACTTCGCGATCTTTGAACCATCAAAACCCCCTTTTTCTAACTTTCACTTGATTTGATCAAATTGCATCTACGATCCTTGAGGAGACGATCCTGGTGTTGTTACTATACTACAAGTTTAGGTAATAACTTCGGTTATAATTTTGATTGAGTTCGGCGCTCGTCAATAATCACATATTTTATACATTAATAAATCCTCATTTTTAGTCATTTACACTCTCCATGTACTCAATTGATTAAGTTTGATTATGTTTTGTAAGTTTGGACTCAAATTGAACTTAATTAATTTTTTTCAGTATTATTTTGGTCTTACACTGTTTTTGTATTTCGGTCATATCTTGAGTTCTAGATGTCTTATAATTATGTATCTTACTTTGTAGGAAAGATAAGAGAGCGCTCTATAACTTTCATGAGAGCTCCAGGGAAAAATCAGACATCTAGTGAAACTAATTAGGCTTGGAAGTCAGAACACGAGTTTTGTGACTAGAACCCGAATAGTGTATAGTAATCATTGCATAATTCTAGTTGAATGACTTGAAATGGGCTAAAAATTTGGCATCTGAAAGTTAAGACTCATATCTACAACTTTCATGAAGAACAAAAGAGCTCATTCGGACAGCTTGGAGGTCATATTGAGTCTAGAAGTCAAAACAGAGGTGTTGAAACTGGACCTGAGCAGTCTGCAGTAATTGGGTCATATTTTGTGCTATGGGACGAATTTTTGGATGCTTTTGGTGGCATTGGAAAGCTAAGACAATTTCCTAGAACTTTCATGAAGACCACTTTGCTTGGTTCTGACATTATCCATGAATTCATCAGTGAATGATTTCAAAGACAAGAAATTTTAATAATTTTTCACTCACAAAATTTTTTGGTATTTTCCACTCATTCACCCACTCATCCACTCACTCATTAATCAATTCTCTTGTCATTTTGTATCCCTAATCCTCTATAAAAGGGACCATAGGTAGATCATTTAGAGAATATTGATTTTAGATTAAGTTCATGCTATTATGTTATTTACTTATTGTAATTTTCTTTTGTTATAAATAGAAGTTATGATCATCATCTTCTTCTTCTCTCTTTCTTTCTTCTTGCTCACGGGTAACTAATTTTCATCTTACTTGGGTGAAGGAGTAAAACTTTTGGTAATAAAATAAAGTTAGATTAATTTCTTTCTTGTGCTTAAATGATATATTATCAAGTGATCATTATATGTATTGTATTTTATTTTCAATCAATTTAGAAACTCTCCTTGTAAAGTAGAGTTATTGATTCATTGTAGATAAGTGGTTTGGCACAATGAATACTTGAACTCATTTACAAGTAAGTGTAACTGCTGATAAATAATTAAAGGAACCATAATATAACTATGTATATAATTCTAAATGGACTTTAAATGTTTTATTCTCTGATTGGAACCTCTATTGTGCATGAATTTCAATTAAGTTATAAAAAGAATTAATTTTGTCCTTAATTTATTACTAAAAGTGGATTTCCTAATTCAAGTAAGTTTTTTAATTTAATTGTAAATAAATTTTATTATTTTTATTGTTGTGACAAAGCCTTCTCTTACTTCAAAGAATTTTTCTTTATCAATTCTCTGTGGATCGACCTCGGACTCCCGATAAATTTATTACTTGATACAATTTGTACTTAAATTTGTATCCTTTAATTTGTATAATAATAAATATAAAAAAAATAAATTTAAATTTTGTCTTATAAATTATAATACACCACTTTTATTTAGTTTCCCAATATGCAGCTCCTATCTCCAACTCTTAGGCTTTGTGCTCTTAAGTTCAAAAAGTTTAAACACCTCTCGGAGAAGTCACACAAACAAAAGAATACCCATAAAATAATTTGTGGTTCAGAGATTGAGTGCTGGAGAGATTACTGGATGGAAAAGAGTAGACCTAACATGCTAGAATGAAAAATGATGGCTGAAGGAAGGGTCAATACTCCAACACGCTATGGCTTCCAAACAATCTTGTATTTTTTTTTTTTAAGCTTTATTTTCAGTAAATCGGCTGGTTCTAAAAAGGATGGTTTTTCGATTAAACTGGTTCTTAACGATTTTTACTGATTTTTAATCGATTGAACCGCTTGAATTGTTTTATGCTTGGACCCAAATCGGTGAAGTATCCAATCAAGCGATCTAAGTTAAAGTAGTTCGGTTAGACTAGTTTTAAAAATAGTAAACTTTTCTATTAACATGTACAGCCACATAAGGTCGAAAGGACAAATATATACTTCTTAATGTTAATGTGAAGTGAGTGTTTGCACATGCTTAATTTAACATATAAACAAATTTCTAAATGAAGAAAAATGTTAGGGAAATTAAATTTCAATTTTCTTCAAAAATGCTTAAAATTCCAAATAATTTTCAATAAATTAATTATCCATTAAATATACTTTTAACTAGGTTCAAAATTATTTTTTTAAAAAAACTACTAAATAATTAACATAAAAATGAACTCGCACATCAGTGAAATGTCAACAACATGAACAAATTATTTCTTCATGTCACCTATCATATTTTTTATGCATGAACAACTTAAGAGTTTAAGTAAAATTATCATGAGAGTTAGGTATAAAAATATACTTCATATGCATTCCATTTTATTCCATAACATAATACTTATTATATTTTTATTGATATATTGGAAAAAAAATCTGAATTTTGAAGAAAAGTTATACATATCCTAAATTTTATCTCAAGTATTTCGGCCTTCTTTTAATAATAAAAACCATATATATTGATATTCACCAACACTAATAAATTTTGAGGAAAATGAAACTGAATTTTTTTAAAAAAAATAGTACAACTTTAATGAATCTTTTAACCTATGCCATGGATAGGTCAAATAATATATTGTTATTTTTTAATAAATTATTAAGTCACATTATGATTAAGAGTATATCATATTGTTATTAAGTTTTTTTTTTTTGAGTCATTTAACATCAACAATTAGTTAAAGTTAAAAAAATAGGGTGAAGTGCAATTTATGGTTAAGTTGCAAATATTTACTTATTTATTGTAAATTAAATGAATAATGATTTCATTTTATGAATTGTCCATGTATGTATGTATATATAAGTATGCCAAGAAGTAGTCGACGAATGAAGAAAGTTTCATGTATTAGCAAGAAAAAAAAAATAAATAAGAGACTAAAAATCAAGTAGATGATAATAAGCAAAATTATAATATAGTCTAATATATAATATCTATTTTCAAGTATAAAATTTGAGGAGAATTAACAGTTGTTTACGTTATTTTTAGTTATGATTTTGTTATTCTTGATAATATTTTGATTTTAACTTATTTAAATAATATAATCTTATTTGTGTGTTATTATCTTATTTTGGTTTTGGAAGAATAGTCTGAATTAATCAAGTGAATATAATTGTTGGTGTAAAAATAAAATTCTTTTTGATTTATATTTTTTCAATAGTTTAAATTGGCATGAAAATAATTCTTGATGAATTTACAAGTTTCAGGTTGGAATTGAAACTGATCAAGGCATAAATTTCGATTGGTCATTTTCATCATATATTAAGAGTGATAGTTTCAATTTTCAATCGAAATAATAGGCTTGAAAAGTAATTATACTTAGCAAAATTTCTGGAAAGAAAAGACCTCGAGTGAAGATCAACAAAGGTTCGAGCATACAAGTTTGAATTCAAAAGAAAAGAGTTTTTGAATTTGAAATAGCAGTTAGCAACAGCTGAAGGTAAAATTAAGACAACACATGGATTGCTGACAAAGATTGAGCAGTTGTTGATGGCACGAGGATTGCTGACAAAGATTTGGTGGTTATTAGACAGAATTACCAATCATTTAAGCAGTTATCTTTGTTGTAAACACATGTCAAAATCTTGTAAACTAGGTAGTTACTTAGAAAGTCTATAAATACCAAAAAGAAGAAAATATTTAGGGGTTGAAAATTCTATACTCACAAACACTTGTAAACTCACACTCTCACATCCATTGACATCTCGAGCAAACAGCACGCAAGTCTAGTCCAATATGTTTCCATCCACTTTCATTTTCATTTTCATTTATGTATTCTTTACAAATTCAATGCAATCTTAAAATTTAGTTCATTTACATTCAGTCTTTATTTTTCTTTGCACATTCTCTTATACTCTTGATCAAATGATTCTTTTTAAAGATTATTTGAGTTTTGTTTATTTGTTTTCCTTTAACTGCTTTCTTTACTTTTAATACAACTTTACTTTCTTGCAATTTACATATCTGCACATTTACTTTCCATTGCATCTGTTTTGATTCTTTCATTTTCTTTATTGCAAGTCTTTTATACTCTATCAAATTTACTTCGAACACATTTTTATTTTAGTCATTTATATTTAACTTATTTTTATTTGCACTAATTCTTTATTATTTTCTTGAAAACAAACCTTTTCAGAGTTTCAAACTTCGTTTTCAGTAAGATAAATATACATATAAAGCTTTCGATTTTTGGATTTGCATAACTTTTTTGAAATCGAAATCATCAATTCTATTCTTTTAAGATATTCAGACTAGAATCTCGAGAGGAAGCGATTCCCTTCCCCGAATTGAGATCGAGAATCAAACTTTGTCCATAGACAAAGGATTTATCATAATTTAAATAAGTATAATCGAAATATTTTGGTAAATAATAATCTAATGAACTAATTTATGATTTAATTTAGAATATTTATACCTCATGGATTAATGGCGATAATAAGAAAAATTAAAGTTTTAGTGACTTCTTTAATCTGAATAAAGATTTTAAATATGTACGGTCTATAATATAGATAGTTCATGAAATACAATAATCATTCACATGTGTGATTTATAGTAAATAAACAAATAATAAATTTAAATATTAATATAAAATAATACTATTCATTATACTATCTTAAGAAAGAAAATAAGATTTATATTGTAGAATTATAATATACATAACAATTTTTGATAAAAAAAAAAATATTATATTATTATAATAGCAGAATTTATTTAATAATTATTAATATACTAGTGTGTAATTGATATACTATTTCATGTCAATTTGTTTTTCTTTTAAGATAAAAAGATTAATGATAATTATGAAGAGTACTTGAATTGAATTATCATTATACAATGAAAAGTTAAGAAACGTTTGAAGCTAATTATAACTACAAAGTTACCAATGAACAATAGCTCAAATGATATTTCTCAGCTCCATCGAAAGTGTAAGTCTGGAGTTCGATTCTTATCCCTCAAATCTGACAAAGTTAGTTCTCCCAATTATATATCAGCAAAAAAATTATAATTAGAGAATAAAAAACATTTACAATTTTATCTTTTTTATATTTTTTGTTAAATCTTTAAATGAGTAATAGTATGTATTTATAATTTATATTTATTTTTAAATATTTAAATGAGTAATTGATAATGTTAATTTAAAAAAATATCTTTAATAATGGTATAATAGATAAATTATAAAACATAATTCATTAATAGTATAATTTAATTTTATCACCAAATTAAAATTAAATCTTCATAAAATTTATGAGAAAAATAAAATGGCTGCTTGTAATCCAAGTTTTTAATACTTAATTTTTTTTTAAAGAATATGTTGAGGAAATTTTATACAACCGATATAAATTTTGAAAATTGTGTTTTAATAAGCATTATCTTTTTTTCTCCTTTATAATGGATTGATGAATCGCGAGGTTGAAAAGGAAAATAAACAATTGAACAAGTGATAGAATTCTGACTCGAAGTTGATCATTATTATTATCATAAAAGCGTTCTCTTTTCATGCAAATACATATCAAAACAGCTTCGAATCTTTCAGCTCCACATACACATCACAATTCACAATCACGCAAATTATTCTCTTCTAAATTCAAATCACATTCATATTCGATTTCTAACTCGGGCAAATATCGAAGTTACAAGTGTAGTGTTCTGGAGAATGCCATGGCGTAGTTCTAGGTGGGAAGTGACCAAATGTAATCTTGTTCTACGACTTCTTGGTTTGAAATTTCCACTTCTGGAGACGTGAAAGCAACTGAACCTTGGCTCTTTTCTCGTGACGGCATTTAAAACAAGTTCAAGTAGTGAATAGATAATCTTAGAAATCTGAAGATTTGAGCAAAACTTTATGACCTTACCATCTAGGCACGAAGAAAAATGTGACACAAAATTATTCGATTGGTGGAAAATAAATGATGTTGTTATATAAGGGTTCACGCCAATCCATTACATTAAAGAAATAAATGCCTCAGGACAGTGCTGGCCTACTTCCCATGTTCATCTTTAAATTATGAATACATTTCCACCAAAGAAAGATAGAAGAAATAAATGACAGTATGACACACACAAAATACATCAACAATGTTAGTTACATATATTTACATAAGTATCACTTTATATTTACATAATTTTTATTATTTGATTGCAAATGAGTTTGTCTCATTTTTTATATTCTTACACTCAGCATGTGAGAGAGATGTGTGTAGAACTTCTCTCTAAATTATTTTTCTTTCTAAATTTTTTTCTCTCTTTTTAAAAATATTTCTCTCTTCAAAAAATATCTCTCTAAAATTTTTTTTTCTCTTCCTCTAAAAAATATTTCTCTCTTTGAAAAATGTTTCTCTCTCTAAATTTTTTTTTCTCTCTCTAAAAAATTCTCTCTAAAAATTTTGAGACTCAACACATTGTGTTATGGGCTTTTGGATTTTAATGAAAATGAAAGTGTTGAAATAAAAAAAAAAGATAAAATATATTGAATATCTATTGGATTGATTTTTAATTAAACATCCAACTGATATCTAATAGATATTTTGATTAGATTATTAATTATTTATAACTAAATTTAATCCATTAGATCTAATCTAATAAAATACATTATTCTAATTTGATGAATTAAACTTATTTTAATATGAATGAATTGGATAGATTAAAAATTAATGAATTTTTTTGCCAAGCCTACGTAGAAGTAATGTTATACTAGCATTTTTCAAATACATATGAGAAATGCTCTCTTGTATGAAACTACTGAAATGCATCAATTACCACAGCAATTCCTGCTGCTTTGGTACGAAAATCTTTTGTATTATATAGCAAAGCTCAATTCATATAGAGCTAGGCATACCCATATAAAGATGAAACTGTATGGAGGCTAAACAATAACAATAGTATAATCAGAATCGCAGATATATACACACAAAACATCAACCAAGTCAGATCCTTTTTCTAAGGACTTACTTATCCCAACATTGATTCACATCCTCAAGTTCAGACCCACATTAGCTATCCTGCAAAAAAGGAGTATGATTCTGATGATACACACAAATTGCCCTGGATACATATAGTGAATACACAAACAATAAAGAATCAATTCAACCAGAATCCTACATCTTTTTTTCACGCTTGTTTTGTCATCCTCTAGACCATTTGAGTGGCACCACTTGATGCCACTCCATGGTGGGTGGCCTCTTCTGTGTAGATGCTAAGTTTCTCTCCATCACCCCACAACGCATAAGCTTCTTCCCCATGAACTGCATCATCCCCAATCAACAACTCCTCCTCAGACATTCTTAATGGAACGATGAAACTTATAACTAAACAAATAATTGAAGTGACCACGAGGTTCCATCCAATGATGAATAATCCTCCCACGATTTGTTTAAGGATTTGGACTCCACCCACGCCTCCATAGACTCCTCCTTTGGAGTTGGTGACGGGCAGGAAGAGTGCACTTAGACGGGGCTCCGCGAAGAGGCCGGTGAGTATACCGCCTAGATATCCGGCCACAGCATGAGTATGGAACACAGCCAGGGTGTCATCCACATTTTGAAACACTTTCCACCTCTTTCCCAATATCATCATAGTGAACCATGGCACACTGCCGGATAAAATTCCCATCACTATGGCAGCCCATCCTTGAACCAAACCTGTTGAGAAAGAATACACAAACATGATTATGAGTCAATTAATTCATATGACTAGCTAGTCATGGTGCTAGCACCTACGTACAAAAAAAAAAAAAAACAACATACTAAGACTGGTTTTTCGTGGTTCCAATTGATTGGGGTTGATTAAAATAAAATAAAAAATATTTTGCCACATATACTATTATATATATCACATGGACTTACAGCAACGTTCTTTGAAATTTAGTCACGCTTGTAATCAACCTTAAGAATTATATCAGATAGAGATGTCTTTAAATCTTGAAGCATTTATATATAGTGTGATAGGGAACTAACCCTTTATATATAAGTGGGTATATATAAGAAAATTAAATACCTTGTTATTACTTGCACGTAACTCAAGTAATTGCATTTGTGAAATTTTGAGTGCAGATGTTAGTTGAAGTTGTAATCCTTTTCAGAATATAAGAATACACTAATGACAACAGATTCAAACTCAAGTTCTTGTAAATTATGTAGTTAGCTAATCATTCTGTCTTTAGAAAAGATATAAGTGTCTATTTGGTTCTTAAAATTGAGCATAAGATTAGAGTTTGAAATTGAAATTGAACTTCTTAATTTTAATTTTTATATTTGGAATACTATTTAGAATTATAATTTCATAAACTAATTCTATGAAATTAAAAAATAATTAAGTTAAACATTTTTTAATTCTTAATCTATATATTAAGAATTACTAATTTTATAGCTTAAAAGTTAAAGTCTCTCTCTCTCTCTCTCTCTCCTCCCTTTACATTTATTTATGAACAATCATATTTATTGAGATTTTATATTTATATTAAAATTATTATAATAGCTATTTTTTCTAAAAAAATTCATGAAAAATTTATTTATGAAAAAAATATGACTATTATATTATAAAAATATTATTGTATGAATATTTTTATTAATTTTAATTTTATAAATAATTTTTTAATGTTTTAGATCATACCTTTAAATAATAAAATTATAATTGAATTTAGAATTACAATTTCTTATCCTAATTCTTTGACAACTCAAATATAAAATTTAAGATTCTGGATTATTCTAATTCTGAAAGAATTAGAATTGAAATTAAAATTCTATATTTCAATTCTAATTTCGCTATCCAAACGGATCTTAATATTTTTCTGATGTCTCCTAATTTTAATTTTCTTAGTTATAAAAAGATTGATCGGAACAATATAAATAAGGACAAACTGTAGGTGCATTTTCTTATGTATATTATATCTATTCCACTAATCAAGTTATGATTATGTGTTCATTAATGATCTCTCTCTTTACTTTATTTTTTTTTTAAATACACATATATTATCATTTAATTAG
Source organism: Ormosia emarginata (assembly GCA_029884605.1). Lineage (NCBI taxonomy): Eukaryota > Viridiplantae > Streptophyta > Magnoliopsida > Fabales > Fabaceae > Ormosia > Ormosia emarginata. The sequence continues at coordinate 45,568,327 of JAQQTP010000082.1, read as the reverse complement.
TAAAATAAATATAATAAATATAAAAAAATATACTTAAATTTTGTTCTATAAATAACTTGCTATTCAATCAAGAAAAATTTTATATGTATATATTAAGTACCCAAAAAAAAATCAGAAAAGTCAACAATGGCATCTCCTAGATTCATACGTAAAATCAAATTAAATTAAAGGATGATCATATTCATTACTGTTAAAAAAAGGAGACTCTGGTTCCGTGAAAGAAAAAATTTAGATCATCTGCTGTTATTTTTTTTTTTATGTGATCAAGTTGATAAAAAAGATAGACATAAACCTATTTATTAGTAAGATATACTCATAATTTGTGATTTTTTTTATAATTTTTATGTTTATCGTTTTATTCCACTTGACCACATAAGAAAAAATGATATGAAAAAATTCAAATATTGAAAGAAAGGTTATCAGTGAGGGATTTGAATATTTTTATGTCATTTTTTTTAAGTGATCAAATAGAAGAGAGAGATAGATATAAAAAAATTTATTAATGAGATCTAATTAAAATTTATAATTTTTTTTATAACTTTTGTATCTATCTTTTTTTTTTTTTACTTGATCACTTGAGAGAAAAAAATAACATGAAGATCTAAATCCACCGGTGAGGGTGGCACTTAATTGGAGAAAGCCAAGTTCATATTTGAATAGTTAGGTACTTAGGTTATGGTTGAAAGTTAAAACCTCCATATAATTATTGTTATTTGTTATAACAAACTAAAAAAAGAAAAAATACATGTAAAACGACGTACCAGCGGCAGGAGTGATGCAAACCAGCCCAGTGATCATGCCTTGAACAGCTCCAATAACAGAGGGTTTCTTGAAGAAAATGACGTCTAGCCATGTCCACACAAGGAGGCTGGTGGCGGCGCTGATGTTGGTGTTGAGCACTGCCATGGACGAGTCTATGTTGGCCGCGTAAGGATCTCCTCCGTTGAAACCTGCCCATCCTAGCCATAGTAGTCCTGCTCCTGCCAACGTTAGTAACACATTGTTTGGTGGGAATCTCTCTCTGTCCTTCTGTAGTCTTGGTCCCACCTAATGCAAATTTTTGAAACCATTAATTTAATTTAATCAATTAAACGGAATGTTAAAGTGAAGAATTTGTTTGATTTTAGATTGAGAAATGATTTATTCTTTTATTTAATTATTTTATTAATTTTTTTAATTATTAAATAAAAATAATATTGAATATTTTTTATATTTTTAAGATATTCGATGTATTTATTTTTTTATTTAATAATATTTTTTATTTAATGTTAAAATAATTATTAAAATTATTAGATAAAAAAATATAACATTACTCTTAAAATAAATTATTAATTTATTTAATATTTATTACAAAATGTTTAATACTATTCAATTTATCAATAATTTAATTTAATCGATATATATTCAATCTATTTATTAATTTATTTTAATAAATTAGATAAATGAATATCTAATCTATTCATTTAAAAACATTTATCTCTAAAAATTTTTATTTTCTATTTAAAATATTTTTATTCTCTCTTTAAAAAATATTTCTTTCTCTAAAATTTAAATATTTTTCCCTCTACATTTTTTTCTCTATCTAAAAAAATCTATTTCAAAAAAATTTTAATCTCTCTCTAAAACAGATTTCTTTTACGTTCTAAAAAATCTCTCTCTAAAAAAATAGATCAGCAAGAATTTAATGTTCATTAATTGAAGAATTAATTCGTTGAAATTTGGCAAGAATTTCTGTGCCAAAACTTCGTCATCAAACTAAATTATTTTAAAGAGGATAAGTTATCAAGCTCGTCTTAATTCAAACCTCAAGGTGATAATTTCTCCACAACCAAACAAAATGTGATTGTGAGAGGTATTAAAAATTCGTTCATCAAATCAAACTAATATTTATTTCCAACTACGCATAAAAGTTGTCAAAGAAAAGAAGTTTACATTATTTAATTATTTATAAACTTATTCACACCGTCACACCACCTATTTTACTCATTAGAAATGGATGAAAATAAAAATTAAGAAAAAAAAATCAAAACTGTAGCCGATGAAAGGAGCTAACTTTATTCAAAAGTAAAATGGCCTAAGAAAATTGAATCCATAAGAAACACAATCAGAGAACGAAAATGAATGACAACAATCCCAACTATGATCTCATCTCTCTCTAATTAGAAAAAAGCAGCGGCAATTGACAGCAAAGTGACAGATAATCCAACAGATCCATTGGATTAATTTTTAATGCATATTTTAATTAGATTATTAATTATTTATAATTAAATTTAATTCATTAAATTTAATTTAATAAAATATATTATTTTAATTAAATGAACTGAATTAATTTTAATATAAATAAATTAGATAAATTAAAAATTAATAAACTTTATTATCAGACTTAAATTCAACCATCAATCATCACCATCACCATCACCATCACCTCTTGTACCCAAAATAAAATAAAATAACATCACCATATCAACTTGTGGCTTAAATCTTAATTTGCATTTGGTGACTCTAAAAAATTGACAATTTATGTATTACTCTAAGATACTTCGGATGGCAGAATAGTATGACTCTGTGTATCTCCTCCTCTTTTACTGTGTGTCTGCTTAATTAGTGCTCATACCATATTACCTTTTGAATTTTCCACATTTAACGAATCAGCCAAAGTTTGAAAGAAAAAGTACGTATGCAATTAATGAAAAAGGATGTGCAGAAATTGTCCAAAAGATGTTGATATACACTCAACTACATAACCTCAATCCCTTGTACTCAATAAATTATTATGTAAATAACTAACGAAAATGAAACTCCACAATACTTGAAAATTTCTGGAATTAAGGTCATATAGATCCAAGTATATGAAAAAAAAAAAACATTACTGTGCTTGTCAATTTTCTCTGTTAAAAGGAAATTTCTTTCATCATCATAAGAAAGTAAAACGCATATAAGTAGTAAGTACTAACCCAATAAGCAGCAGTGAAGCCAGCAATCCCAGAAGAAAGATGAATGACATAACCACCAGAATAATCCATAACACCCCATTGGAACAAGAAGCCACCACCCCACAAGCTGAAGGCACCAACAGTGTAAGAGAAAGTAACCCAAAGAGGCACAAACATCATCCACGCCTTGAAGTTCATCCTGGCCAACACCGATCCAGCCAAGATAACCACGGCGATGGCTGCGAAAACGCACTGGAACCACACCATGCTAGCCATGGGATAAAAGGGCTCAATCTCTGCCATCTCCACCGCACCGCTTTCATAGTAATGTGTTGTGGCCGGCAGCGCCGCTTGTTTGATCAGAAACTTCTGCCCCAACGCAGGACCAGCCCTTCCCCAAAAGGGTAACAGCTTCCTCCCGAAGGACATCTTGTAGGCCCATGTGACCCAACAAATAACAACCGCTGCGAATGCGTAGAGAGCCATGAATGCAGAGTTGACAGCCCATTTCTTCTTGACGATGCTGCCGTAGAGGATCACCAAGCCTGGCATGCTTTGAATCCCTACCAGGGTTGCTGCTACCATTTGCCATGCGTTGTCTCCCTTGTTCAACCAGTCAGGGACTGCAAGACTTGTCCATGCCTGGTACGCTTGCGGCAAAGCGTTAACAGGAGGAGCTGCCATGGCTACTACTATAGCGTAATTTTGTGACTGGTGTTGGTTCTGTAATTGGATATATATGTATGATCTTCTCTTTCTCTTACTCTTTCTGTATGTTGCGGTTGTGGCACAAAACAAAGAAGGATTAGTTGTTTGGAAAATGTTTATTACACATTATTTTAACTCATTGAACTGAACCGAATTGTCAGTTGGTTTGACTCATTGTTAGTCTTAGTCTCACGGTGTGAGCTCTACTTATTTAGTCAAAATTGTTGACTCATTACATTTTTTCACGTGGTTCAGGTACACGAGAAATTCTAAACTATTCTTAAATTAATACTCTAAGCTATTTTATAACTATTAAGATTTAATTTTAAAATATTTAATTTTCAATCCAATTTCATGTATGATTATTAATTAAGTGTAAGTGTTACAATTTGTTAGGACTAGTTACAAATTAATTAATTTGTTAAATGTTGTTACAAGTTAGTTAGACAGTTAAGCTAGCTTCCTTGTATATAAGATGTAAAACTCTTCTAGAATTACACAATGAAAATCAGTTGATTCATTTCCAATATGGTATCAGGAGAAACTCTTCCTTATCTGCGACTCTGAATTTTTTTTTGAGAGCTTCCAAGCTCTGTTTTCAAGGAGGATTCCAACTCCGATTCTGACTCAGTTGCTACCAATCATAACAATGCTACTCCAATTGATCCTTGTCTTAATCCCTCTTCTCCCTATTATCTACATCCTGGTGAAAATCCAGGAATGCTTCTCATCGCTCCACCACTGAATGGAACAAATTATTATTCATGGAGCAAAGGAATGCGACGAGCTCTTGTTTCGAAGAATAAATTGAAGTTCATCAATGGTGCGTTGCCCATTCCAGATGAAAGTGATCCAGTATTTGAAGCCTGGGATCGATGCAACAGCACGATAATTTCTTAGATAAATCGAACTCTAACCCCTCAAATTGCACAGAGCGTGGTTGATATTGATAATGCTAAGGTACTCTGGGATGAACTTCGTGAAAGATTCACCAAAGGCAAGCATATCGATTGTCTGCCCTTCTTGAAGAAGTGAATTCGATCAAATAAGGTGAAAGATCTGTTTCTGATTTCTTCACTGACCTAAAAACGATTTGGCAGAATTTGGAAGTTCAACATCCACTTCCAAATTGTTCTTGTCCATTAAAGGCTAATTGTTGTAGCACAATTAAGATGATTCAAAAACAAAGAGAAGATGAATATGTAGTTTGCTTTCTGAAAGGTCTTGGTGAACTTTACAGTCATGTTAAGACCCAAATATTGATGATGGACCCTTTACCCCCAATTAGCAAAGCCTTTTCGATGGTTCTTCAACAAGAAGAACATCTTACTAGTTCATCCATCCATGATTCATCCATGGGTGATCAGAAAGTCATGTATAATGCCACAAACAGTATCAGACAGCAAGGTAGAGGAAATGGTAATGGAAATAAGGGAAGAGGGAGATCCAATCAAGGCAGAAACTCCAAGCAATGTACTTTTTGCAACAGATATGGCCACACCATAGAGCAGTGCTATTTTAAGCACGGTTTTCCTCCTGGCTACACTCCAGGCTATAAGAAAAATAATCACACTGTCAACAGTTCTGTATCTGATGAACTGAAAGATACACATTCAATCGAGAGGACCTTGCCTCAAGCAAATCAGGAAATTGCCATGCCAAATCAGTTCAGTCCTGAGCAAATGCAGCAATTATTGGAATTACTGCAACAATCCAAACCTTCTTCCTCATTGCATAACATCAATCAAACTGGTAAACCATTTGTTAGTGAGTCTTCAACTCACAAACAATCTTTTGCACCTGTCTCAGGTATATCAAATCCCAATTTTAGTTTGTGGATACTTCACACTGGTGCAACTGATCATGTCACAAATTCAATTTCCAATTTTGTTAGTTTCCATTCAATTAAGCCTATACATGTCACATTGCCTAATGGTGCAGTAGTTGTTGCTAAGCACTCTGGTTCTATATTTTTCTCACATGATTTTCAACTATTCAATGTTCTTTACATTCCAGAATTTAGTGTGAACATTATTTCTGTTCAACAACTCATTCTTTCCCTAAACTGTAAACTCACCTTTGTTAATTCTGTGTGTCATATCCAGGATACCATCAATTTGAAGATGATTGGGCTTGCTGAGCTTCACAGTGGCTTGTATCATCTCCAAAGTCCTGCATTGAAGACTTTTCCCTGTAACTTTTCTGTACATAGTCTTCATACCAAATTTACCAATTCTTTGTTTGATCTTTGGCACTATAGGCTAGGCCATCCTTCTAATAAAGTTCTTGACCACATCTATAATACTTTTCTTTTTGTGAAATACAATGCCAATAAAGTATGTGACTATTGTCACTTAGCTAAACAAGCCAAACTCCCCTTTCCTTCTAGTCATAATGTTTCTGCACATTCTTTTGACTTGGTTCATATGGACATTTGGGGTCCTCTAGCCATTCCATCTTTACATGGCCATAAATATTTTTAACTGTTGTGGATGACCATACAAGGCATACTTGGTTATTTTTTATGAAAGCCAAAAGTGAAACAAGGAAACTTATGCATGATTTTGTTATTTTTGTTAAAAATCAGTTTGCTGCAAATATCAAAACTATAAGATCTGATAATGGGATTGAATTTGTCTATCCTGAATTGTTTGCCCAATTTGGCATAATTCACCAAACTTCATGCATAGAAACTCCTTAACAAAACTCTATTGTTGAGAGAAAACATCGCCATATACTTAATGTAGCAAGAAGCCTTCTTTTTCATGCTCATTTACCTAAAAGCTTCTGGTCATATGCTGTAACTCATGCCATTTATCTCATAAATAGATTACCATCTCCTTCTCTTGCAAACAAATCACCATATGAGTTACTGCACACTCAACCACCTAATCTCATTGATCTTAAAGTTTTTGGCTCTTTATGCTTTGCCTCAACCATTGAACAACATAGAACAAAACTTGATCCTAGGTCAAGAAAATGCATTTTTCTTGGTTTCAAATTTGGCACAAAAGGTTATGTTTTGTATGATCTACACACCCGGGAGTTATTCATATCCAGAAATGTAATTTTCCATGAGCACATATTTCCCTATGCACCTCAACCCCAATCCCAAACCATTGAGTCTTCCAATATCCCTGATGACTCTTTCAATTTTACTACTTGAACCCCTTAATCCCCCCAACTAGCAACTTACTCAACCTTCCTCTGCCTTACCACAACTTTCTCCAAACCCTTCCCCACCAATACATCACAGTGAACCCACTCAAAATCCTATTCTCAGACGATCCACCCGAACCAAAACAACTCCTCTTTATTTGCAGGACTTCCACTGTCAGCATCTTCACTCAGCAAGTGCCAATCATCCTTCACTTTATGGTAACACTTCTTATCCTATTTCTTCTGTCCTATCCTATCATTCTCTTTCCCCTTCCCGTCTTAAATATGTTATGTCCATTTCCATCAATTCTGAACCCCATTCTTATGTTGAGGCTATTAAATCCAGTGATTGGATCAATGCAATGAAGGCTAAACTGACAGCTCTTGAAACTAATCACACATGGCAGCTTACTGATTTACCACAGGGTAAGGTTCCTATTGGTTGTAGATGGGTCTATCGCATCAAATACAAAGCTGATGGCTCCATTGAACGCTACAAAGCGAGGCTTGTTGCCAAAGGGTATACACAACAAGAGGGTGTTGATTTTCTTGATACTTTCTCTCCAGTAGCTAAGGTCATTACTGTCCGGCTACTACTTGCTGTTGCAGCAACTCAGAACTGGCATTTGAAACAACTCGATGTTGACAATGCATTCCTTCACGGGGATCTTCATGAAGAAGTTTACATGGAGCTTCCTCCAGGCCTTGAATCTTGCAGAGAAAATCAAGTTTGCAGGCTAACCAAGTCCTTATATGGCTTAAAGCAAGCAAGCCGCCAATGGTTTGCCAAACTCTCCTCTGCCCTGCTCACTATTGGTTTCACACCCTCTCATCATGATCATTCTCTGTTCATTAAGAAACAAGACAGCTTCTTCACAGCACTATTGATTTATGTTGATGATGTGATCCTGACTGGAAATTCTCTAGCTGAAATAGATTGTGTCAAACAATTTCTACACACTACTTTCCGCATCAAGGATCTAGGTGATCTTAAATACTTTCTAGGACTTGAAGTTTCTCGGTCCAAGCTTGGTATCCATCTTTGTCAGCGCAAGTATGCTCTAGACATACTCACAGACACTGGAATGTTAGCCTCAAAACCTGTCAGTACTCCCATGATCAAGGACACAAAGTTGCTCTATAAAACTGATGCACCCCCACATGATTGCACTTCATATAGGCGTTTGATTAGCCGCCTCTTGTACTTAACAACAACCAGACCGATATTACTTTTGCGGTTCAACAACTCAGCCAGTTCATGCAAACTCCCACCATCCACCATTTTGAAGCAGCCATGAGAATTATGCGTTACATCAAGAAAGCTCCTGCTCAAGGTATGTTCTTCCCATCTGATTCACAGCTTCAGTTAAAAGCCTTCAGTGATTCAGATTGGGCTTCATGCTCTGTGACACGTAAATCTGTAACAGGGTTCTGTGTGTTCCTTGGTGCATCTCTCATCTCTTGGCGTTCCAAAAAGCAAACTACAGTTTCTCGATCCTCGTCTGAGGCAGAATATCGCGCTCTAGCATCTACAACCTGTGAACTCCAATGGCTGACTTACCTCTTAAAGGATCTTAATGTTCCTTTCCTTGAACCAGCTTCCCTCTACTGCGACAGTCCATCCGCTAGGCATATTGCCTCAAATCCTAGCTTCCACGAACGTACTAAACATATTGACATAGATTGTCATGTTGTCAGTGAAAAGCGTCAAGCACACTTGTTCCAATTGTTGCCAGTGTCCTCAGCAAATCAACTTGCAGATTGCTTTACCAAACCTTTGGAACCAGCATTATTTTCCAGTTTCATTTCCAAGCTGGGAGTGCTTAACATCCACTCTCCAGCTTGAGGGGGGTGTTAGGACTAGTTACAAATTAGTTAATCTGTTAAATGTTGTTACAAGTTAGTTAGACAATTAAGCTAGCTTCCTTGTATATAAGATGTAAAACTCTTCCAGAATTACACAATGAAAATCAGTTGATTCATTTCCAATACAATTTTAATAGACTAGTGTATTATTTTAGAGTATAGGTTCATCATTTACATTTTATCCCTTGAGATTTTAGAAGGTGTAATTTGCCCCTCATTGAGCTCCAAACCCCTCCCCTTCGTCATCCAAAGATTTGATTATTATTACAATTGTTACTTAAAAGATTTAATTTTTTTAATAAAATGCCAATACGTTTTTAGATAATTGTATAAAAAAGTTTATGCTAACAATATATTAAATTTAAACTCGTAATTGAGCTAGAGTCATTTTAAAAATAATATAAAATAGTTATTTTTTAATTCTTGAAATTAGATTTAGAATTAAAATTTTAATTCTAATATATATATATATATTAAATAAGATAATTAGAATTAAAAAATTCAATTTTAATTATAAGAGTCAATTTCAAGACTAATTCTATATGCCAAACAGTATTTAACAATTTTCTTCATTTAAAAATTTATTTATATGTTATAATAAATATGTGCAAAATGTCGCTTCACGTTAATATAAAAAAACATATATATGTTCTTTTGACCTTTTATGACTGGACATGTTAGTAAGAAAGTCTAGTGTTTTGAAAACTGGTCTAACCAAACCGGTTTAAATGGTTAGACCACTTGATGGGATACTTTACCAGTTTGGGTTAATGCATAGAACTGTTCGAGTGGTTCAATCGATAAAACTTGGTAAAAATCGAATAACCGTCTTTTTAGAACCCGCTGCTTTACTGAAAATGGAAGAGAGAAAAAGGCATGATTGTCTAGAGGCCACAACGTGTTGGACCATTGTCACGTCCTTTAGCCATCATTTTTAATTTTGGATTGTTTGGTCTTCTATTTTTCATCCGGTAGTCCCTCAAATTTTCAACAAGTGGTGTTTAGCATCCAGTGACTTCTCTGGGAGGTGTTTAAACTTGTGAACTTGAGAGACTAAAGCCAAAGAGGTGGAGATAGGGGTCGTACTATTGAAAAACTAGAAACAATAAATGTGGTGCACTATAATTGATAAGCTTGTGATTTTTGGAGTGGTAGACTTTTCTTCTTTTCATATTACTAAATAATTAAATAACAAAAGACTTAGAATTTACTAGTTTTTAATATACTGGTTTGACCATTGGTTTAACCCATTAAAACATGAATCATATTCTTTTCCGGTTCTCTAGTTAAATTGATTTTTAAAACATTGAAAAAGTCATGATTTAATCTTTTAAATCGTTTCTCTAGTGTGTGGCACATGAGCTAGCTAGATGACCCTTTATAACCTAAAGCAAATATGAATTTAACAGGCTCATGATTTTATTTTTTTTGATTTCCATTAGAACTCTTCGTTTTTTTTTCTTTTTTTGATAACTTTCATTGGAACTCTTTTGAATGGTCTAAATTATACACATATCTTTTATTTTGTGCAAAGTATATTTTCTCTTAAATCAAATACAAATCAACTACCTTGCATCAAGTGCAATTTAATTAGTGTGAAAGATATATTGCTAATGCATATTATTTTGACTGGAAAGATAATTTCATTAAGAAATACTCAAAAGGTCCAAAATAATCAAATTACAAATTAAATCATGAGCCTCTTAAATTCATATTAGCTTTGGATAAGAAATTAAAAGACCTATTTAGCTAGCTCATATGCCACACTATTGACTTTCTCGATGTTTTAAAAATCAGTTCAACTAGAGAACTGAAAAGAAAGATGATTCACAGTTTAATTGATTGAACTTATGGTCCAAATGGTATATTAATTTTTTTAAAAAATAATTATATATATATATATATATATATATATATATATATATATATATATATATATATATTTATGCACTCAAAAATTGCAGGAACATAAAACATTAAGTCACTCTCTTCTTATACTTTCTTGACATAGTTAAATGGTAAACTGCAAGTTGCTGCGAAAAATCCAGAAACAAAACTTGCACCTAAAAAAGAAGAGATATTATTAGTAAACAGTGAGACTAACTCTTTGGAAGTATAAAAGAGATCTTCAAATGTGTAGCTTATGGTACACATTCCACATGGAATATCAAATATTTTCATTTAGAAGAAAATGAGAGATCAATTCCCTTACACCTTAACTTGCGGATCTGAGCCAGAGAGTGAAGACGACTCGCAGATCTGTTTTTTCCACCATCGGATCACCACTATTTCCTTCACGGTACTCCTCTAATTCTTCGGCTAACTGCCCAACAGCGCCTCACCCCACCAGATCTGAGCCCCTGTTGTTGCGCCTCTGTTCTCCAGCCAGCCAAGCAGCTGATCCACGACCAACCAAGCAGCAACAGTGGCGTTGCTGCCTAACAGATCCATGACTCGCGCCGCTGCCCAAATAGATCAGCAACATGGTTGTGCAGATCTACAAGACACAGCCCCACCGTGTGAATTTGTTTTGTTACCAAGTGACTTCCAGTACTCAAGAGGGTGGGTGAATTGAGTATTAAAAACTTTTCGCAAAAACGTAAATAAATTAAATATGCTAAAATGAAATATTAAAATGGCGTGAAAATAAAGGAAGGGAAGAACAACAGCCAATAAATAAATTGTAAGAGATAATAAATTGAATGCAGATAAATAAAAGATTAAGGATAAGAAGAACATGCATGATATTTATCCTATTTCGACCACCAACCACTTGTGACTTACGTCTAGTCCTCGAAACACAGTTCGAGATTTTTCACTATTCAATACAAGCTTAAAACAGGTACTTACGGCCTTTACAATCAATAACACTTTTCACACACAGGGAAACTCTACCTTTATGATAAAGCCTCAAACTGTCAGGGATACCTCACCCATACACAAACCTTCAAGGGATACCTCACCCTTGTTACAAAGTCTTTGAGGGATACCTCACCCTCTTAGAAATACAGCAAAAATTAGATGAAGAGAAACTCTTACAAAGAGCAAGTAATACAAATTGAAGCACTATAGAGCTCTCTAAGGATATCTCAGAATTTTGGTAAAAGAGCACAGAAAATAAGAGAGATAATTATTAATCACGTTTTAACACAAGCAAAAATAATTCAGATTGTTTGGGACCTACAGAAGTGACCCAAGGTCTCTATTTATAGAGCCTTTGAGCAAAAATGCCCGTTGGAAGAATTAAATGCATATTTGATTTCGAAATATGTCTGTTTCTTTCTAAAACAGGATTTGTGGGTTATTCGAATACCTTCATGGTTATTCAAATACTACTATTTAGTGAAACACAATTCTGCAGGGAGTTATTCGAATACCTATAAGGTATTCGAATACCTCTGTTTCAAAGTGCTTGTGTAAACAGTTCAGAAGAAGTGTATTCGAATACTTCTCAAGCTATTCGAATACTTCTGTTTAAAAACAATTTTCTGTAATCAGGTATATTCGAATACCACATGGGCTATTCGAATACCTCATTTTTGAAAACAGATTTTAAGAAATCCTGTATTCGAATGCCTGGTGTGCTATTCAAATACTTCTTTTGAAAACATGAAAAAAACGTAGCAAGTTATTCAAATACCTTGGGAGTTATTCGAATACCCTTGTTAAAAAATCATTTGAAAACCTTTAGAAAACTGCCCAGGTAATTTTTGAATTTCTAAAATCTTTTGATCTTTAAAAAATAAACAAACTAAAACTTTAGTTTAATTAATAAGGAACAGGTTTTTAGATCTTTTTAAAACAACCAATGAGATATCAAAATAAATGCTCCGTACAAAAAGACCCTAAGTCCTAAAACTAATTTTTAAAGATCGTAGACTTGGTCTTCTCATCATCTTCATGTTTATTATCATCAAAACTCATCTTCATTGTTGCATAGTAATCACATGTTCTGCCCCATCCACAGATCCGCGTTCGAGCAACCCCACCACCAGGGACGCCAAGAGGTCCCTGAAGTTCCCAAGGAACAGGCTCATCTACCGTGAGTGATACTGCTCGGCGCCAAAAGAGGTTCTCCAATGTCGAATTTCGGCACCTCACGGTTACCGACAGGCACGGAAGAGGATCTTCCACGTTAGTAGGTAAGGGAACAATGCAGACGGCGACGGGAATAGCGCATGCTTGGTTAGGAATGAGCGCACGTTGGTCTGGAAGGGTTCGCCAGTGAAGTTCTCCAACACGGCGAGGGACGACGATGGGAAAGAGAGACAAAGACCGAGAAGGAGAAACTGAAAGAAAGAGAGACATAGAGGGAAGGGGAACGACGAAAGAGAGAGAGATAGAGAGAGAGGGAATAAGGAAAAATGAAGACTTTTGATACATTTGAAATAAATGTAAAAAAGAAAAATAAAGGATTGAAAAATAAATAAAAGTGAGCTCTTTTATAAATAATAAAACAAGTAAAAAAGTCAACAAAACTAAATATAGAAAATAAAGTCAATATAGTATCAATGCTCCAAATCCTATTTAGAACATTGTAAATTTTTCCCAAAAGGATGGCAAAAGGATACCCATAAAATAATTTGTGGTTCAGACATTGAGTGCTGGAGGGATTGCTGGATGGAAAAGAGCAGACCTAACATGCTAGAATGAAAAATGATTGCTGAAGCAAGGGTCAATACTCCAACACGCTATGGCTTCCAAACAATCTTGTCTTTTTTAAAAAAAAAAAACTTTTTTTTTTAGTAAATCGACTGATTCTAAAAAGAATGGTTTTTCCGGTTAAACCGACTCTTAACGATTTTTACTAATTTTTATCGACTGAACCGCTTGAATTGTTTTATGCTTGAACCTAAATCGGTTAAATATCCAATCAAGCAAGCTAATAAGTTAAATTGGTCCGGTAAGACCAATTTTTAAAATAGTAGTCTTTTCTATTAATATGTACAGCCATATATATATATATATATATATATATAAAATATTGAAATTTAATTTCACTAACATTTTTCTTCATTTAGAAATTTATTTATATGTTAAATTAAGCATGTGCAAACAGTCACTTCACATGAAGAAAAATGGTAGTGAAATTAAATTTCAATTTTCTCTTTCTCTCTCTCTCTCTCTCCTCTCTCTCTCTCTCTCTCTCTATATATATATATATATATATATACTTTTACTGTTAATGTGAAGTAACTGTTTGCACATGCTTAATTTAACATATAAACAAATTTTTAAATGAAGAAAAATGTTAGTGAAAATAAATTTCAATTTTCTTCAAAAATACTTAAAATTCCAAATAAATTTTAATAAAATTAATTTTTGATTAAATATACTTTTGACTAGGTTCAATTTTTTTAAAAAAATACTAAATAATTAACGTAAAAATTAACTCGCACATCAGTGAAATGTCAACAACATGAATAAATTATTTGTTCATGTCACTTATCATATTTTATGCATGAACAGCTTAAGAGTTTAATTAAAATTATTGTGGAAGTTAGATATAGAAATATACTTCATATGTATTCTTGTTTGTTCTATAACATAATACTTATTGTATTTTTATTGATATATTATAAAAAAAAAATCAGAATTTTTGAAGAAAAGGTATACATATGCTAAATTTTATCTCAAGTATTTTGGCCTTCTTTTAATAATAAAAACCATATATATTGATATCCACCAACACTGATAAATTTTGAAGAAAATGAAATTAAATTTATTTTAAAAAATAGTACAACTTTAATGAATCTTTTAACCTGTGCAATGCATAGGTCAAATAATATATTTTTATTTTTTAATAAATTATTAAGTCACATTATGATTATAGTATATCATATTGTTATTAAGTTTTTTAGTCATTTAACATAAAAAATTAGTTAAAGTTAAAAAATAAGGTGAAGTGTGATTTAACGTCAAGTTGTATATTTTACATATTTACTGTAAATCAAGTGAATGATGAATTCATTTTATCAATCATCCATGTATGAATATATATATATAAGTATGCTTAGAAGTAGTCAACAAATGAAGAAAGTGTCAAGTGTTAGCAAGAGACAAAAATAAATAAATAAGAGACTAAAAATCAAGTAAATAATAATAAGCAAAATTATAATTTAGTCTAATATTTAATATCTATTTTCAAGTACAAAATTTGAGGAGCATTATAAGTTATTTACGTTATTTTTAGTTATGATTTTGTTGTTCTTCATAATATTTTGATTTTACCTTATTTAAATAATATAATCTTATTTGTGTGTTATTATCTTATTTTGTTTTTAAGAAGAACAGTATGAATTAATCAAGTGAATATAATCTAATAAACTAATTTATGATTTAATCTAGAATATTTATACCCCATGAATTAATGGTGATAATAAGAAAAATTAAAGTTTTAGTGACTTCTTCTTTAATCTGAATAAAGATTTTTAATATGTACGGTTTATAATATAGATAGTTAATGAATACAATAATCACCCACATGTGATTTATAGTAAATAAATAAAAAATAAATTTAAATATTAATATAAAATTAAACAATTCATTATAATATCTTAACAAAGAAAATAAAATTTACTGTAGAATTCTAATATACATAACAATTTTTGATAAAAATATATATATTATATTATTATAATAGCAGAATAATATACTAGTGTGTAATTGATATACTATTTCATGTCAATTTGTTTTTCTTTTGAGATGAAAAGATCAATGATAATGAACAGTATTTTAAGTGAATTATCATTATTTTTAAAATGTTTGAAGCTAATTATAACTACAGAGTAACCAATAAATAGTAGTTCAAATGGTACTTTTCAGCTCCATCAAAGGTCCTATCTCTCGAATCTGATAAAGTTAATTCTCCAAATTATATATCGGCAAAAAAATTATAATTAGAGAATAAAAAATATCTATAATTTTACCTTTTTAAAATTTTTTGTTAAATCTTTAAATGAGTAATAGTATGTATTTATAATTTTATAATTATTTTTAAATATTTAAATGAGTAACTGATAATATTAATTTAAAAAAAGAATTGAAAAAATATCTCTTTAATAATGGTATAAATAGAAAAATTATAAAACATAATTCATTAATAGTATAATTAATTTAATTTTATCACCAAATTAAAATTAAATCTTCATAAAATTTACGAGAAAAATAAATGCATGGCTGCTTGTAATCCCAGTTTTTAATACTTGAATTGTTTTAAAAAAAATCTGTTGAGGAAATTTTATACAACCAATATAAATTTTGAAAATTGTGTTTTAATAAGCATTATCTTTTTTTCTCCTTTATAATGGATTGATAAATATCGCGAGGTTGAAAAGGAAAATAAACAATTGAACAAGTGATAGAAATTCTGACTAAAAGATCATCATCATCATCATCGAATCTTTCAGCTCCACATGCACATCACCATTCACAATCACGCAATTTATTCTCTTCTAAATTCAAATCACATTCATATTCGATTCGAACTCGGGCAAATATCGAAGTTGCAAGTGTAGTGTTCTGGAGAATGCCATGGCATAGTTCTAGGTGGGAAGTAACCAAATGTAATCTTGTTCTACGACTTCTTGGTTTGAAATTTCCACTTCTGCAGACATGAAAGCAACTGAACCTTGGCTCTTTGCTCGTGATGGCATTTAAAACAAGTTCAAGCGAATAGATAATCTTAGAAATATGAAGAGTTGAGCAGAACTTTATGACCTTACCATCCAGGCACGAAGAAAAACGTGACAGAAAATTATTCGATTTGTGGAAAAAAAATGATGTTGTTATTTAAGGCTCCACTTAATCCATTACATTAAAGAAATAAATGCCTCAGAACAGTACTCGCCTACTTCCCATGTTCATCTTTAAATTATCAATACATTTCCACCAAGAAAGGTAGAAGAAATAAATGATAGTATGACACACACAAAATACATCAATAATATTACTCACATATATTTACACAAACTTTTCACTTTATATTTACGTAATTTTTATTATTTGATTACAAAAAAATTTGTCTTATTTTTTATATACTTATACTCTAATTCTTTTACATAGACAGATATGAGAGAGATATTTGTAGAAGTAATGTTATAGTAGCTGATGAAACTGTAAAAACTTATGTTTTTCCATTTCATAATCATGGTTTTCATCCTTATCCAATACTTTTTGACTTAGTTTTGTTCTCATTTTTATCCTGTTTTGATCTTTTTAAATTTTTGTTTTCTTTACATGTTTTATTTGTTTTCATTAGGTAAGTGTATGTGGAAGAATGGATGCTTGATCAAGGGAGAAAAATCTGAAATGAAGTTGCTGACACTGGGCGCTTAATCGCCCATTTTTTTACCGCTTAATCTATCAAGCACAGAAGCTGGAGAGCTGCGGGCTTAATCACCCATTTTTGAGTGCTTAATTGGTCAAGAACAGAGGAACAACGTGCCACGCGACTAATCGATGAAAAATTGAGCGTTTTTTAAGTTACCTATTTCTGCTGCTGATAAATAGAAAAAGTTAGGTTTTTCAGAGGGGAGCCGTCAGACAGAGGAAAGGGAAGCATGAACACAAATACCCCAAGATTGGGGTGGGCACACTCAAGAGGAAACGTGGAAGAGACTTAGATCTTCATCAACTTATGGAGTTTCTTTACTCTCTTCTCCTCTTCTTAGTTTCATTTGTTGTTTTCATGTCTAGCTAAAATCCATTTTTGTTGGGATTAGGTGGATTTTGATTGATCTTGTTTGCTTTTGACATTGGATTCAATTAATATAAGTTTCTATTTTTATTTTGAGTTTATAATCTCTTCTCTTTATGCTTTTCAAGGATGGATTTTCTTTGGAATGAGTTTAGGATTATATGTTGAATTGAAGTTTGATGTGTAATTGTGCTATGAAATTGTGAACCTTACCTATCTCTAGACTAGGAATAGTCATTGATTTGCTTGTTACCTTGTTGAATTCTAAATTTGAATGTTTGTTATCTTTTAGAATCACCTAAGGAATTAGGAGTTTTAATTAGAAACAAAGGGTCAATTACCTAAGGAATTAAGATTTGATTAATTTTAGAGAATTCGGTAACAAAATAAGAATTATAACTTGTGTTAATCCTAATTGTTATGCAGCAAGTGAAATCAAATGAAGCTTGATCCCAACTCTTTCATTAATTGATTTTTTTCATCTCACATACTAAGTGTTTGTTAAATTGCTAAGTATAAAACCTAAAAATATTGTCATTGTGTGAGTTCATTTGTTTCTTTTATTATTGTCATTAGAGCTCACTTTGATCCAAAATCTTAGTTTAAATAGTAATTAATTTCGTGAATTGGTAATTGGCCATCGATCCCTGAGAATGATATCCAGTCCCTCACAATTTTTATTACTTGACGATCCAGTACACTTGCCGTGGTCCCATCAATTTTTTGGCGTTGTTACCGGGAATCGATTTAACTAATATTGATAATATCGAAGGCAGCTACTAGTTTAAACATTTTTCTTTTTGTTTATTCATTGTAGTGTTTAGTTTTCTTTAGTTTACTTATATCATTTAATTACTTTTGTTCTGACATTGTGCCTCAGTTGTATGCGAGGTACCATTCATCCTGACAGCCTTCTTTTTGACTCTGAAATAGAAAGAACCGCAAGAGCTTTGAGAAAGCAAACCAGAGAACGAAGAAGGAATTTGGGTGGCACTCAAGTAGTTATTGAAGACATGGTGGATAATGGAGAAAATGTAGATTCTCCACCACTACATCCACCTGTTAGGACTCTCATGGGTTACTCTATTCCTAACATGGATGGGTGTAGAGCAAGTATAACAAGACCTCCACTTCAAGCAAATAATTTTGAATTGAAGCCAACTCTACTTCATTTGGTTTAGAACAATCAGTTTGGAGGATTTGACAATGAGGACCCACATGCACATATAGCGGGGTTCTTGTAATTTTGTGATACTGTGAAGCTGAATGGGGTGAGTGAGGATGCTATTCGTTTAAGGTTGTTCCCTTTCTCCTTGAGGGACAAAGCTAAGAATTGGTTGGACTCATTGACAAGGGGAAGCATTACCACTTGGACAGTCTTGGTCTAGAAATTTCTAACAAGGTACTTTCCTCCTTCCAAGGCTGCAAAGTTGAGGAGTGAGATTACTTCGTTCAGACAACATGAAGGGGAATCTCTCAGTGAGGCTTGGGATATATATAACGAAATACTAAGGAAGTGTCCACTTCACTGTTTTGACTTATGGATTCAAGTGTAGAGTTTCTATAATGGCATGCTACCTCAAACTAGAGCCATGGTTGATGTTGCAGCAGGTAGGACTTTTAATTATAAAACTCCAGAGAAAGCTTGGGATTTGTTTGAGATGATGACCAACAATGACTACCAGAGGAATGGAAAGAGTTGTAGTAAAGAAAGGGTACTTGGAGATTGATTCAATGAATGCACTGTTGGCTCAAAACAAGATTTTGACTCAACAACTTGAGAATCTCACAAAAAAGGTTGACACTCTTAGTGTGAATGCGGTGAGCAATGCTCCTTTGGCTTGTGATTTCTGTAGAGGTGAACACAAGAGTGTGGATTGTCCAGGAAATATGTTTGGACCTTCGGCGTAAGAGCAAGTTAACTTCATGAACAATCCTCAAAGACAACAGAATAATCCATACTCCAACACTTACAATCCGGGATGGATGAAAAACCTAAACTTTTCGTGGAGTAACCAAGGCAATCAAGCTCAACCAAGAAAGCAGATGGGATATCAAGGACACCCTCAACAGTCAACATATCAAGGTCCTTCATCTTCCCAACCTCAGTCTAATGAGAAGAAGGCTTCTTGGGAGTTAGCCTTAGAGAAATTGGCTATACAAACCTTATCTTTTGTTAAAACCACTACTGATTTTATAGAGGAGACAAGAGCTGGGTTTAGAAATCAAGATTCTTTAATCTGTAATCTAGAAACTCTGGTGGGCCAGCTTACAAAACAACTTTTGGAGAGACATCCAGGTTCATTACTAGGTGACGCAGTCCCAAATCCTAGAGGAAATGAGCATGTGAAAGTCATAACAACTAGGAGTGGGAAAGTAATTGAACCTCAACTAAGGAAGGAGAAAAACAGTGAAGGAAAAGTTAAGAAACTTACTGAAAAAGTGCCTCATGAGGAAGTTGAAGTATCTCAAGGTGCTTTGTCCAATGACTCTAATGAAAAAGAGTCACAAAAGGAATAAGAAATGAAGATGCCACCACCAACCCTCAAGTTGCCATTTCCCCAAAGACTCAAGAAAGAACATGATAAAAAACAGTTTGAGAAGTTTCTAGAAGTATTCAACAAGTTGCAAATCAACATCCCGTTTGCCGAAGCTCTGGAACAAATGCCCTCCTATGTGAAATTCATGAAGAAGTTGTTGTCTAAGAAGAGAAGGATTGTGAATGAAGAGACCATTATGCTTACGGAGAAGTACAGTGCAATTCTACAGAAGAAGCTTCCCCCCAAGCTTAAGGATCCTGGAAGTTTCTCAATTCCATGCACTATTGGTGATAGAACATTTGTGAAGGCTTTATGTGATCTTGGTGCAAGCATAAGTCTCATACTATTGTCCATTTTCAAGTAGTTGGGGATTAAACAAATAAAACCTACCATGGCGACTCTCCAATTTGCAGATAGGTCGGTGAAGCATCCATATAGAGTAGTTGAAGACATCTTAGTGAAAGTGGACAACTTCATCTTCTCGGTGGATTTTGTTGTTCTAGACATGGAAGAGGATGGAGACATTCCAATGATATTGAGTTGATGTAGCTTTTATTGATGTAGCTGATGGAACTTTGACTTTGAAGGTCCAAGATGAAGCTGTCACTTTTAATGTGTTTGAGGCTATGAAGCATCCAGGAGATAGAGAAGGATGTTTTAACATCAATGTACTTGAATCTCTTATCTCTAAGTCATGTAAGGAAAACAACCCCTCTTTGCCTCTTGAAAAAGTTCTTGTTGAATCAAAGGTAGAAGTTGAAGAAGAGGATGACTCGTTGGTTAGAGAAGTAATTGGCTTGTTGGAAGCCTCATCTCCTTATCCTAAGAATGCACAACCGGAATGGGAAGAATTAGTGAGAGGAAAAGAGGAAGCCAACCAGAAAAAGAATGAATCACCAAAGGTTGAACTCAAGCCATTACCCACACATCTGAAATACTCTTTCCTTGGTGAGCAAAACTCTTATCCTATCATAATTAGCTCCTTATTGAGTAAATTGGAGGAGGAAAAACTGTTGAAAGTGCTGTGGGATCATAGGGAAGCCATTGGATAGTCGATCGGAGACTTAAAAGGGATAAGCCCTTCTTTATGTATGCACAAAATTCTTATGGAGGAGAACCATAAAACAGTCGTGCAGCCACAAAGGAGACTTAATCCAGCAATAAAAGAGGTGGTTCTTAAGGAAATTTTCAAGCTTCTTGATGCTGGTCTTATATACCTTATTTCAGATAGTCATTAGGTTAGTCTTGTCCAGGTGGTACCTAAGAAGGGTGGGACAACAGTGATCAGAAATGAAAATAATGAGTTGATCCCCACTAGGACTGTGACTGGATAGAGGGTGTGCATCGATTATAGGAAGCTTAATGATGCCACAAGGAAGGATCACTTCCCTTTTTCCTTTCATTGACCAGATGTTGGAACGGTTTGGCGGCCATGAGGATTATAGCTTTCTAGATGCCCTTATGGAGTGTTCGCCTACAGAAGAATGTCGTTCGGACTTTGCAATGCACCGGCCACATTTCAAAGGTGTATGATATCCATCTTCTTCGATATGATTGAAAAACATATCAAAGTCTTTATGGACTACTTCTCTGTCTTTGGCTCTTCCTTTGATAATTGTTTACATAACTTGTCATTAGTGTTGAAAAGATATGAAGAGTCAAATTTGGTTTTAAATTGGGAGAAATGTCATTTCATGGTGAGAGAGGGAATTGTCTTAGGGCACCGTATCTCTGTTAAAGGGATAGAGGTTGATTGTTCCAAGATTGAAGTTATTGAAAACTTCCTCCTCCCACCAATGTAAAGGGCATTCGTAGTTTTCTAGGGCATACTGACTTTTACAAGAGATTCATAAAAGACTTTTCAAAAATTGTTAAACTTCTCGGTGATCTCCTAGTAAAAGATGCTCCCTTCAACTTTAATGATGCATGCATGTTAGCTTTTAACACATTGAAGCATAAACAGACCACTGCACCAATAGCTATTGCACCTGATTGGGATTTGCCATTTGAAATTATGTGCGATGCTAGTGACACTACTGTAGGTGCAGTTTTAGGCCAAAGGAAAAATAAGTTATTGTATGTAATTTACTATGCGAGTCATGTTTTGAATGCTGCACAACTTAATTATTCAACTACTGAAAAAAGAACTGTTAGCTGTTGTTTATGCATTTGACAAGTTTCGTTCTTACTTGGTAGGCACCAAGGTGATTGTGTGCATGGATCATACAGCTATCCGGTATTTGTTCGGCAATCAAGATTCGAAACCAAGGCTTATCCGGTGGATCCCACTACTCCAAGAATTTGATTTGGAGATAAAGGATAGAAAAGGGACCGAGACCTCTATGGCGGATCAATTTGTCTCAGTTAGAAAGTCTAGAAGAAAGTGAATGATATCCATCCAAAAAATTGCATTAGATAGGACCCAATAAAACAGAAAATTCGGTAGAAAACCTCAAAGAAATTAATCTACTTTGCGTGAAAAAACTCGGAAAATCAAGAGAAGAATATGCAAAATGTGGCGACTACGGTGAAACTCTTAGTATTGTCTTCTTTAGCTTCTCCTTCCAATCCAAGAGTCTCTCCCTCTCCTTGTCTCGAAGGCCAATCAATGACCAGTTCTGTGATGAGCAGTTGTTGGCCGTGACGAATCTACCATGGTATGCGGATATGGCCAACTACAAAGTAGGAAAGGTGGTACCAGCAGATTTTACTTCACAATAGAGAAAAAAGTTCCTTCATGAAGCTAGGTTTTATATATGGGATGAACCATTCCTATACAAGAGAAGTGTTGATGGATTGTTGAGGAGATGTGTACCGGAAGAGGAACAAGAGTAGATTCTCTGGCATTGTCATGATTTCGGGTATGGTGGGGCATTTCAGTGGAGATAGGACAACAACTAAGGTCTTATAATGTGGGTTATTTTGGCCATCACTTTTCAAGGATACATTCGCATATGTTAAGAAGTGTGATAGGTGCCAAAGGACCGAGAACATATAAAAAAAGAATGAGATGCCTCAAAATCCCATCTTAGAAGTTGAATTATTTGACGTTTGGGGAATCGACTTCATGGGTCCTTTTCTCTCTTCATTTTCTAAGGTATATATTTTGGTGGCTGTGGATTACGTTTCAAAATGGGTGGAAGTTGTCGCTGTTCATACCAATGATGCCAATGTAGTGATTGGGTTCTTGAAGAAGCAAATATTCTCAAGGTTTGAGGTGCCTCGGGCCCTAATAAGTGATGAGGGTACCCATTTTTGCAATAAAAAGCTTGAGACTTTGTTGAGAAAATATAATATTCATCATAGAGTCGCCACTCCCTATCACCCGCAGGCAAGCGACCAAGTTGAGGTGTCCAACCGTCAATTGAAGCAAATCTTGGAGAAAACAGTGAACTCTTCTAGGAAGGATTGGGCAATGAAGTTGGATGATGCTTTTTGGGCATATAGAACAGCCTTCAAGACTCCGATTGGCATGTCTCTATTCCAATTGGTCTATGGCAAAGCTTGCCATTTGCCCCTGGAGTTGGAACATAAGGCACTATGGGCAACAAAGTTCTTGAATTTTGATTTGGCCAAAACGGGTGAGTCAAGAATCTTGCAGCTTAATGAACTTGAAGAATTCTGGAATTTTGCCTATGAAAATGCCAAGATTTACAAGGAAAACACCAAGAGATGGCATGACAAGAGGATTATGCAGAAAGAGTTCTGGGAAGGACAATTAGTGCTCTTATTTAATTCAAGATTAAAGTTATTTCTTGGAAAGCTCAAGTTTAGGTGGTCTAACCCTTTTGAGATCAAGCAAGTGTTTCTTAATGGTGCAGTGGAAGTGAAGGATCCGAACTCGGATAGAAGCTTCAAAGTGAATGGGCAAAGGCTCAAACTCTACTTTGGGGCAGATGTTGAGCGAAGAAGGGAGTCCATCGATCTGACTTCTACTTGAGAAGCACATCATCAGGCTCAGGACGTTAAACAAGCGCTTTTTGGGAGACAATCCAAAATTTCTTACTCTTTTTGTTTTTATTTTATTTTACAGTCATGCATTTTTCTTAACTTGAATTAGTTAATTGTTTTTGATATTTTTTGTTGTCTTTTTGCTATTTTATTGTTGGTGTGAGTGAGGACCCTTCAAATTTTGTGTTGTAGTTAGTTGATGGTGGTCTAGTGAGGTTAGTTTTTTGGAGCTGTGATCTTGTTGTGTAAGTGCTTGAACCTTTTCTGTTCTGGGGGCCAACGATTAAGCAGTTAGTTTTCACCGCTTAAGCTCGCAACCCCTAAGAGAAACTACCCTCTGCTAACCAAATAGATTAACGGTCACTTTTCATGATTAAGCGGTCTTTTTTAATCGCTCCCAAAATGTTTCTCAGAGAGCGATTAAGTGGTATTTTTCACTTCTTAATCTAAAAGATAATGGTCCTCTGCCAGCCAGCGATTAAGCAGTCAGTTTTCACCGCTTAATCGCGCACTCTCTGACATGCAGCTTTAAAAGGGGGTTTTCCCCTTTCTCCCTAATTTCTTTCTCTCAATCACGTTGCTCTCATTCTCACCTTCATTCTAGCCCCTCTTCAATCATTCTCAAATCATCCAAACACCAACCCAACCTCACTCTTAACTCCAAAACGCACCCAACCACAATCTCTAGCTTCCCAATTCGTGTGCAATCCTTCTTCAAACACCCATTCGCACCCTAGGGCACGAATTTGGGGGAAAATTTGAGGATTTCTTGATTGGTGCGTACCCAGCTCTTGATCTTCCTTCAATTAGGTAATTTCTTCATCTCCTAGTTGTCTAAGGTTAGGATTTCTCTGGGAACTCATTGAACACTGATATTGAGCTTTTCATATTAGTGAATATTTGGGGGTTTTGTGCGTTTTTTAATTTTTTGTTTTTCATGGTTACTCTTGTGATTTGGTGGCATGAATATTGACTAGTTTTGGGTAAATGATTCTTGTGATTTGATGGATTGTCTTGCTAACAATATGCTTGGGTGCTTAAGTTGTTCCATTGACTTGCCATTGTAATTGTTGACCATGCCCACCATGTGTTTGATCATATACTCACCACACTCACCATACTTGCTTTTTAAATATTCTTGATGTGTGGTGTTAATAGGGCTAGGGTGATTACAGATTAGTTTTGAGTGTATTATTTTGGATGAGTGTGTTGTTGTTGAGTTGTGTTAGTACACTAAAGTTTGTATGACTATCATTCCGTTTATTCTTTGCTATAGTATCATGTACTCTTTGCTGTCCCTTAAAGATGGTAATCTTGTAAGTTGTTTTGAAATGTTATCCTTATCCTTGTGAGGTATTTCTATCTTGTTTTCTCACTTTGTCGATTTGAGCACATTGTTATTCATTAATGTGACTAGTGAGTAAATTGTATTTTTGTCAGGATGATTTGGACACTGTTTCACTTGTTACATTTCTTCTTAGTAGGAAACTACCTTTTCTCATGGCTCCAAATAAGAAACGAAAGGAAACAACAGGATCTAGTTCTCGGAGCAGTGCCTTTGATGCACATCATTTCTGCTCTCCACAACATAAAGAGCGATACTAGAAAATAGTAGGCAAGAAGGGTACCATCAGAGAAAGAAGGATTGAGCTTTAAGGTGACAGAGACCGCCCTATTCTTTATGAATTCCGACAGCAGAATTGGGAGAAATTATGTGCTCCTCCGGAACCAAGCAGGCCCACTCTAGTGAGAGAGTTCTAGACCAACAACTTCAATGAGAAGAAAAAGAAAGGACATCCAATCACATATGCTGAACAATTTCAGAATTATGTGAGGGGACGCAAGATCTGGTTTGGGAAGGATGGATCAATCATGCATCTAATGAGATATTTTGCTAATTCACAGATATCGCCTTACGAAAAGCTAGCCATTGCGGATATGCCGAACCCATTGGTTATCTTGTGA
This sequence comes from Ormosia emarginata, assembly GCA_029884605.1. Lineage (NCBI taxonomy): Eukaryota > Viridiplantae > Streptophyta > Magnoliopsida > Fabales > Fabaceae > Ormosia > Ormosia emarginata. The sequence goes on along the minus strand of JAQQTP010000082.1, from coordinate 45,542,507 downwards.
AATTTTTTAATCAAGGTTGGGACAAAGAGGAAGTACTCCGAGAACTGTGCAAGGAAGGAGTTGTTTGGGAATATGATGTTAATGATGCTCCTAAGCATCTTAAAAAGAGTGATCTAAAAGCCATTCCCAAAGCCTGGTGCACCTTTATTCAAGCCACCATCCTCCCATGCTCCCACACACATGAAGTAACAGTTAATAGGGCTTTGTTCATCTTTGCCATCATCATGGCATTCTGTCACTAATTACATGACCTCTCTAACTAATTATGTATAAACATGTGGGACAAACAATCTTTTCTCACATCAATGACTTGGCGCAATTTTTTCAAGTGTGATAACCAATTGCAAAATTAATCCTATCCGTCCATCATCACACGTTGTTAGCAAGAAGGCAGGGATCCCATTAGAGAATGACATGGAAGATAAACCTGCCTCATCCCTGGATTCTGCTATGATGGATGCCTACTTCACTGAGGAAGGTGTGCCACTCCAACATTCTCCTCCACCAGCTTATGTACAACACAGAAGGTAGCGACTCTCGGTCAAAGAACAGCTAACTAGGGTTGAGTGCGAGGTGCAAGAATGCAATGATAAATTGACTTATGTCATGCATTGTCTGACTAGCTTGAAGGGGATGGTGCGCAACCTGGCTTTGCATTTGGACGAAGATCCAGATGAACTTGGAGGCTTGCCACTCTATGGCCCTCGGGAAGCACATGATGATACAGATGATGGTGATGAGGAAGAAGATGACGAGGAGCTGGAGTGATCCAGCGCCAACAGAATAAGCTTTTCTCGGCCTTGCAAAATTTTTATCTTTCTTTTTTCTTTCTTTCTTTTCCAATTCCTTTGTCACTTGTTTTGTTTTGTCTAAAACTTACATATGAAAATGGGACATCTTTCCAATGTTTAATTTAAGTCTAGGGGGACCATAGCTTTGCTATCAATGACCGTTAGTTTTGTTGAGTCGTATTTTGTGAATCTTCTGCATGCCACTCCCTAATTGGTGTACTTGAAAGTTGAGTGAACCAATGATTGTTGAAATTGTGGATTGACCTATTTTCTTTGGATATCATATGAGAATTTGCAAGTTGCAATGTTTCTCTATTGCTTTGATTGTGTATGGATGCACTTCCCATTTTTATAATTGATAGACCTTGGAATATGCATGTATATCAAACTTAAAGAAAGTTTATAGGATTGAATTTGTATGAATGATTGGTATCTAGAAGTTGTTAGATTCTCTCTTAAGGTGAAATCTTAAGCAAAGCATGATTGAGGAGATGATAAGGGTCTTCTTTGGATAATTTGAGTCTTTTAAGTCTAACTCGTATACATCAAATGATATCCTTATGTCCCTTTTACAGCCTTGTATGTTTGGCCTTGATTTCTTTTCATTACCCACATTTTTCTTTCCCATACCTAAAAAATAAAATAAAATAAAAATAAAAAAATTCCTTCTTACACACCTTGTGTTAAGTGCATATCTTGTACTATTTCAATATTCAAGCCTTATTCTTTTGGTGCATGAGATTTTTGAGAATTCTTAAAGAAAAAGAAAAGAAGTGTTAAAGAAAAAAAGAAAAGAGAAACGAAAGTCCCGCCAAAGTGTTAAAAAGGGAACAAGTTTGGGGGAAATGTGTTTTGAGTTAAAAAAAATTGTGTGAATCATGTGTTGGATGTGCACCTGTTCAATATCTTGAGGCTTGAGTTGTGAATTGTGCTTGATGTTGCATCTCAACTTATGTTTTATTTATCTTACCCATTCTTTCTTAACCATCACCCTTGGCCTTACATTACAAGCTTGGTAAAGTCCCTTTTGATCCTTGGTTATTTACTGCTTACATTAGTGGAGAGAGAGATGAAAAACAAACCTATGGATGCGGGTCTGATGTACATTTGCATTCTTGTAAACCTATCTGGGTTTGAACTTCATTGTGATTTGGTCTTTCATTCATGTTCTTGAGAAGTCTTCTTTGCATGAGAGTTATCTGTGAGAGCATTGTGATAACTAGATTATACATGTGTGCCACTTTGAAAACTGAGATTGTGAAGCAATTGCTGAAGAATTGAATGCTTTTCAACCACTGGTATTGTCAGGTTTTGGTCACATGTTTTGAGTCTTTAATTTACATTTTTCTTTTCCATTTTTATTTTATGTTGTTTTCAATTTTTTTTTTCTTTTTGCTTGAGTACAAGCAAAATCTTAAGTTTAGGAGAGTGATGAAACTGTAAAAACTCATGTTTTTCCATTTCATAATCTTGGTTTTCATCCTTGTCCAATACTTTTTGACTTAGTTTTGTTCTCATTTTTATCCTGTTTTGATCTTTTTAAATTTTTGTTTTCTTTACATGTTTTATTTGTTTTCATTAGGTAAGTGCATGTGGAAGAATGGATGCTTGATCAAGGGAGAAAAATCTGAAGTGAAGTTGCTGACATTGGGCGCTTAATGCCCATTTTTTATCTCTTAATCGATCAAGCACGGAAGCTGGGGAGTTGCATGCTTAATTGCCCATTTTTGAGTGCTTAATCGGTTAATAACAGAGGAACAATGTGCCACGCGACTAATTGGTGAAAAACTGAGCCCTTAAGCACTCAGTACATTTAGTTACCTGTTTCTACTGTTTATAAATAGAAAAAGTTAGGTTTTTCAGAGGAGGAGCTATCAGACAGAGGAAAGGGAAGCAGGAACACAAATACCCCAAGATTGGGGTGGGCACACTCAAGAGAAAACGTGGAAGAGACTTGGATCTTCATCAACTTATGGAGTTTCTTTACTCTCTTCTCTTTTTCTTAGTTTCATTTGCTGTTTTCATGTCTAGCTAAAATCCCTTCTTGTTGGGATTAGGTGGATTTTGATGGATCTTGTTTGCTTTTGACATTGGATTCAATTGATATAAGTTTCTATTTCTATTTTGAGTTTATAATCTCTTCTCTTTATGCTTTCTAAGGATGGATTTTCTTTGGAATGAGTTTAGGATTATATGTTGAATGGAAATTTGATGTGTAATTGTACTATGAAATTGTGAACCTTGCCTATCTCTAGACTAGGAATAATCATTGATTTGCTTGTTACCTTATTGAATTATAAATTTGAATGCTTGTTATTTTTTAGAATCACCTAAGGAATTAGGAGTTTTAATTAGAAACAAAGGGTCAATTGCCTAAGGAATTAGGATTTGATTAATTTTAGAGAATTTGATAACAAAATAGGAATTATAACTTGTGTTAATCCCAATTGTTATGCAACAAGTGAAATCAAATGAAACTTGATCCCAACTCTTTTATTAATTGATTATTTTTCATCTCGCATACCAAGTGTTTGTTAAATTGCTAAGTATAAAATCCAAAAATATTGTCATTGTGTAAGTTCATTTATTTCTTTTGTTATTATCATTAGAGCTCACTTTGATCCAAAATCTTAGTTTAAATAGTAATTAATTTCATGAATTAGTAATTGGTTATCGATCCTTGAGAACAATATCTGATATCTCACCATTTTTATTATTTGACGATCCGGTACACTTGCCGTGGTCCTATCAATAGCATTTTTCAAATACATATGAGAAATGCTCTCTTGTATGAAACTACTGAAATGCAACAATTGCCACATCAATTCCTGATGGTTTGGTAAGAAAATCTTTTGTATTATATAGCAAAGCTCAATTCATATATAGCTAGGCATACTCATATAAAGATGAAATTGTTAAAAGGAGGCTAAACAATAACAATAGAATAATTAGAATCGCAGATATATACACACAAACATATATAAACCAAGTCAGATCCTTTTTCTAAGGACTTACTTATCCCAACATTGATTCACATCCTCAAGTTCAGACCCACATTAGCTATCCTGCAAAAAAGAAGTATGATTATGATGATACACACAAATTGCCCTGGATATATATAGTGAATACACAAACAATAAAGAATCAATTCAACTAGAATCCTACATCGTTTTTTCACGCTTGTTTTGTCATCCTCTAGACCATTTGAGTGGCACCACTTGATGCCACTCCATGGTGGGTGGTCTCTTCTGTGTAGATGCTAAGTTTCTCTCCATCACCCCACAACGCATAAGCTTCTTCCCCATGAACTGCATCATCCCCAATCAACAACTCCTCCTCAGACATTCTTAATGGAACGATGAAACTTATAACTAAACAAATAATTGAAGTGACCACGAGGTTCCATCCAATGATGAATAATCCTCCCACGATTTGTTTAAGGATTTGGACTCCACCCACGCCTCCATAGACTCCTCCTTTGGAGTTGGTGACGGGCAGGAAGAGTGCACTTAGACGGGGCTCCGCGAAGAGGCCGGTGAGTATACCGCCTAGATATCCGGCCACAGCATGAGTATGGAACACAGCCAGGGTGTCATCAACATTTTGAAACACTTTCCACCTCTTTCCCAATATCATCATAGTGAACCATGGCACACTGCCGGATAGAATTCCCATCACTATGGCAGCCCATCCTTGAACCAAACCTGTTGAGAAAGAATACACAAACATGATTATGAGTCAATTAGTTCATATGACTAGCTAGTTATGGTGCTAGCACCTACGTACAAAAAAAAAAAACATACTGAGACTGGTTTTCCGTGGTTCCAGTTGAATGGTGTTGATTAAAATAAAATAAAAAATATTTTGCCACATATACTATTATATATATCACATGGACTTACAGCAACGTTCTTTGAAATTTAGTCACGCTTGTAATCAACCGTTAGAATTATATCAGATAGAGATGTCTTTAAATCTTGAAGCATTATATATAGTGTGATAGGGAACGAACCCTTTATATATAAGTGGGTATATATAAGAAAATTAAATACCTTGTTATTACTTGCACGTAACTCAAGTAAATGCATTTGTGAAAATTTGAGTGCAGATTTAGTTGAAGTTGTAATCCTTTTCAGAATATAAGAATACACTAATGACAACAGATGCAAACTCAAGGTCTTGTAAATTATGTAGTAAGCTAATCATTCTATCTTTAGAAAAGATATAAGATTTTTTTCTGATGTTTCTTAATTTTAATTTTCTTAGTTATAAAAAGACCGATTGGAACAATATAAATAAGAATAAAATTTAAATATATTTTCTTATGTATAATATTCTCTTTTATTTTTATTTTTTTAAAAAAATACATATATATCATTATTTAATTGATAAAATAAATATAATAAATATAAAAAAATAGATATAAATTTTTTCTTATAAATAACTTGTTATTCAATCAAGAAAAATTTATATGTATATATTAAGTACCAAAAAAAAAAAAAAATCAGAAAAGTCAACAATGGCATCTCCTAGATTCATACGTAAAATCAAATTAAATTAAAGGATGATCATATTCATTAACGTTAAAAAAAAAGCAGACTCTGGTTGCGTGAAAGAAAAAATTTGGATGATTTCATATTATTTTTTTTTATATGATCGTGATCAAGTTGATAAAACTAAGAAATAAATATAAATATATTTATTAGTAAGACATAATTATAATTTGTAAAAAAAAATTATAATTTTTGTGTTTATTTTTTAATATTTATATCTATTTAATTATTTGAGAAAAAAAATGACATGAGGATCTAAATCCACCTGTGAGGTGACACTTAATTGGAGAAAGCCAAGTTCATATTTGAATAGTTATTAGGTACTTAGGTTATGGTTGAAGGTTAAAACCTCATATAATTATTATTTGTTATAACAAACTTAAAAAAAATAAATAGATGTAAAACGATGTACCAGCGGCAGGAGTGATGCAAACCAGCCCTGTGATCATGCCTTGAACAGCTCCAATAACAGAGGGTTTCTTGAAGCAAATGACGTCTAGCCATGTCCACACAAGGAGGCTGGTGGCGGCGCTGATGTTGGTGTTGAGCACTGCCATGGACGAGTCTATGTTGGCCGCGTAAGGATCTCCTCCGTTGAAACCTGCCCATCCTAGCCATAGTAGTCCTGCTCCTGCCAACGTTAGTAACACATTGTTTGGTGGGAATCTCTCTCTGTCCTTCTGTGGTCTTGGTCCCACCTAATGCAAATTTTTGAAACCATTAATTTAATTTAATCAATTCAACGGAATGTTAAAGTGATGAATTTGTTTGATTTTATATTAGATAATAATATATAGATTTAAAATAAATTATTTAATTATTTAATATTTATTATAAAATATTTAATATTATCTAATTTATTAATGATCTAATTTAATTGATAGATATTTAATCTATTTATTAATTTATTTTAAGAGATTAGATGGATAAATATCTAATCTATTCATTTAAAAAAATTATCTTTTATAATTTTTATTTTCTCTCTAAAATATTTTTATTCTTTTTTTTTCTTTCTCTAAAAAAAATATTTCTCTAAATTTTTTTTCTGTCTAAAAAATTTTCTCTTTAAAATATTTTATTCTCTCTCTAAAACAAATTTCTTTTACGTTCTAAAAAATCTCTTTCTAAAAGATTAGATCAACAAGAATTTAATATTCATTAATTGAAGAATTAATTCGTTGAAATTTGGCAAGGATTTATGTGCCAAAACTTCGTTATCAAACCAAATTATTTTTAAAGAGGATAAGTTATCAACGTCGTCCTAATTCAAGCCTCAAGGTGATAATTTATCCACAACCAAACAAAATGTGATTGTGAGAGGTATTAAAAATTTGTTCATCAAATCAAACTAATATTTATTTCCAACTACGCATAAAAGTTGTCTCAAAAGAAAAGAAGTTTACATTATTTAATTATTTATAAGCTTATTCACACAGTCACACCACCTATTTTACTCATTAGAAATGGATGAAAATAAAAATTAAGAAAAAAAATCAAAACTGTAGCCGATGAAAGGAGCTAACTTTATTCAAAAGAAAAATGGCCTAAGAAAATTGAATCCATAAGAAACACAATCAGAGAACGAAAATGAATGACAACTATCCCAACTATGATCTCATCTCTCTCTAATTAGAAAAAAGCAGCGGCAATTGACAGCAAGGTGACAGATAATCCAACAGATCCATTGGATTAATTTTTAATGCATGTTTTAATTAAATTATTAATTATTTATAATTAAATTTAATTTATTAGATTTAATTTAATAAAATATATTATTTTAATTAAATAAACTGAACTGATTTTAATATAAATAAATTAGATAAATTAAAAATTAATGAATTTTATTATCAGACTTAAATTCAACCATCAATCATCAACATCATCATCTTGTATTCAAAATAAAATAAAATAAAATAAAATATAAAAAAATAACATCAACATATCAACTTGTGGCTTAAATCTTAATTTGCATTTGGTGACTCTAAAAAATTGACGATTTATGTATTACTCTAAGATACTTCGGATGGCAGAATAGTATTACTCTATGTATCTCCTCCTCTTTTACTGTGTGCCTGCTTAATTAGTGCTCATACCATATTACCTTTTGAATTTTCCAAATTTAACGAATCAGCCAAAGTTTGAAAGAAAAAGTACATATGCAATTAATGAAAAAGGATGTGCAGTACCGCAGAAATTGTCCAAAAGATGTTGATATACACTCAACGACATAACCTCAATCCCTTGTACTGTATAAATTATTTTGCAAATAACTAACGAAAATGAAACTCCACAATACTTGAAAATTTCTGGAGTTAAGGTCATATAGATCCAAGTATATGAAAAAAAAAAAAACATTCATTGTGCTTGTCAATTTTCTCTGTTGAAAGGAAATTTCTTTCATCATCATAAGAAATTAAAACGCATATAAGTAGTAAGTACTAACCCAATAAGCAGCAGTGAAGCCAGCAATCCCAGAAGAAAGATGAATGACATAACCACCAGAATAATCCATAACACCCCATTGAAACAAAAAGCCACCACCCCACAAGCTGAAGGCACCAACAGTGTAAGAGAAAGTAACCCAAAGAGGCACAAACATCATCCACGCCTTGAAGTTCATCCTAGCCAACACCGATCCAGCCAAGATAACCACGGTGATGGCGGCGAAAACGCACTGGAACCACACCATGCTAGCCATGGGATAAAAGGGTTCAATCTCTGCCGTCTCCACCGCACCGCTTTCATAGTAATGTGTTGTGGCCGGCAGCGCCGCTTGTTTGATCAGAAACTTCTGCCCCAACGCAGGACCAGCCCTTCCCCAAAAGGGTAACAGCTTCCTCCCGAAGGACATCTTGTAAGCCCATGTGACCCAACAAATAATAACCGCTGCGAATGCGTAGAGAGCCATGAATGCAGAGTTGACAGCCCATTTCTTCTTGACGATGCTGCCGTAGAGGATCACCAAGCCTGGCATGCTTTGAATCCCTACCAGGGTTGCTGCTACCATTTGCCATGCGTTGTCTCCCTTGTTCAACCAGTCAGGGACTGCAAGACTTGTCCATGCCCGGTATGCTTGCGGCAAAGCGTTAACAGGAGGAGCTGCCATGGCTACTACTATAGCGTAATTTTGTGACTGGTGTTGGTTCTGTAATTGGATATGTATTGATCTTCTCTTTCTCTTACTCTTTCTGTGTGTTGCGATTGTGGCACAAAACAAAGAAGGATTAGTTTTTTGTGGTACAAAAGAAAGAAGGATTAGTATTTTGGAAAATGTTTATTACACACTATTTTATTTTATATCATTTTATATTTTATTTATTTTGATGAAAAAAAAATAATGTTTTAAGAAATATATTTTTCTTATTTTATTATTAAAAATAATTAATATAAAAATGATGTAATAAAAATAATATTTAAAATTTTGAATTCTTTTTATTTTTAATAATAATATTTATATATCATTTTAAATATATTAGTATTATATTTTTTTTTTAAAATAATAAAATAAAAAATATACTTTTCAATACATACTTTTTTTTTTTATTTTATCAAAATAAATAAATAAGGTATAAAGTGATATAAGAAAGGATGTCCCTTTCTTTTAAGGTGAAGTTAAGACGTGGTCATCTCATATTATAATGGGTGGATGTTATATTATAGGACTTGACGAGTTGAGGACCTACCAGTACGTGTGTTTCCGTGTCTGAGAGGGTTATGATGTAAAGAATGCGCAGAGGAAGGCCTCACCGTTGACATCATTGGCATTAGGGAAAGGATAAGGATATTTTTCTGTTAATTGAAAATATTTGTTTAAATTTATATACTGTGATATGTATAATTTTTTTTATAATATATCATTGTGGTATTTATAAAATTTATCTTTTACAAAGAATAAGACTTCTCCTGTAACATGAGAGGATTCATTTTCTTAGGGAAAGTTTCAGTTAGGAACGGCGTTTTGTCGTATCTAGGAACTGCTTGAGCTTGTTATTATTAGCGTTGTGTTATTTGCATTTTTTTATACATCAAAATTAGGGATTGGTTTAGAAAATATTTAATGAATGGATCAAAAGTTATGAATCATATTATCAAATTATATTATAGTGTTTATCAATAAAATTTATATTATAAATACAAAAATAATATATCATACTTTTATCAAATTTTCAAAATATATATATTTTACTATTGAAATCATTATATTGCATATATTTCAGAAATTACCTATAAGCAACTAGTTTTTAGTACAAACAAAACAAAGTTTTACCTTAAAATAAACAATATAAACTACAATGAAAAGAAATTAAAAGTAAAAATAAAGGTCAATTAACAAAACACAAAACCAAAAAGAAGAATTAAAACACAAGGAGACATAATTTTAATAAAATACTAAATAGATGAAGATCTTAAGAAATATGAGATAAAGACTTACAACAAAATTAAGAATGGACAAATAGATAGTTTTAATCGATTCAAGCAGAACAATTCATGAAACAAACAACAACTCAATTCTATGATTGTCAAAGAATAGTGAAAAATGTCTTTTACTTTCATTGAATGAATGAAGAGTTATAATCATTATGCGTCTGTGCTGTGTTGTGTGGGAGCCTGAGAGGCGGTGAAACAAATTAAAAATGAATGATTTTTTTTATAATTTAAAAATATTTTCTTGTAGTTGTAGGACTTTAATTATCTAACATTAACAACATTCTAACTATCAAAGTCTACGTGAAGATGAGATTGATAAGTCTACGTGAAGATGAGATTGATAGACTTCACTTATCTTTTTTAAAGTTTTTTAACAAAATAACTTATTAATATTAACATTTGTCACCAAATAAATTTTATTCGTCAAATTTTAACTTTTATTTTACATTATAAATATTTCATAAAATATTTTTTATTGGACGCCTCCCTTTCAATCTATCCCTTATCAAAACGTTATACTTTTTTTCTTTTAAGTAAAGAAATGAGAGAAATATATTTTTCAACACCTACTTCTTTTTCTTGTTCAAAAAATAAAAACTGTCGAGTTTGATATAATAAAAAATGTGTAAATAATATTTATCTTTTTATTATATGGCTTTAAATAGAAAAGTACAAACTGCGTGTGATTGTGAATGTGACGTGCATGAGGAGCTCATATGTAACCTCGTGAATCTTTTCCTTCAACTAAAAGTGGAATCCCGTCTCTTAGGGCCACCTCTTCCATGCACCTTACAAGAATGGGTGCAAGCAATTGTAGCAATTGATCATAAAGGTTATTGCATCAAGGGCTAAGAATAGTTACCTACAACCTATTGAAGAGGTTTTTGTGTGAAAGTTCAAATTTATTAGTCTAGTCCCGCAAAAAGAATCAATTTATAAGATGAAATTAAAGTTGCACTTTGCACTCAAATCTCAATAACAAAGCACAACGCCAGTGGCCTCTGTAATACTGTGTCTCCTTCTTTCTCCTTCTCCTTCTCTCAAAACTCTCAAATCAACACATTGACTTTTCTTCTCACCCGTTCTCCTCCTCCAATCACGCCTTCGTGGCGAATGGTATGGGGCTGGTTTGTGTGGAATAAGCGGCGGTGGTGTAGGGTAGAGATAGTGGCTTGTGGTGGTTGACATTTCAGGGGAATGGGTCTATGGCTGCTGCATCGTTTGGTTTGAGGAGCGCAAGGTGAGTTTGAGGTGTTGTCTAAGGGAGGTGGCAACAGTGGCTCCAATTTGGGTGGTGGTCAATAGTAGGTCGGTTGGTGATGACTTACAGGGGTGGTAGCAAACGGTAGTGAAAGGTGGCTAATTTTTGGTATGTGTGTTCAGGTGTCTAGAGAGGTGTTTACCAAATTTTTTCGAATATCACTACTTAGACTGTAACGCCCCAATTTTTAGAAAATATTCTGAATGTATTATTTTTTGTTTTTCATGCTTTTGTATGAATGACCGTTATGTCTTTATTTTTCTGTTCTCGATTTCTGTATGAAAACAATTACGATAATACAATGTTCAAATTTTATTTGATCGTTTTACGTAGTTTCTTGAGACGGTAAAATAAAAATTTTTTTCTTGTATTAATTTTTCTGAAAGATATACAACTATATAATACTTCTTTGGATATTTTATTTGAACGTTTTGGACGATTACTACGTTGTGGGAAAAAAGCGGAAAAATGACCGTTACGTCCCGAACGTCTTGTTTTATTGTTTTTCTTGTTTTTAATTGTTTTCTTCTTGATTTAATGCACTGAAAATACTCGTCGTGATTTTATATGACTTTTTGTGTGATTTGCTTCCAGAAGCGGAAAATAATATTTTCCTACGGTAGGGAAAATCTTATTTTATTATTTAGAATTGGGGGATCTTACTTAACCCGATTGAATGAGGCAAAATAATCTTTTAATTTTTAGGATTTAAGCTGTCAAATAAAATAATTTTATATTATTATAATATTATTTTATTAGTCAATATAATTTAGTGATGATGGACCCTAAATATTTTGCGGGACCCACAATTAGCAGAATGGTTAGATCGGTAGCAATTAATCACCGTAGTTGATGAACTTTCCGAACAAACGGTGATTTCAATTATGGTGACTCAACTTCATGACTCAATGAAAAAATTAAATACACCGTGTGACTCGGCATGTGAGTCACCATGAGCCAACCAATGGAAATCAAGCTTGCTCACCAAGACTTAATCCTAGCCTTTCATGCATCCAATGGCTTGGATGAAGCCAAAAGGTGCCCACCTGGCACACCACTTGAGTGCTACGGCCAAGAGGCCTTTGAAGACCAAAATTACATTTCTCCTTCATCACTTTTCTCTTTCTCTCTCATCAAGAACCCTACCACCATTGTTGTTCCTTTTTCTCCTTCCATTCGGCCAAGCTTGTTTCTTAACCATCCAACCATCCAAAAATTTTTCTAACCAAGTTTCCTTAACCTAAACACTATTCTAAGAACCTTTCTAGTTGGAAGTTTCTTCAAAATCTTCCATTAAGGGCTTGGAAATCAACCTTGTAGATTTGACCTAGAAGGTGAAATATCATATTTTTCTTTTCTCTCTTCTTTTTTCAAAGTTCTAAGCCATGATTTCTCCATGGTTTAGCTTCTTTTTCATGGTTAATAACATGTAGATTTTATTTGAGATTTTTAGGTATTTGGTGGAGTGAAAACCGAACCATAGGAGGTGTGAAAGCAAGCTTTTTGTCTTCATTTAAGGTAAGAGGAAGACAATTCTTATCATCCTTGATGGTGGTAAGAAGATGGATTGTTTGTAGAATCCATAAGGATTCGGTTGTGGTGTGTTTATTGATGTGTATTTGTTAATTTTTGTGGTTGCTAGTAGCTTAAGTGTTGTATGTTAGTAGCTTTCTTGTTTGGTGATTGTAATAATTTTGCATGTTTATTAGCTTTTGATGGTATGTCTATAAGCTTTAATTTAGGTTTTATATGTTAGAAATATTTTGCATGTGTTAGAAATATAAATGCATGTGTTAGAATTGTATGATAAGGTTTAAGATGTGAATAACATGTGTAAGTTTGCATGAGTGTTCCAAAGAACACATTCCCTAGCTCACGGCAATGACAAAGTGTGAGGACCAAAATGTTCTCTTCATTTTTCCTAAAGTGCAACTTAATTAATTAGGAGAAATAAGAAGGTTTTAAATTGTTTTGATCAAAGAAAAGGAATTTAGAAATCAAATGGTAAAGATTTAGTAAATTTTGGGCCAACATGCCTAAAGGATTTATTTGATTTAAAATCATTACTTTATAACATGATTTAATGAACTTAGATAAGATAATACCTTTGACATGATTTAGAAATCAAATGAAAAAGTTTTACAAAATTCGCCAACATGCCACTATAGGTAATTATGATTTCTAAAACTTGATTCCAAACCTTTTTCAATCAAAAGAGACAATACAAGTTAAGAAGAAATTTTCTATAATGATTTTTGAAGAAACAAATTGAGTAGAATTAAGTTTAAAGGATTAAAACTAGTGATTTTATCATTAGGAAGTAAAATACAGAAATTTTGAGAAATTTTCTAACATATAGCTCACTTTAAGTTTTGAAGCATGTTAGAGATTTCAAAAAGAATTAAATGATATGGTTAAAAATTAGGTAAATAGAAAATTTTATGGAAAATTTAGAAAACCATTATTATAAGTTTATAAACTAAATGCTGTCAATTTTTAATAAAAATGATCCTATAAGATAGTAAAAATATCCTAAAGACAGTATGCGGTATGAAAAATTATTCTACGTAGTTTAAATGTACTAAGTACTATTTCTATCTGTTTAAACAGTAATTTTAATGGCATTCGAATAAGAAAATGATTTAAAAATCCTACGCGATTGAGAAAACGTATTAAAAATGCTACGCGATTTTAAAAACAGAAAAATATCTTTACCCGATTTTTAAACGTTTGTAAAAACGACGGAATTATGAAAATGCGATAAAATTTCTACGCGATTGACCGTTACTATATTTATTTTATGCTGTCGGGAAAAAGTGAACCCGTCTGAGCTTTTGAAAATCTATATCTTTGTCGGGAAAATGTGAACTGTCATGAGCTTTTGAAAATCTATTTACCGTCGGGAAAATGTGAACCGTCACGGGTTTTTGAGAATTATTTCTTTGTCGGGAAAATGTGAACCGTCTGGAGCTTTCCATCTATCTTTATGTGTGCCATGTATTTGGTGGATTTGTTGACGAGGCGAATCACATCGTGTTGTCGATGCGATAAACATAGTGTGGTTCATTGTTCTAATGAACTTGGAGGCTTTAGTGTACGGGATCCCACATGTGGACGGTTAGTCGCTCCGTGGCCGTGGTAAGCCGATAGCACACTATGGTACTCGGCGTACACTATATTTAATCGAGATTTGTGAAATCTAGTAGTACATTTGCTGTAGTGCCACAACGTGAGGCCAGTGAACTACACCACGCCTGGATTGATGGATTCTGTGTCGTGGGGCTATAGACGCATAACGCGTGTGTGCAGTATGCAATAGTTGGTTGGTGGGGCAGCCGTGGTACTATTAGGTTTTGCGAATCATTCCTCTCTCGATACTTGTGTTTTTTTTTAGCTCCATGGAGTAGGATTTTGTCATATTATTTATCTTTATGTCTATTTATTTCCATCTTATCTATTTATTGTTTATCCGTATTTTATTTGTTTATTTTATCTGGTTATTGTTATTATATTTGATTATTAAATCATATCTGTTTATTCTTATCTTTCTTGCTTTATCTGTGAGATTTTATTTGTGATGTGATACATTGTGATGATATCTGAATTTTACTTCAATTTATCATTATAATTGTTAAAGCTTTATGTATTGCATGAACTATATATATATATTGTTTGTCGTCTTTTTATTGGCCATGTTGTGATGATTTTATGTTGTCTTACCTCTTTGTTATATGTATTTTCTGTTTATTTATTTTACGCGGTAAAGACTTCGAAGAAGAGGAACAGCCCCTTGAGATCGTGTACCCTGAAGAGGAGGAAGACCGGCAAGCAGACGATCAGTTTGACGATCAAGAACCATCCGATCATCCATATCCTCTGGATTGATTGTGAGGGATGGCGACGCCAGGATTTTTGGGATTCATAGAGTTGGTATTTCATGGAGGTGCTCTGGCTTGGAACTTACGAGGTGATCGTGATTCTGTGACGTATGCAGGACGTGTGACTGTGATTCTACGTCATCAGTTTGATGGAGATCCGATTATGACTACGACGTTATTTATGCACTTAGAGTTACCCTTATCCATTAGGCGTTATTGGGGTCTTTGAAAACCCCGAGCCTAGTGAGATAAGCATCGTATCGACCGCGCGCGATCCCGTTATCGCCGTGTGTCGAGACATCCAGGATATCTATCTCCGATGATCATTTTCATCTTGAGAGTGATCCATCGGAGGATTAGATAATCATGATGTTTTTTTTTTTGGCGCGTCGGTATATGTACGTATATATTAACTCTTTTATTACTTTCTTTACTTGTTTTTGTTTAAATATTTGTAATCTTAGTTGTAAATTATTTGTACAGTTTATAACTTAATCATATGTATATTATTAGTGATGATGTTTTTTTTTTTATTTCGTATTTTTCCGCATTATCTTTTTATTACATATTTCGTCATCATCGGGAATTATTTTACAACCCGTAATAATATTTAACAAATGTTTCACAACTTGGGTAGACTTTATTTCTATTTCTTTTATTTTCTTTTATGTGTGACATCCTCCAAAGGGGTGTTACATTAGTTGTATCGAGCCCAAGTTAGAGTCTTTTGGGGTTGTGGTTGGGTCTGTTTTTGTTTGTCTTTGTGTGATTCTCTGTGATCTTTGTGATTTATATCCTTTCGGAAATATCTAGAAGGATGCATCTAACTTTGTTTTGTTATGTTTGAAGAAAGAAGATGGTGGTAGAGGTAGAGGACGTGCTAACGTAAATCGTGATGAGGACCCGATGTTGGTTCTTCTTGAAGCTATGCGGCGATGGTGAAGTGATTACTCGACAAAATTTGAGAAGCGACTCAACGACAAGATGCTACCGGTGATGCCCTAAATTTATCTGAATTTAGGCGCCATAATCCTCCACGGTTTAGAGGCGAGGTGGATCAGGAGAAAGCGAGTCGGTGGATGCAAGATCTAGAGAGAATCTTTGAGGGGATGAGATGCACGGATGAAAAGAAAGTAACTTATCTTTGTTTTCATGTTGAGAGGAGATGCGAGAACATTGGTGGAGAGGAATCCGCCGAGTGTTGCAAGTGAAGGGACCGAGATCACACAGGGAAGTGTTTTCTAATACTTTTCTCGGATAAGTATTTTCCTGCAAGTGCTAGGCATGCCAAGGAGATGGAATTTCTTGGGTTGCGACAGGGAAATATGACAGTGAATGAGTACGCCACAAAATTTGAAAGTTTGTCTCAATTTTCGGATTATGCTCAAAATCGACAAGATGAGGTATGGAAATGTCGGAAGTTTGAGTCAGGATTGAGAGTGGAATTGAAGCGAGGAGTGATATCTCTGAGGATGAATCATTTTCATACTTTGGTAGACGCATGTGCGCGACTTGAGGAGCTTGAACCGTCGCGAGATCAGAGGAATCGGAACTTTGGGCCGACAAGGTTTCAAAGAGGTGGAGGTAGCAATACAAATCGGTTTCTGCGTAAGCCGTATGCTAGACCACAAGGAAGTCAGACTCAGCGACCGCCAGTTGGAGGGAGTGTACCTAGTGGTGGAGCAGGACAGAGAGTGGTGTTTACACCGACGTGTTTTAAGTGCGGTAAGAAGGGCCATCTATCTCCAGATTGTACAATCAAGGGAACTGTCTGTTTTAACTGTGGACAGCCTGGACATATGTCGAAGGATTGTACTCGACCAGAGAAGAAACCTGCTGTTCGTCATGTTAGAACTAATCAGCAAAAACCTGGAAATACTCAACCGAAATCTGGAGGGCGAGTTTATACAATGATGGGATCTGAAGTTTCTCAATCGGATGACCTTATTCAAGGAGAAGGTGACATTGGAGGTAACCTTCTGACTGTATTGTATGACTCGGGTGCTACACACTCGTTTATTGCCTATGATTGTGTGGAAAGACTGAAGTTGCCTGTGTCTTCTCTGAATGTTAAGTTGAGTGTATCTACGCCAACTGCTAAACCTGTAGTTGCTTCTAAGATCTGTTTGGATTGTCCTATTGTTGTGAAGGGCCGTTTATTTTTGGTCAATTTGATTTGTTTGCCTCTTATTGAGATAGATGTAATCTTAGGGATGGACTGGTTATGTTCTAACCATATCCTCATAGATTGTGCAAAGAAAACTATAGTTTTTCCTAAGGAAGAAGAGTCTGGATTCTTAACTATTTGTTAAGGTCAAGTCTTTGTTGAGAGATGGAGCGCGAGGATATCGGTATTGTCTTCTCTAGAAGTTAAGAATGAGAAAGATGTGAATACTATTCCTGTTGTCAACGATTTTCCTGGATGTTTTCCCGAAGATGTACCTGGTTTACCGCCCGAGAAGCGGGAGATCGAGTTCTCAATTGATTTAGTACCGGGAACAGGTCCTATCTCAATTGCACCATATCGTATGTCGCCAGTAGAGTTGGAGGAGCTGAAAAAGCAATTGGTGGAACTTTTGGAGAAAGAATTTGTACGACCTAGCGTTTCCCATGGGGTGCGCCAAGATACTTTTGGTCAAGAAGAAGGATGGAACATCACGACTTTGTGTGGACTATCGGCAGTTGAACAAGGTGACTATTAAGAATAAATATCCGCTTCCAAGAATCGACGATTTGATGGATCAATTGAGGGGAGCTGTGATATTTTCCAAGATAGATCTGCGATCGGGTTATCACCATTCGTGTAAGAGGAGGGAAGACGTGCCGAAAGCGCTTTTCGAACTCGTTATGGACATTATGAGTATCAAGTAATGCCATTCGGGGTGACGAATGCTCCTGCCATATTTATGGATTATATGAACAGGATATTTCGTCCGTATCTAGACAGATTTGTCGTTGTCTTTATCGATGACATTCTGATCTATTCTAGATCGAAGGAAGAGCATGTTGAACATCTGAAAGTTGTTCTTCAGATTTTGAGGGAGAAGCAGTTGTATGCGAAGTTGGCTAAGTGTGAGTTCTGGTTGGAAGAAGTCCAATTTCTTGGTCACGTAATTTCTAAAGAAGGTATTGCGGTGGACCCATCAAAAGTGGAAACTGTTTTACAGTGGGAAAGACCTAAGACAGTAACAGAAGTTCGAAGTTTTGTTGGACTTGCTTTGGTTATTATCGAAGATTTATCGAAGGTTTTTCCAAGATTGCTTTGGACCACTTACACAATGACGACGAGGAAAAGTCAAGCTTTTGAATGGACGGAAGAGCGTGAAGCCGGTTTTCAAGAGTTGAAGAAGAGGTTAACAAGCGCACGGTGTTGATCCTACCGGTCGACGAAATCTTTCGATGTGTATTGTGACGCTTCTTATCAAGGACTAGGATGCGTGTTGATGCAAGATCGGAACGTGGTGGCATATGCTTCTCGACAATTGAAGGTTCATGAAAAGAATTATCCTACGCATGATTTGGAATTGGCTGCGGTAGTTTTTGCTCTGAAGATATGGAGACATTTTCTCTATGGAGCAACGTTCAACATTTTCAGTGATCACAAGAGTTTGAAGTACTTGTACGACCAGAAGGAACTGAATATGAGGCAGCGAAGATGGTTAGAATTTCTGAACGACTACGATTTTCAACTTTTGTACCACCCTGGTAAGGCGAATGTCGTGGCCGATGCCTTGAGTAGGAAGATTATCAGTGTTTCTGCACTGATGATTAAAGAAAAGGAGCTCATTGAACAGTTTAGAGATGAGTGGTCATTTGTTGAGTTGAAACCGGAAAAGATCTGTATGAATATGGTTACTATCTCAAGCGAGCTGATGGAAGACATAAGGGAAAAGCAAAATGCCGATAAATTTTTACAAGGAATAAAGGAGCAAATGAAGCAAAACGAGGCAGTAGAATTCAAAGAAGGAACTGATGGAATTCTGAGGTTTCGGGGTAGAATCTGTATTCCTCGTGACCGAGAGCTGAGGCAATATATTGTGGAACATGCCCATACTAGTCTATTAAGTATGCATCCAGGCATAACAAAGATGTACCAAGACTTGAAGAAGTTATTCGGGCATGGAATGAAGGGTGATGTGGTTAGATGCGTGTCAACTTGCCTAGTTTGTCAAAAGTCGAAAGTTGAACACCAAAGACCAGGCTTGGGATGTTGCAACCATTATCGATTCCCGAATGGAAATGGGACAGCATTTCTATGGATTTCGTTACTGGTTTGCCAAAGACAAGGAGAGGTCATGATGCAATATGGGTTATAGTTGATAGACTTACGAAATCGGCTCATTTCTTACCAATCAATATTAAATATTCATTGGAAAAATTAACCCAGTTGTACATCAGCGAGATTGTCAGATTACATGGAATGCCTACATGTATAGTTTCTGATAGAGATCCAAGGTTTACGTCAAGATTTTGGCGAGGTCTGCAAAAAGCTATGGGAACCAAGTTACGATTAAGTTCAGCCTATCATCCATGCGAGACGGATGGTCAGACGAGAGAGAACTATACAGTCCTTGGAGGATTTGTTGCGGGCTTGTGTTTTAGAACAGCGAGGAAGTTGGGATGAATTTTTATCTTTGATAGAATTCACCTACAACAATAGTTTTCACGCAAGCATCGGAATGGCACCTTATGAAGCATTGTATGGAAGACGATGTCGAACGCCGCTATGTTGGTATCAAGATGGGGAGAGTATGACTGTTGGACCGGAACTTGTACAACAGACTACGGATAAAGTCAAGATGATACAAGAGAAGATGAGGACGGCGCAAAGCAGACAAAAGAGTTATGCGGACAAACGAAGACGATCTCTTGAGTTTAAGGAGGGTGAACATGTGTTTTTAAGAGTTACTCCTACGACTGGTGTCGGAAGAGTGATTAAGTCGAAGAAGCTTACTCCTAAATTCATTGGACCATATCAGATTATCCGACGTATAGGTCCCATGTAGCATATCGATTGCTTTGCCGCCTTTTCTATCCAATTTGCACGACGTGTTTCATGTGTCTCGATTACGAAAGTATATACCGGATCCGACACATGTTATACGGCCCGGATGACGTGCGGTTAAAGGAGAATTTGACTTACGAAACTTTACCTGTCGGGATAGAGGACGAAAAGGTAAAGCGACTTCGAGGAAGATGATCGAGTTAGTGAAAGTCATATGGAATGATGTGACGGGTGAGGCTACCTGGGAGTTGGAAGATAAAATGAAGGATCAGTATCCTCATTTGTTCGGATGAACATCGAATTTCGAGGACGAAATTTTTATTTGTTGGGGAGAGTTGTAACGCCCCAATTTTTAGAAAATATTCGAATGTACTATTTTCTGTTTTTCATGCTTTTGTATGAATGACCGTTTGTGTCCCTATTTTTCTGTTCTCGATTTTTGTATGAAAACAATTACGATAATACAGGCTCAAATTTTATTTGATCGTTTTACGTAGTTTGCTTGAGACGGTAAAATAAAAAATTTTTCCGAGCTCTTGTATTAATTTTTCTGAAAGATATACAGACTATATAATCTTCTTGGATATTTTATTTGAACGTTTTGGACGATTACCTACGTTGTGGGAAAAAACGGAAAAATGACCGTTACGTCCCGAACGTCTTGTTTTATTGTTTTTCTTTGTTTTTAATTGTTTTCTTCTTGATTTAATGCACGAAAATACATGTCTGTGATTTTATATGGACTTTTTGTGTGATTTGCTCGGGCGGAAAATAATATTTTCCGGGCCGGAAAATCTTATTTTATTATTTAGAATTGGGGGATCTTACTTAACTTGGGTCTGAATGAGACTAAAAATAATCTTTTAATTTTTAGGATTTAAGCATCAAATAAAATAATTTTATATTATTATAATATTATTTTATTAGTCAATATAATTTAGTGACAAATGGGACCCGAAATATTTTGCGGGACCCACAATTAGCGAACAGTTAGATCGGTAGCTTAATTAATCACCGTAGCGTAGAACTTTCCAGAACAGTGACTCACTAGTGACTCAAGAAAATTAAGTACAACTTTGTGTGACTCGGCATGTGAGTCACCATGAGCCAACCAATGGAAATCAAGCTTGCTCACCAAGACTTAATCCTAGCCTTTCATGCATCCAATGGCTTGGATGAAGCCAAGCAAGGTGCCCACCTTGCACACCACTTGAGTGCTACGGCCAAGAGGCCTTTGAAGACCAAAATTACATTTCTCCTTCATCACTTTTCTCTCTTCTCTCTCATCAAGAACCCTAGCCACCATTGTTGTTCCTTTTTCTCCTTCCATTCGGCCAAGCTTGTTTCTTAACCATCCAACCATCCAAAAATTTTTCTAACCAAGTTTCCTTAACCTAAACACTATTCTAAGAACCTTTCTAGTTGGAAGTTTCTTCAAAATCTTCCATTAAGGGCTTAGAAATCAACCTTGTAGATTTGACCTAGAAGGTGAAATATCATATTTTTCTTTTCTCTCTTTTTTTTTCAAAGTTCTAAGCCATGATTTCTCCATGGTTTAGCTTCTTTTTCATGGTTAATAACATGTAGATTTTATTTGAGATTTTTAGGTATTTGGTGGAGTGAAAACCGAACCATAGGAGGTGTGAAAGCAAGCTTTTTGTCTTCATTTAAGGTAAGAGGAAGACAATTCTTATCATCCCTTGATGGTGGTAAGAAGATGGATTGTTTGTAGAATCC
This sequence comes from Ormosia emarginata, assembly GCA_029884605.1. Classification (NCBI taxonomy): domain Eukaryota; kingdom Viridiplantae; phylum Streptophyta; class Magnoliopsida; order Fabales; family Fabaceae; genus Ormosia; species Ormosia emarginata. The sequence goes on along the minus strand of JAQQTP010000082.1, from coordinate 45,520,854 downwards.
ATAAGGATTCGGTTGTGGTGTGTTTATTGATGTGTATTTGTTAATTTTTGTGGTTGCTAGTAGCTTAAGTGTTGTATGTTAGTAGCTTTCTTGTTTGGTGATTGTAATAATTTTGCATGTTTATTAGCTTTTGATGGTATGTCTATAAGCTTTAATTTAGGTTTTATATGTTAGAAATATTTTGCATGTGTTAGAAATATAAATGCATGTGTTAGAATTGTATGATAAGGTTTAAGATGTGAATAACATGTGTAAGTTTGCATGAGTGTTCCAAAGAACACATTCCTAGCTCACGGCAATGACAAAGTGTGAGGACCAAAATGTTCTCTTCATTTTTCTTAAAGTGCAACTTAATTAATTAGGAGAAATAAGAAGGTTTTAAATTGTTTTGATCAAAGAAAAGGAATTTAGAAATCAAATGGTAAAGATTTAGTAAATTTTGGGCCAACATGCCTAAAGGATTTATTTGATTTAAAATCATTACTTTATAACATGATTTAATGAACTTAGATAAGATAATACCTTTGACATGATTTAGAAATCAAATGAAAAAGTTTTACAAAATTCGGCCAACATGCCACTATAGGTAATTATGATTTCTAAAACTTGATTCCAAACCTTTTTCAATCAAAAAGAGACAATACAAGTTAAGAAGAAATTTTCTATAATGATTTTTGAAGAAACAAATTGAGTAGAATTAAGTTTAAAGGATTAAAACTAGTGATTTTATCATTAGGAAGTAAAATACGAAATTTTGAGAAATTTTCTAACATATAGCTCACTTTAAGTTTTGAAGCATGTTAGAGATTTCAAAAAGAATTAAATGATATGGTTAAAAATTAGGTAAATAGAAAATTTTATGGAAAATTTAGAAAACCATTATTATAAGTTTATAAACTAAATGCTGTCAATTTTTAGTAAAAATGATCCTATAAGATAGTAAAAATATCCTAAAGACAGTATGCGGTATGAAAAATTATTCTACGTAGTTTAAATGTACTAAGTACTATTTCTATCTGTTTAAATAGTAATTTTAATGGCATTCGAATAAGAAAATGATTTAAAAATGCTACGCGATTAAGAAAACGTATTAAAAATGCTACGCGATTTTAAAAACAGAAAAATATCTTTACCCGATTTTTAAACGTTTGTAAAAACGACGGAATTATGAAAATGCGATAAAATTTCTACGCGATTGACCGTTACTGTATTTATTTTATGCTGTCGGGAAAAAGTGAACCCGTACAGACTTTTGAAAATCTATATGTTGTCGGGAAAATGTGAACCCGTACAGGCTTTTGAAAATCTATTTACTGTCGGAAAAATGTGAACCCGTACAGGTTTTTGAGAATTATTTGTTTGTCGGAAAAATGTGAACCCGTACAAGCTTTCCATCTATCTGTTATGTGTGCCATGTATTTGGTGGATTTGTTGACGAGGCGAATCACATCGTGTTGTCGATGCGATAAACATAGTGTGGTTCATTGTTCTAATGAACTTGGAGGCTTTAGTGTACGGGATCCCACATGTGGACGGTTGGTCGCTCCATTGGGCCGTGGTAAACCGATAGACACTATGGTACTCGACGTACACTATATTTAATCGAGATTTGTGAAATCTAGTAGTACATTTGCTGTAGTGCCACAACGTGAGACCGTGAACTACACCACGCTGGATTGATGGATTCTGTGTCGTGGGGCTATAGACGCAACGTGTGTGTACAATAGTTGGTGGGGCAGCCGTGGTACTATTAGGTTTTGCGAATCATTCCTCTCTCGATACTTGTGTTTTTTTTAGCTCCATGGAGTAGGATTTTGTCATATTATTTATCTTTATGTCTATTTATTTCCATCTTATCTATTTATTGTTTATCCGTATTTTATTTGTTTATTTTATCTGGTTATTGTTATTATATTTGATTATTAAATCATATCTGTTTATTCTTATCTTTCTTGCTTTATCTGTGAGATTTTATTTGTGATGTGATACATTGTGATGATATCTGAATTTTACTTCAATTTATCATTATAATTGTTAAAGCTTTATGTATTGCATGAACTATATATATATATTGTTTGTCGTCTTTTTATTGGCCATGTTGTGATGATTTTATGTTGTCTTACCTCTTTGTTATATGTATTTTCTGTTTATTTATTTTACGCGGTAAAGACTTCGAAGAAGAGGAACAGCCCCTTGAGATCGTGTACCTTGAAGAGGAGGAAGACCGTGAGCGACGATCGGTTGACGATCAAGAACCATCCGATCATCCATATCCTCTGGATTGATTGTGAGGATGGCGACGCCGGAGATTTTTGGGATTCATAGAGTTGGTATTTCATGGAGGTGCTCGGCTTGGCACTTACGAGGCGATCGTGATTCGTGGACGTATGCGGGACGTGTGGCCGTGATTCTACGTCATCGCTTTGATGGAGATCCGATTATGACTACGACGTTATTTACGCACTTAGAGTTACCCTTATCCATTAGGCGTTATTGGGTTCTTGAAAACCCGAGCCTAGTGAGATAAGCATCGTATCGACTAACGCGATCCCGTTATCGCCGTGTGTCGAGACATCCAGATATCTATCTCCCGATGATCATTTTCATGCTTTGAGAGTGATCCATCGAGGATTAGATAATCATGATGTTTTTTTTTTTAGGCGCGTCGGTATGTATGTACGTATATATTAACTCTTTTATTACTTTCTTTCTTGTTTTTGTTTAAATATTTGTAATCTTAGTTGTAAATTATTTGTACAGTTTATAACTTAATCATATGTATATTATTAGTGATGATGTTTTTTTTTATTTCGTATTTTTCCGCATTATCTTTTTATTACATATTTCTGTCTATCAGGAATTATTTTACAACCCGTAATAATATTTAACAAATGTTTCACAACTTGGGTAGACTTTATTTATATTTCTTTTATTTTCTTTTATGTGTGACATCCTCCAAAGGGGTGTTACATAGACTATGATAAACTCTTTGTTTATGAACAAAGTTTGATTCTCGATCTCAATTCGAGAAAGAAAATCATTTTCTCTAAGAATTCTGGTCTGAATATAATGATTTCGACTTCAAAAAATGTTATGTTAATCTAAAATTGAAAATTTTATGCAAATGTCAAACTTTGATAAAAGACAAGTTTAGAAATATAAAAGCCTTGTTTTTGAGAAATAAAGTAAAAGTAATATAAACGAAAATAAGTTTAAATGACTGAAATACATTCGAAGTAAATATGACAATTTAAATTTAATAGTATAAAGTAAAATGATTTAAAGTAAATACAATGAAAAGTAAATGAACATATATGTAAATTGCAAGAAAATAAAATTGCATAAAAGTAAAGAAAGCAATTAAAGGAAATCAATAAACAAAACTCAAATGATCTTTAAAAGAATTACTTGATCAGGAGTAAAAAAGAATTTGTAAAGGAAAATAAAGACTGAATGTAAATGAACTGAATTTAAAATTGCATTGAATTTGTAAATAGTACATGAATGAAAGTAAAAATGAAAGTGGATGGAAACATACTGAACTAGACTTGCGTGTTGTTTGCTCAATATGTCAATAGACGTAAGAGCGTAAGTTTATAAGTGTTTGTGAGTATAGAATTTTCAACCCTTAAATGTTTCCATCCTCTTGGTATTTATAGACTTCCTAAGTAACTACCTAGTTTACAAGATTTTGACATATGTCTACAACAAAGATAACTGCCTAAATGATTGGTAATCTTTGTTTGATAACCAAAAAATCTTTGTCAGCAATCCTCGTATCATCAACAAGTGTTCGATCTTTGTCAGCAATCCATGTGTTGTCATGATTTCATATCTTCAACTACTGCTAACTTCTATTTCAAATTAAAAAACTTTTTTCTTTTGAATCCAAACTTGTATGCTCGAACATTTATCGATCTTTACTCGAGGTCTTTTCTTTTCAGAAATTTTGCTAAGTGTAACTACTCTCCAAGCCTATTGTTTCGATTGTAAATTGAAATTATCACTCTTAATATGAAATGAAATGACCAATCGAATTCTATGTCTCGATCAACTTCAATTCCAGTCTAAAAACTTGTAAATTCATCAAGAATTATATTCATTCCAATTTAAACTATTGAAATAGTATAAATCAAAAAATATTTTATTTTTATACCAACAGATGTCCCCTAATATTTATTCTCGAAGTATGAGAGATAAATATTTTAACTTTTCGAAAACTACTCTTCGATTATAATTGCACTTAGAAATTTTTTGCCTTTCTATCTCAATCTACCATAATGCAAGCAACTGAAAGGTCCAATGGCAATATCTGTAATTTGAAAACCAAATCCTTACTCACCTGAATGGTTATTACGTTGTCATTCCCCATTAATTAACTAATTTCCACTTTTAGGGAATTACAAAGTCAATGATGACTTTTAATGGATAAAAACGGCTTCATCCGTACTCCATCACGTCAGCATTAATGGGAGTTTACTACGCACGTTCTCCCTCTCTTTCTCTTTCCTGTCTCTGTAAACCCCTATATATATGTGAAAAAGGGTTTTTTTTTTCCTTTTTTACTTTCTCTTCCCTTTCGCTCTATGCAATCTTTTGCCATTGTTGTTTCCTGAAGCTCCCTTGTTAGTTTCTTGTCTTCTTTTTTTCTCTCAGAAACTTTCATAACTTTCAAGATTCAATGGCCTCTTCTTCCAACCAAACAGCTACCTCTGACCAAGCTTCACACTCAAGCTTTGAAATGCAAGAAACGGTAGTTTTACCAGATGCTGACACTATTACTGCCCCATTGCTAAAAGACGGGATCCTTTACGGACCATTCTGAACTCTAGAAGTCTCAGGTAATGATCTCCTTCACTATTGACAAAGAGAAATTTGCATTCTTAAGTCTAACTCTTCCTATAAATGAGTACGGACCCATTCGATCCTTTTTCCCTTGCATAAAAGGAGAAAAAATAGTTGCTTTCCATTCCTATCTCAAAACTGATTTCTTTGCTCATTTCCAAAAGGTCTTTCGAAGCACACCACCTGTGAGTAACCAAACGAAACCAAATTATATTCGTTGGCTTAATCGTATCGAAAATGCTAAGGAATCTGTTTGGAAAGCAGCTGCCATCTTCAATTTCATCTAGCTGAGCAGGGAGCGTCTCGATTATAATGTTCCTATGCTAATAAGTTCCTTCTTTTTTTGGAACAGATCTACCAACTCTTTTCATGCTCCTTATGGAATGTTGACTCCAACTCTTTTTGATATGGCTGCTATTACTAGTCTTAAACCAGTTAGACGAATAATCAAAAGCACCTTGAATCCCAAAACCTTAATCAAACCTAATTTTACCAAATTAACCTATACTGCTTTTATTCAGAGGAATCATCTCGAAACAACTACAGTTTCTGATGAAGAGCATGTAGCATTCCTCATCTTCTGGCTAAGTGCTTTCGTATTTTGTACCAAATCACTTCAAATCTCAAAGTCTCTCATTCCCTTAGCCATTTTTCTTCATGAGGGAACTCCTCTCTGTTTGAGCAAATTGATCCTTACTCAACTCTATTCTTCGATGTCAGAAGCAATAGGCCTACTTTGATCAAGTGATAAATCCCTCAACAACCTTGGTGGGCCATTCTGGCTATTGCAACTTTGGCTTAATTCTATTTTTGAGCCATAACTCCAAATTGCAAATTCAATCACTAATCACACAAAGATCAAAGGCCCTCGATTGTCCCAACTTCAATATTCCTCGAAATCAAGCAACAAGGTTAAAGACTTCAAAATTTTCTTCTCATTATTTATGACCATGAAACGCCAATCTGACAATTTCAACTTTTCACCTTTTGCTCTTCACGATTGTGTTCCTGAGTGGTTTCGAAACCATTTTTCTGTGAGACTCTAGGGGCTCAATTCGAAAACTTGGATATTTGGGCTCATACTTTGACCACTCAAATACTATCCACTGGCCTTCCAAGCTAAAATGATTTCAGCCTTCAACTCTACCTCCCTTCATGCGTCTCAAGGCAACTTGAGTTTTCCCAATACATTCAATCTCCTATTGCCTTAAAAGATGAATACCAAATATGTGAGTCTGAAGCTCGGGATCTCGATCAATATAATTTTTCTTGAAGCAAAATATCGAAAGGAGAGAGGGTTTTAATCCTTTCGAGTGCTCCCCATCTTTTTACTCGACCCAAGGGTTCGAAAGTTGGTGGAGAGAATATTATTTTACTCAGAAGCCTACAACCGAAGAATGCTTCCAACGTTTTACTAATTCCACTTCATCTGTGCAGATAGGAGTAACACCCAAGAAATCTAAAGGTATGCATCTTAAAGAAATCTCCAAATTCGAGAAATTCTTTAAAGTTAAATATGATCCTAAACACTTAAGACTGGTGGTTTGAGCGGCTGAGCAAGTCTTAAAACAAAAAAGAGCATAACATTATCAACTCTGTTACGCTCATTTTATTGGTATGTTGGTTTCAAATCCTTTGGCTTCGTTCAAACGATTCGAAACCCCACTAAAGTTTCCTCCACTCTCCAGTACTCCTTTTGGCATGGATAACAAATATCCAGACCCCAAAAATGGAGCGTTGGGTGTTTTTAAGGAATTAAATAAACGAGAAGTAACTTTTTCCAACTGCTACTTGGACATCTGTCGAGTTCCAATTAAAGGATATACTCAAATAATAAAATACCCACCATATGGTAAAAACCAAATACCACTTCATAATTATTTGTTTTCGATCTAAATCTTAATGCTTAATTATATATATTTTATATATTATAGTCTCAAAAAGAACTAAAGTAATAAAAGCTGAAGAAGATTGAGATGATGAACCTTAGAGACCCAACAAAGTTTAGAAAATGAAATCAAAAGTCTCAGGGTTAACTTCATCATCTCACATCTCGAAAAAACCTCCTCTAGTACCTTCAAAAGCAAAGATTATTGAGAAAAAGAAAAAGGTGATAAAAAAAACTACACCTGTTGTTCCCCAATAATCCACGGTAAAGGATTTATAATTTATAATTTTACTTATCATCGTTATATATTTTCAAACCAACTTGTCATGTCCCTGATTTCGATTTCTTTTCATCTTTTTAGGAAAAAAAAACAATTGCTAAAAGCCCAATAAAAACTAGGCGCATAAAGCATGTCATGTCGAAACAGGTGCAAATCATTTTATCCGAAAGCTCTGATGAATCCTCGAAACGAGAGGAAGAGCCCGTTTCCTCAAAGGATGCAAGACCTGCATCAAACGTACAAAGAGCTTAACCATCACATGTGAGATTTATATATATATATAAAATTTATTTTTTGAAATATTTAAAACACAGCTAATGTTCTTTATTTCGAACAGGAATCCTCTCCCAAAGAACAAAGGGAATCTACCCCGATTTCTACAAGAAGATTTAGGACTCCTTCTTTTATCCATTCTCCTCCAAGGGATTCAAATCTCATTCCAAACCAACTCACTCCTGGGCCAGAAGTAACTTCAGCCTTGAGTTCTCATTTCGACATGATGTTTGATGCTGAAACTTATGCTGAAAAAGAATCTAGCACTGGGGCTCAAGATATCTCTGTTGAAGCTAATGTTGAGGTTTGTCACCTAATGCATTCATTTTATATAAATCTAAAAAAAATGCTAATTTTGTTCTTACATTTTTCAGGGAAACATAGCTTCTGCAACTGGACCTAGTTCTGAAGTCCTCATAATAGAGACAACTGCTCAGGTTTGTATTTATCGAAATTAAATATTCACGAATTACTCAGATTATTTCTAAAATCGAATTTTCTTATTTTCAGGAGAACACTTCTCCCCCTGAAACCATCATCCCTGCAGATATCGAAGTTCATATCTCAATTGAGGCTATCCACATTTCTAAAGCTATCCCTTCTACTTCTACTAAAGTCCAATCAGGACAAACTGAAATTTCTTTCGAAGAAGAAGCAGAAGCCATATGCCTTGATGATGATGAAGACGAGGATGACGTCCAAAAGCGTCTGGAAGATATTTTGTCTAAACGATCTATATCTTCAAAGTCTCATCATTCTACAACCCATTCTGAAGCTGAAATCCAAAGCATTTCTCCCCTCAGCTATTAAAAGAGCTGGTTGATCTTTCCATTCTAGGGATAGATCAAGTTATGGCTGCCAAGGACAAACAAGAAAAACTATTTGGACTCTTAACCAACTGAATCGAAACAAACATCTGTTGGATTCGAATGCCCAATCAGTTATTCAAAACTTGGTTACCCTTACCAAAGATTTGCCAATCCAGCTTCCCAATCTCGATCAAATCATCACCAGCAATTAGCAACTACTCGAAAAGAAGAAACAATTGATGGTGACTATTGCTAAAGTCAAGAGAAAGCGTTCGAAGCTCACCTCTGTTCTTTCATCTACTCAGCAAAACATTAATCAAAACGAAGAACAAATTGCTAAGCTTAAATAAGAACTACTACTATTGGAAGATCAACAAGATGAACTTCAAGCCCTTGCTAAGGATTGTGCTAGTAAAGAACAAACTCTTGATAAAGAGTATTCACAGTTGATAACTGAGGGTAACCAAGTGAAGCAAGCCATTCAAGAATTAGCTTCATCCCTCGAGGTAGCTTCCAAAGAAAAAGATAGGATCTTAGATACTTGGGTCTCTTTGTTTTTGAGACTCTAATAAATACTTTGTATTTTTATTTTGTAATGACAATTTTAATTTTTGATTACCTTTGAATCGAAACCATGATTTTTAGAGTGAGATTTTAACTTCGTAAATGTTTAGTTTGTATGCTTTTAGATATTTACCATTTATTGAAATGATCTTTTCATTTGTGTTAACATTCGTAATCGAATAAACATTACCAGAATAAACTTTTTTTGTTCGATATGGCCCTTCCTAATTTGGGGACCATTTTCCAAACGATTTCGACTTTTTCTTCATAGGTAAAATAACCTTCCAAACTAAATCACTTAAAATAAACTATTTCCTCTTAACTTGATGATCATAAAACCTTGCAATTTTTTCTTTTTGTCGAATCAAATTCTCGAGAGCAATTAATCTTTCCTCATCTAATTGATTTAGTTAATTAAACATCAAGTCCCAATAATCTTGAGTAGGAATTTCATCTTGACGTTGTAATCTAATTGACAAAAAATTAATTTCGATTGGTAACACTGCATCATGCCCATAAACTAAATGATAAGGTGTAGTACCAATAGCTTCCTTAGGAGAATTTTGATAAGCCCACAAAACTTAGCTCAAAGTTTCATGCCAACTTCTTGGTTTTCAACTAACATGTTTCTTTATTAAACCAATTAAAATCTTATTGGCTGCTTCGACTTGTCCATTAGCTTGAGCGTAGTAAGGAGTCGAAGTAAGTAATTTGATATTCATTGTCTTAGCAAACTCAATAATATAACGACCAGTAAACACAATACCTTGGTCTGTAATTAAAGTTTGAGGGATACCAAATCTATAAATAATATTTTCTTCAACAAAACTAATAATATCTTATTGAGTAACATCCTTCAAAGGAATAACTTCGACCCATTTAGTAAAATAATCGATGTCAACTAATATATATTTGTGTCCTTTCGAAGATGGTGGATGAATATGACCTATCAGATCAAGAGCCCATCCTCGAAAAGGCCAATGTTTTATAATCGAATGTAAATCACTTGCAGGAACATGGTGAATGTTTCCATGCTTTTGACATTCCTCACAAGACTTAGCATAAGAATGACAATCCTTAGCCATCTTGGGCCAATGGACCTCTTGCCTATGTAATACCCATTTCATTTTTTCACCAGCTTGATGAGCACCACAAATGCCCTCATGAACTTCTGCTAAAGTTGTGAATGCTTCCTTCTCACTTAGACATGTCAATAAATTCTCATCTACTAACTTCTTATAAAGTGATTGCCCCAATATAACATAGTGTAAGACTTTATATTTTAATTTCCTTTCTACTGCTATATTTGGGTTTTGTAAATAATACACAATTGACTTTCTCCAATCAGAATCATCCATATCCTCTATTAAACATACTTCTAAATTCTCGAAAGGATACAACTTTTCTCTGATTTCGATTAACTTAAGCAAAGTAAAACTCGAAATTTTGTAACCTGAAGCTATTTGAGCAAGCCCATTAGCTTCATAGTTTTCTTCTCTTGGAATGTGTTGCAATATAACATCATCGAATTCACACAATAACCTTGCTGCAAAAAACAAAGTATCTAAACAAATTCTATTTCACGCATTTATATTCTCGAGTTAATTGCTTAATAACTAACTGAGAGTCACCCAATACTTTAATATTTTTGGCTTTAAGTGAAATTAAAATATGTAAGCCAGCTATTAAAGCTTCATACTCAGCTTTATTATTCTAACACTCATGTTTCAATTCGAATAAAAATTTAGTTAGAATTCCAATTGGCGAAATAATTAGAACTCCAAGTCCAATACCTTCACTGTGTTTCGATCCATTGAAATATAACTTCCATGGTTTTAAACCCACGTAGACAATATCTTTTTCTTCGATGTTAACATAAGGATGGTCAGTCAAAAAGTCTGCCAACACTTGGCTTTTCACAGCCTTTTGTGGTACATACTTTAAGGAAAATTCTGTTAAAGCAAGGGCCAATTTTCTTACTTTACCATGCAAGATAGGCTTGGATAACATGTACTTTATTATATCAGTTTTCGAAATAACAAGTACATCATGTGGCTTTACATAATACTTTAACTTGATACAAGAGAAATACAAAGCTAAACATAATTTCTCGATTGCATTGTATCTAGTTTCAGCATCTATCAAAACTCTACTAAGATAATAAAGGGCTCTTTCAATTCCATTTTCATCTTCCTGGGCTAACATACACCCAATAGTTTCATTTGATGCTAAAATATACAACTTCAAGGGGCATCCAGGCACTGGAGACGTCATTACTGGAGGATTAGCCAAACAATGCTTAATTTGATCGAATGTCTCTTGATGTTCTTCTTCCCATTGAAACTCTTCTTCAGCTTTAAGCTTCAAGAGTGAAGAGAAGACTTTGGTTTTCCCAGACAAATTTGAAATGAACCTTCTCATGAAATTAATTTTTTCAAACAGAGACTAGAGTTGTTTCTTATTCGAAGGAGGTGATACTTCCAAAATAGCTTCAGCTTTGTTCTGATCTACCTCTACTCCTTTCTTCTGAACTAAGAATCCAAGGAAATTTCTTGCAGAAACACCAAAAACACATTTAATAGGATTCATTTTCAATCCATGCTTCCTCATTCTTTTGAATGACTGTCTCAAATTCAAAAGTTGTTCCTTTTCTGATTTTGTTTAGATCATTACATCATCAATATAAACTTCCATGAATTTCCCAATAATATCATGAAAAATGATATTCATGACCCTTTGATAAGTGGCTCCAGCATTCTTTAAGCCGAATGACATGACTACCCATTCGAAAGTGTCAATTGCTCTAGGACATCGAAAAGATATTTTTGGCACATCTTCTTTTGCAATATAAATTTGATTATATCCAGAATAACCATCCATGAAACTTAAAATTTCATGGCCTGAGGCTGAGTCAATCAATATGTCAGCAATAGGCATAGGATATTCATCTTTAGAAGTAGCAGAATTTAAATCTTGAAAATCAATACATACTCTTAACTTACCATTCTTTTTCATAACAAGAATAACGTTAGAGATCCAGTCAACATACCTGGCAATTCGAATGAACTTAACCTTTAATAACCTTTTGATTTCTTCCTTGATCTTCGAGACCACTTCAGGGGCAAATCTTCTTGAAGCTTGCTTGATTAGTCTTTGTTTTGCTCGAATTGGTAGTCTGTGTTCTACCAAATCTCGACTGAGTTCAGGCATTTCCTCATATTCCCATGCAAAACAGTCTTTATATTCTTTGAGCAGGTGAATCAACTCATACTTGAAACTAGATTTTATTAAACTACTAATAAAAGTAGGTCTATATATTACATCATTCCTTAAATTAATCTCTTCTAAAGGATCTTGTACCTCTATCTTTTTAACATCAGAAGATAAAGGAGCTTATTCGAATCCTAGAGAAGAGTAATCATAAATACAATCCAAGTTGGTGTCTTTAATAACACCGAATTTCTCAGTCATATAGGCTGAGATTCGAGTCTTATGACTCGAAATTGCACTCTCAGTGCAGTTTTCAGCCATATAGGCTGAGATTCGAGTCTTATGACTCGAAATTGCACTCTCAGTGCAGTTTTCAGCCATATAGGCTACAATTCGAGCCATATGACTTTTAAGTTCCTCCATTTAAATTACAACTTGAGGACGAATGCACTCGGCTTGGAATGTTAAAGAGGCGTCTATAGGCCCTAGAATCATTACAAATTCAAAGCTGAAATGAATTAGCCTTAGGTATAACAGAAAAACTTGTTGGTGTAATGGCCACCATCTCGACTCCCTTGCTGTTGAGAGTTGTCGAATCCCATATGCAGAATGGTCTAACACCAGGTACATATATTTGTAGATCTGCATGATTCTGGTTTATATGATAGAGAGTATCATCAACATCCACTATTTCGAGCTCTCCTATGTGGTTCCATAAGAACATCTTATGATGAATAGTCGAAGGGACATCATCTACAACATGAATCCATTCTCTACCCAAAAGAAGATTATAACTAGCCTTCGGGGAAACCACTATGAACAAGGTTGACCTCATGATTGAGGCCACTTTGACGTCAAGAACAATAGCCCTTTCTGACGTAGAGGATCTGCCATTAAAGTTTGTAACTACCATATTGTAAGGCAACAAATCTGCCTCTGTTTTTCCAAACTTCCTCAACAAATTCTTTGGCAACAGATTAATAGCAGTCCCTCTATCTATCAGCACCTTGCCCACTAACTTACCATTCACTGTTTCCTTGATAAATAGTAGGCACAGATGACTCTTCATTTCGAGAGAGGGAATGTTGAAGATTGCATAATTCTCCAATACCTCAACCATATCCTCCTCGACCAAGTACCAACTGGTCTCCTCCGAACTATCTTCGAAGTCCTCCTCTTGGTCCAGTTCCTGATTTCATGCAATAGAAAAATTATAAGGGAGAAGAGACACCACATTGATGCTAAAAATGGTATCCATATCATCCTTAAATCCAGATTCGAAAGAATCTGTGATGACAACCTCCTCCATTGGACTGGGGGGTTTTTATTTTTCAGCTCTCAAGGGTGGTCCTTGGACCACCTGGGCATAGGACCTTTATTGCTACTGCAACTTGGCTAATGCCTGTTGTTGTTGTTGTTGTTGATGTCGAAGCCTCTGGACTTTCCGCCATTGAGACTTCGAAGGAAATAGGTTAAAGCTTTGGTTCGAGTTCAAACCTTCTACTCAAGAGTAAGTGTTTGGTCTTCCCCAAAAAGGACTCATCCCATATTCCACATTGGGCCAAAATGGCCTATTATGACACTTGTGGGAATGTGGACGATTTTTCACCCATTGATTAGGTGCCACGCTTGAAGAGAGTACCTTGATCTTGCCTTTCTCGATCTTTTATGGATCCTGAACCTGTTACCAAGTGGCCTCAATACTCAAGAGGGGGAGGGGTGAATTGAGTAAGTAAAACAAGTTCGCAAATCTTTCGCAAATCATTTGATAAATAATTTTCTTTGAAGCTATTGAACGATTAGAGATAATTGGATGAATGAGATAAACACTTTTACTTATAAATGTGATAGCCAAAGGAGACAATATCCAATCAATTCAATAAAACAGTAAACTAAATAAAGAGAAGGGTTTAGAGAAAACAAACTCAATCGTTTATCCTGGTTCGATTACCAATCCACTTGTGATCTACGTCCAGTCCCCAAGCAACAACTTGAGATTTTCCACTATATCTTCAAGCTTCAATGGGTGCTTGACAACCACTACAATCTTGAGCACTCAACACTATGGGATACCTCACCCTAAAGCTTGAGCCTCTATTTTCAAGGGATACCTCACCCTTACAATACTTGAGGGATACCTCACCCTCACTAAACAGATTGTATAAGATTAAAATGGAATAAACTCTCTCTAGAGCAAGTATTACAAATTGAAGCACTATGGTATTTGGGATTCACACAAGTTCAAGCTCAAATCAAAGGATTTTGTAGAATGATGATGAAAACTTGTTTAAAGGTCAATACAAATTTTTCAGAATGATAGACTCAGTTTTTCTAACCTCCCAACGAAGCCCAACATGCAAATATATAGGTAAGTGTTATTTAATGCCGTTGGAAGTGGTTGTGAGCAATTAATGCTCAGCCAAAATAGCCGTTACGGACTTCTCCCTGTTTTTCCAGAACATAGGCTAACCAATTAGGAATTTGTCCTAATCGGTTAGGACACCACGAAAATGAGTTCTGGGAAGGATGCTAACCGGTTAGTCCTCCAAGCTAATCGGTTAGGACATTACCAACGTGGGTTCGAGTTGATGTATAACCAGGTTAGGTCTTCTACCTAATCGGTTAGAAGACACGTTTTTGGCTTCGAGTTATAGAATAACCGGTTAGGCCATCTGCCTGTCGGTTAGGGACAGATTAGAAAGACTTCGAGTTTATGAATAACCGGTTAGGCCATCCGCCTAATCGGTTAAGACAAAACATTTTTGGCTTCGGAAGTGATACTAACCTAGTTAGGTCTTCTACCTAATCGGTTAGGACAAATATATTTTGGCCTCTGAGATATAAAATAACCGAGTAGCTACTTTGCCTAATCGGTTAGGCATGTAAAAAAAAACGAGGCAAAGCTTTTGTTTGAACTAACTAACTGGTTAGGAGCTGGTCCTAATCGGTTAGGGGCCTTGAAATTATGTTTATCAAGAGGCTGGTAAGTTTCCAAAAAGGCTTCGGATATTAGATGCGAAAGAGTTATTGCATAAAACCTTTTTGATCCTAACTTGAAAAACCATTTTACAAAAACGTTTTAAGGAAATCATTTGAGCTTGAGGTGAATCTCTAGAATACCTTTACATTAGATCTATAATCTATATGCTAAGCTTGAGTTCCTTGTGACTTGATCATTGTATTCCCATTGCTTTCTTTGTTTGTCGACATCAAAACCATTTGCATCTTGTCCATATCAATCACATTCTCCCTCTTTTTGATGATGACAAATACTAATTGAGAAAGAGATTAGTTCAAATGATAATTGGAATTTAGAATGGAATTTGGAGACTTACTCCCCCTCTTTTGTTCAAGAGGTGCTTGAATCAGAGATGCACAACTCCCCCTTTGTTTTGGGATTCCAGGACCATTAACAGACAATACATTATATTATCATAACACATTCACTTTTCTTACTTTTCTCAATAAATAGAAAGATCGTTATCCTTCTCCCCCTTTTGGCATAATCAAAAAGAAATTCAGTAGCCTAGGGTATCCAAAAACAAGCATACAAAACTGAAACATAAGATTAAGCATTTTCCAGTAACTCAGAAGCAGTCATACCATACAAAAAAAATGCATTAGTAGGCATACCATACTAAAAGAAATATCCAAGAGTCAAAATAAGAAGCAAAGATCACTATTAGGATTACCAAAATAAGCCAAAGATAAACAGTCATCAGTCATGCTAGATAATTCTCCCATAATGTCCAAAATAAGATAACTAATCAAAGTCAAAAAGAGTTCAAAGGCAATTAGTGCAGCAGCACAATCATGATAGAAACAGAGAGTCCATGCCTAAGCCCCGTGATCCTCTGATTGTGAAAAGTAATGCTCAAGTCTATCCAGCCGTCCTTCCATAGCGCTCAAGCGATCATAAATAGCAGAGTTGATGTGTTCTTGATAAGCTTTAAGATCCACAATTTGGGCTTCAATACTGGCTTGCATATTTGCAAATGCTTCCAGGACATGTTCATTATTGGTGGCAAGGGCCTCTTCCATAGGGTCATCAGTAGGTGCAGGAGGATTTTTGCCTTGTGGAGCTGCTGCTTCATTTCTTCGACTGTAAATCCATTCACCATCGACTTTCTTTGCATGCATGCGGTTTAGAGACGCATTGCCAAATTTGTGGGGACCAGTAGAGAAAATGACTCCACCATCCTTCAAATCGACCTTATAGTGATCCAAAATTTTAGCCACTATGAAGGCGTAAGGCAGATCCATCATTGCCTTGTCCTTGGCTTTCTTCATATTGTGCATGATATAGTGTGGCCAGTTGATTTTCTTGCGGTTTTTAAGACCCCATATCACAAATATATCATCTTCTTCAACCAAGGCATAGTTGCTTGCTCTTGGTACCAAGATATGGGTTACCACAAAGTGAAGAAGGCGATCCAGCAATTTCAGAAAACCAGTAGTGAAAGATCCGGGGGGCACGGCAATACCTGGTCGAATCATGTCTTCTACAGCTTGTGCTCTATCAAAATCCGCCCATGTCCTCTGATACAGCTCGTGCTCTGATACCAAGGTCCTCATTCTCAGTAAGTTTGGCTCCAGAGTGAGTGAGCCCAAACAGAGTGGTCCAGTGACTTGGTGACACAGTGATTTTGTGTTTCTTGATTTTAGACACCAAATTCCTACCAGAAATAGACAAATTGCAGAAATAAACTTTAGTTGGTTCAAGATAGAAGTACCCTGGGTTGGTGGTGACAAGAGTTTTCAAACCCTGAAATTCCAAGAGCTCGGTGAAGGATGTAAAGCCTTCTTTTTCGAAGAAATCCCAGTCCATGAACTTGGGCTGAATGAGGCGTCGTGCATGAAACCCAAGTGTGTATGACTCTATTTGAGATTTGTGAGAGAAGTACCTTCCAATGTTGAGAGCGTTTGAGAGATCTGGGGCAGAGAGTGACGAGGCTTCAGGTTGAAGGGAAACATTGGGGTTTTTGGTACGAGAGCGCTTTGGTTGAGATGAACTGCTGGCCATGGATGAAAATAGAGGTAGGGTTCGGTGTAGGAGAGAAGGTGAGAAAAAGAATGAGGGGAAGGAAAAAAATTTTGGAAGAAAATGGAATGAAATCGGTGAAATATGATGGAAAGGGATGAAAAATGATGGAAATGGATTGTAAATGGTGGGGTTATGTTGGATTTGTAGTAAGGATGGAGTTTGAGGGAGTGGGTGTTGGAGAGGTTGAGAGAATGAGGATGAAAATGGAAGTAGAGGGGCGTGAATGGAGGGAACCATCTTCTTTGGGGGGGGCATTTGTTTAATTGGAGGGACCTAACCTTAGGGTAGGGATGTGAGTAACTGGTTAGGGATATTAGGAAATAGCCACTGAGTTGTCCAATAACCGGTTAGGGAAATTGGGTAACCGGTTATTGTGCTAAGTCAGAACGCACAAACTAGTTTCTAAATACAGGGTAACCGGTTAGGAATCATGCCTAACCGATTATTTGGCCATGACAGAGAACCCCTCAGTATTCAAAGCACTTCCAGATCCCATACGAAAACATATTTTTCTTCTTTCACTTGATCATTGCACTGATAGCATTACAACAAACTCATGGGAATAATCCTTGACATATATATTTCTTCTTGATGTTCATCTTGGCTTGATTCCATTCTTATTTAGAGACAAATTTCTCCCAAAATCAGTAGGAACTTTGACCTTTCAGATTGGGGGACTTAAGCATGAACTCAGCTCCTGCAAAATAAAATAAGGGGACACTCCGACGCTCAAGTTAGTATTGGATTCAAATATAATGAGAAATTCAAAGATTATGCAGCAATTTGGCATGATTATACAGAAAAATACAAGTTTATGCATGAGTTTTAGGATTATGCAGCAAATATTTAACTGATGCATGATTGATCCAATATGCCAAGTTCACTTCTTATATAGAAAAATGCTTCTTTTGCTAAGGGTTTAGTGAAAATGTCAGCTAGTTGCTTAGTTGTTTCAACAAATTCAAGTATGCAATCACCCTTTTGAACATGATTTCTAATGAAGTGATGTCTTATTTCAATATGTTTAGTCCTAGAATGCAAAATGAGATTTTTTGACAAGTTGATTGCACTAGTATTATCACATCTTATGGGGATATGGTCAAGCTCAAGACCATAGTCCAAGAGTTGTTGTTTCATCCAAAGGATTTGAGAACAACAACTCCCAGCTGCAACATATTCAAATCACTGTAGACAATGCCACACTATTTTGTTTCTTGCTATGCCAAGAAACTAGTGAGCTTCCAAGCAAGTGGCATGTTCCACTAGTGCTCTTTTCGATCCATTTTGCATCCAGCAAAATCAGAATCGGAGTACCCAATAAGACTACATGAGGCACCCTTAGGGTACCACAAACCCATTTGTGATGTGCCTATTAGATATTTCATTATTCTCTTAACAGCACTTAGGTGTGATTCCTTAGGATTAGCTTGATATCTAGCACACATGCATACACTAAACATTATATCAGGCCTACTTGCAGTGAGATAAAGGAGTGAACCAATCATACCTCTATATTTTGTAATTTCTACCGATTTACCTCCTTCATCCTTGTCCAAATAGCAAGAGGTGCCCATAGGAGTAGCCATATGCTTGGCATTGTCCATTCTAAACTTCTTGAGCAATTCCTTACAATACTTGGATTGGCTTATGAAAGTTCCTTCTCTTGATTGCTTGATTTGGAGACCAAGGAAGAAGGTGAGCTCACCCATCATAGACATCTCAAACTCACTTTACATAATGTTTGAAAATTCTTTACAAAGAGAGTTGTTAGTAGCTCCAAATATAATGTCATCAACATAGATTTGAACTAGAAGTATGTCATGCATTTTGTGTTTTATGAAAAGAGTGGTGTCAACCTTGCCTCTAGAAAAACCTTTTTCTAAAAGAAATTTGCTCAACCTTTCATACCAAGCTCTAGGAGTTTGTTTCAAGCCATACAAGGCCTTTTTCAGTTTAAAAACATGGTTGGGCATTTCAAAATCTTCAAAACCAGGAGGTTGTTCAACATACACCTCTTCTTGTATAAAACCATTTAAAAAGGCACTTTTGACATCCATTTGATAGAGTTTGAAATCCATGATGCAAGCATATGCAAGTAATATTCTAATAGCCTCTAACCTAGCTACGGGAGCATAAGTTTCTTCATAGTCTATGCCTTCTTCTTGATTATATCCCTTAGCTACAAGCCTAGCTTTATTTCTTATTATTAATCCCGTTTCATCAAGCTTGTTCCTAAAGACCCATTTGGTGCCAATTATGGGATGATCATTGGGCCTTGGAACTAATTCCCAAACTTGATTTCTCTCAAATTGATTTAGTTCTTCTTGCATGCCAAGATCCAATGCTCATCATTAATGGCTTCATTTATGTCTTTAGGTTCAACTTGAGAGACAAAGGCTAAGTGATTACTTGCATTTTTAAGAGAGTTTCGAGTAATTACCCCTTTTGATACATCACCTATCACCTTGTCAAGAGGATGATATCTTGAAGTCCTCCATTCCTTGGGTAGATCCAAGATTTCTGAATCTTCTTGCCATGAGTGATCAAGGAGTCTCTCTTCTTCCTTCTTGGACTTTTTCTCTTGATTTCCCAAGTGCGTCTTTACCAAGATTTCTGCAACATCATCAACAAGCTCCTTTCTCGGCTCATTTAGGTTAGTTTCATCAAATGCAACATGTATGGACTCTTCTATGGTCATCGTTCGTTTATTATAGACTCTAAAGGCCTTACTATGTATAGAGTATCCAATGAATATTCACTCATCAGATTTTGCATCAAACTTCCCCAAGTTATCCTTTCCATTATTCAAAACAAAGCATTTACATCCAAAGACATGAAAATGTGACACATTTGGTTTCCTTCCTTTGTACAATTCATATGGGGTTTTCTTTAAAATTGGCCTTATTAGGGCTCTATTCATAACATAACAAGCGGTGTTAACCGCATCCGCCCAAAAGTACTTAGGAAGGTTGGCCTCATTGAGCATAGTTCTTGCCATTTCTTCTAAAGATCGATTTTTCCTTTCTACAACACCATTTTGTTGTGGTGTTCTAGGGGCAGAAAAATTATGCTCAATGCCATGTTCATCACAAAAAGTTTCAAATTCATGATTTTCAAACTCACCACCATGGTCACTTCTTATGGATGCAATACAAAAACCTTTTTCGTTTTGGATAACTTTGACAAGCTTTTTGAATGATTGAAAAGCATCATTTTTGTGAGATAAAAACAATGTCCATGTAAACCTAGAAAAATCATCCACAATCACTAAGGTATAGTAATTCCCACCAAAGCTCATAGTTCTAGAGGGACCAAAAAGATCCATGTGCAAAAGTTGTAGAGGTCTAGAAGTTGAAACCACATTTTTAGCTTTAAAAGAGACCTTTACTTGTTTTCCCTTTTGATATGCATCACAAAGTTTGTCTTTTTCAAATTTGAGCTTTAGAAGACCAATTACTAGTTCTTTAGAAACCAATTTGTTTAAGTGATCCATGTGAATGTGAGCAATTCTTCTATGCCATAACCATGAATCATTTTCTTTACTCATAAAGCATTTAGCATCATTTGAGTAGATATCATCAAGACTAATCATATATATATTATTGACTCTATGACCAACAAACTTAACTTGCTTATCATCCTTTCCCTCAATTATACAACAAGAAGAATCAAATATAACTCTATTGCCTTTATCACACAATTGACTAATACTAAGCAAATTATGTTTAAGTCCTTCAACAAGCAAAACATTATCAATAGATGATGAAGGAATCTTACCAACTTTGCCAATTCCAAGAATCTTCCCTTTATTGTTATCACCATATGTGACATGACCATGTTTCTTGAGAGTAAGGGAGGAGAACTTGGACCCATCACCGGTCATGTGCTTGGAGCAACCACTATCAAGATACCAATTTGAGCTCTTGGTCTTCAAGCACACTTACAACACACATTCAAGTTTTAACTTTTGGTACCCAAATTGTCTTGGGTCCTTGTGTGTTAGAGTTAGGCATGGTGCCTTTAGGAACCCAAACCTTTTTTATTCCAACTTTAGTGTTTATATTCTTTCTAACATTGCAAGTGGATGCACTATGCCCTTTCCTACCACAATGAAAACATTTGATAAAGGGGCTACTTGAAGTTTTTGAGGAAACAAAGAAGTTCTTATAAGATTTTTGATGGTTGTTTGGATTAAATCCTAAACCGGCTTTTTGAAAAACACATTTTTGTCTCCCTAACAACACATTCAAGTTATCTCTTCCAAAGGTGAATTTCGCAAGAGTGTTGTTCAAGTCTTCAATTTCTTTTTCAAAAGCTTTACATGATAAACAAGGTAATGATATGGATGTATTATCATGTGAGGAACAAGTCATGCATGATGAATTAGCATCTATGAGTCCTAAGGTCTCATTTTCAATTTTAAGTTCATTTATCTCCTTAGTTAAAGTAGAAACCTTGTTTGTCAATAGGGAGATTGTTTTATTTGAAGACAAAATCATTTTAGTGAGTCTCAAAGATTCATCATGCAATTCTTGAAAGGCATATTGCAATTCATCATAAGTAGGTGGAGGTTCTAAGTTAGAAGAGGTTACGTCGGTGTCGCTTTCTCCACTTTCTTCTCCTTGAGCCATAAGGCAAAGATGGGCTTCTTCATTTTCCGAGTCGTCGGAAGAACTTAAGTCATTGTCCTCCCAAGCTATGTATGCTCTTCTTCCTTTCTTTTCCTTGGAGGGTCTTTTCTCAAACATCTCCGTCTTCTTGAGATATATAGGACACTCTATTTTCATATGCCCCAGTTTTCTGCATTCGTAGCATTTTGGAGGAGTAGAGGATCATTCTCCTTTGTGATATGCCTTCTTTTGAGGAAAGAGTGGTCTTCTTTGAAATCCCTTTTTCTTTAGGAATCTTCTGAATTTTCTCACAAGGAGACTAAGATTCTCCTCACTTAGTTCAATATTTTCAGCATCCTCTTCACCATCATCATCATCATCTTCAAGTATGGAAGAGGTGGCTTTGAGTGCAATTCCCTTCTTCTTTTTATCATGCTCTTCACTTTGATTGAGCCTATTTAGTTCCAGCTCAGGTTCTTGAAGCTTTCCGAATAGGGTGGTGACGAGCGCCGAACTCAGTCAAAATTATAACCGAAGTTATTACCTAAACTTGTAGTATAGTGAACAACACCGGATCGTCTCCTCAAGGATCGTAAATGCAATTTAATCAAATCAAGTGAAAGTTAGCAAAAAGGGGGATTTGACAGATTAAGATCGCACTTAACAAAATTAAAGAAAGAAATAACAATTAAAGAGTAGTCAATTTAGAAACCTATCCAAGATTGGGTGGATTCAATCATAGACCCTTCATAAAACACTTGAAGCGCAATTGAATTGTTAATTTGGATCTAACCGAGATCTCTGCATCAAATCCAGAATTCATACTAGACGATCGTCTAGAATTCAATTAACAAGTGATAAACACAAATCCGCAATCGCACCATTCATGAAGATCTATGTTAATTTCAAGTACCGAATTCAATTAACTTAGGCACAAATCGAACCTAACCTTTTCAATTACGTGATTAATTTAGATCAATCAGTTCTAAGTTTCATCACAAATCTCAATCTTCATTTATGTGATTAGTTTAGATCAATCAGTTCTAAGTTTCATCACAAATCTCAATCTTAAACCAAGATAAAATCAGATCAACATAAATAGAATCACCATTCATGCATTCAAGATCAAAGAAGAAGAAGAAAGAAGAAAAAGAGGAATTCAATTACAAATCAAATACAATGCATAACCAAGGTCTCAAGAATCCAAACCACAATCTCTTCAAGAGTTCTAAATTGACCCAAAGTAGCTTAGCCCTCCATTACCATGAAGGGGAGCATCAAAATATACAAAACTATGAGAAACTATGAAGAAGCAAGAAGAAACTTAGAGAGAAATGAAGGAGAATTACATGTTGTTCATGATAAATGGTGCCTTTTATAGAAGTCTAAGGTAACAAAATGACAAAGGAAAGTGGGTGGATGAGTGGATGAGTGAGTGGAGTGTTTGAGTGGATGGATTAGTGGGTTGGTTTAGTGGATTGGTTTAGTGGATGAGTGAGTGGAATGGTTGAGTGGAATGGTTGAGTGGTTGAATTAGTGAAAAATGCCAAAGGACTTTTGGTGAGTGGAAAATTATTGGACATGAATGGGTGAGTGGATGGATTAGTGGATGGATGAGTGGGTGGAGTGGTTAAGTGGTTGGATTAGTGTATGAGTGGATGAGTGGGTGAGTTAGTGGATGAGTGGATGAGTGGATTAGTGGATGGATGAGTGGGTGGTTGAGGACGAAAATTTCGTGTCTGACTTGGAAGCCAAAAACGACCCACTATACTTCAGAACCACGAAAAGTGTTCTTCATAAAAGTTGTAGATCCTTGTCTTGGCTATAAAATGGATAGCTGGTTCGTCCAATTTGGCTTCCTTAAGCCCAAGATATGTCCCAAATACCATAGGTTGCTCAAACCCAACTTCAGCACCTCTGTTCCGATTTGCAAGCTCAAAATGACCTACTAGACTTCTTTTTCTCAAATTGTGTTCTTCATGAAAGTTGTTTATTTGGGTCTTGACTATCCACTGTCCAAATTTCAGCCCATCTCCATTATTACATCTTGAGATATGATTTTATGAGTGCACACTGTTCGGATTCTACTTACAGAACCCGTATTCTGACTTCCATGTAAACTTAGGTCCCTTAGACATCTGAATCGGACTTCGAGCTCTTCATCAAAGTTGTAGAGCTTCCTCTTAGATTTCCTACAAGGTAAAATTCATGTTCATCAGATATTAGGAACTCAAGTTATGGCCAAAATACAGAAACAATGTCAAATCTCAATAATGCTGAAAATATTCAATTAGGACCAATTTGAGCTCAAACTCACAAAATCATACCAAACTCAATCAATTAAGAATATGGAGAGTGTAAATGACTAAACATAAGGGTTTATTAATGAATAAAATATGTGATTATCAGGTGGCTAGAGACATTGTTGATAAGTCTCTTGATTCCGCAATAGCCGTAACTTTGGGTTGTCAATTCCTGCTTAGACATCTTAAGACTTTGTTAATAAGATCCTCATTAGGGAATGTCTTTCCCAATGAGATGAGATGATTAACAATGTGAGTAAATCTCTTTTGCATATCTTGAATACTCTCACCTTGTTTCATTCTAAACAATTCATATTCATGAGTAAGAGTGTCTATTCGAGATCGTTTTACCTCACTAGTTCCTTCATGAGTTACTTGTAGGGTATCCCACATTTCTTTTGCGGTCTTACAATTTGACACCCTAAAGAATTCATCATACCCCAAGGATGTGGTAATGATGTTCTTGGCTCTCAAGTTGTATTGAACCTTCTTTTTATCATCATCGGTCCATTCATTTCTAGGTGTATTAATTTTCACACCATCTTTAGTTTGTGTTGGGACAAAAACACCATTTTCAACGGCGTCCCACACATCTAAGTCAATAGCTTCAATGAAAATTTTCATCCTTTCTTTCCAATAGGCATAACCATCCCCATTGAAATAAGGAGGTCTATTTATAGAAGAACTTTCATTTGAAAAACCATTTGAAGCCATCATTTCTCTTGAAGCTGCTAAGCTCTTTATACAAGAGTCTAGCTCTGATACCACTTGTTACCAAGTGGCCTCAATACTCAAGAGGGGGGTGAATTGAGCAAGTAAAACAAGTTCGTAAATCTTTCGCAAATCGTTTGATAAATAATTTTCTTTGAAGCTATTGAACGATTAGAGATAATTGGATGAATGAGATAAACACTTTTACTTATAAATGTGATAGCCAAAGGAGACAATATCCAATCAATTCAATAAAACAGTAAACTAAATAAAGAGAAGGGTTTAGAGAAAACAAACTCAATCGTTTATCTGGTTCGATCACCAATCTACTTGTGATCTACGTCCGATCCCAAGCAACAACTTGAGATTTTCCACTATATCTTCAAGCTTCAATGGGTGCTTGACAACCACTACAATCTTGAGCACTCAACACTATGGGATACCTCACCCTAAAGCTTGAGCCTCTATTTTCAAGGGATACCTCACCCTTACAATACTTGAGGGATACCTCACCCTCACTAAACAGATTGTATAAGATTAAAATGGAAGAAACTCTCTCTAGAGCAAGTATTACAAATTGAAGCACTATGGTATTTGGGATTCACACAAGTTCAAGCTCAAATCAAAGGATTTTGTAGAATGATGATGAAAACTTGTTTAAAGGTCAATACAAATTTTTCAGAATGATAGACTCAGTTTTTCTAACCTCCCAACGAAGCCCAACATGCAAATATATAGGTAAGTGTTATTTAATGCCGTTGGAAATGGTTGTGAGCAATTAATGCTCAGCAAAAATAGCCGTTACGGGCTTCTCCCTGTTTTTCCAGAACATAGGCTAACCGGTTAGGAATTTGTCCTAATCAGTTAGGACACCACAAAAATGAGTTCTGGGAAGGATGCTAACCGGTTAGTCCTCCAAGCTAATCGGTTAGGACATTACCAACGTGGGTTCTGAGTTGATGTATAACCGGTTAGGTCTTCTACCTAATCGGTTAGAACACACATTTTTTGGCTTCTGAGTTATAGAATAACTGGTTAGGCCATCTGCCTAATCGGTTAAGACAAAACATTTTTGGCTTCTGGAAGTGATACTAACCGGTTAGGTCTTCTACCTAATCGGTTAGGACAAATATATTTTGGCCTCTGAGATATAAAATAACCGAGTAGCTACTTTGCCTAATCGGTTAGGCATGTAAAAAAAAACGAGGCAAAGCTTTTGTTTGAACTAACTAACTGGTTAGGAGCTGGTCCTAATCAGTTAGGGGCCTTGAAATTATGTTTATCAAGAGGCTGGTAAGTTTCCAAAAAGGCTTCGGATATTAGATGCGAAAGAGTTGTTGCATAAAACCTTTTTGATCCTAACTTGAAAAACCATTTTACAAAAACGTTTTAAGGAAATCATTTGAGCTTGAGGTGAATCTCTAGAATACCTTTACATTAGATCTATAATCTATATGCTAAGCTTGAGTTCCTTGTGACTTAATCATTGTATTCCCATTGCTTTCTTTGTTTGTCGACATCAAAACCATTTGCATCTTGTCCATATCAATCACAGAACCACCATAGAATTGTGGTTTGTTGGTTGATTATTTATACTAATCGAACTTCTTACAGGAGCCTTCTTCTGCTTCTGCTTCCTAGCTGCCTGGTATGACTTAACAGCCAACTTATCGAAAATGGCGTTGTATCGAGGGCAAAGAGACACTTCCCTCTTATCTTCCTTCTTTCTAAGAAGGAACTCGACTAACGTTTCCCCAGCCTTTAGGAAAACCTCCTGTTCTTTAGCCTCAAACACTTTGAGGTTATCCTCAATGGTGTAGATGAGGCTAGATTCCCCTAGCTCCACCATGTTAATTTCAGCGAAGCCAACGGGCTCTACATAGCTGACATTCATTTCAAATGGATCAGCATCCACCTTCATATTTTTCTTGTTATCGAAGATCAGTCTTCCTTCTATGATGCTTTTCTGAATTAAATCCCTAAAACGTATACAATTGTTAGTCGAGTGGCCATATTTATTATGATACTTGTAATATTTTTGACCCTTTATCTCTTCTACTGAAGGGATTTTATGTCCATCAAGAAGTTTGATTTGCTTATCTTTTAACAAGACATCAAAAATTAAATCTGCTTTAGAAATATCGAAACCATAAGCTGGCCTAGTAGAGATTTTATATTATCCTTGATTCAATTAGGTACTGGTGTTGTTTAGATTGTGAATTAAAATTGAGATTAAAAATAGTTGCCAAGTTTCACAAAAAATAAAAACCTTGTAACCAGTTGTAGTTAGCAAGGGTCAATCCACAAAGAACTAATTCAATTAATACTATAAATTGAATCCTAATTTTAAACTCTCAAAAGGAGTAAACAATAAAAAGGGGGTTTTGTTTATTAAAACTAAAAATATAAATTAAATCTAAAGCAATAACAGTAAACATGATTTGAATTACTAATTAAAAGACATTGGTTAAGAGATAGAATCCACCACTAGATTTATATGATTATACTAACTTACATTCCTTTTATACCAATATAACCAATTATGCTTTTATATGATTGTGAGATAAATCTCTTGTTTTCCTGAAGTTTCGCTTAATTCAGCAACCACTCAAATTAAATCCTAATTACTAGTTAGTTATAAAGCAGCTGCTCTTATTCCCACCTAATGATTGCATTAAGATTTATAAAACCAATTACATTAAGATCTAATCACACAGCGAGATTAAATTACTTAGATCATATGTCTCACTAGTCCTACCACCACAACCACGCACAGCAATCCTAGTTTTACCATTTTCGAATTGGCAAAGAGTATAAAAACTTTTATACCGAATTAAGTTCAGAAACATATGAATAAAAACTCAATTGAATTGATATAAATAGATATGCAAGATTCAAATAATCAAAACTAGGGTTTCATCTTCCCTTAACTAAATAAGAAGATTAGCCACACATGGCAAATTCAAAATCAAGAGAAAAGTAATAGAAAAACATTGTCTAGAATGAAAGTACAGAATAAAACTAAAGATCAAACTAGTTTCCAAAGGCTAGGGATGATTGATCTCCGTTTGCTCGAACCCAAGACTCCAATCTTCGATTCAATCTTCTTCTCCCTTGTTCTTGGTCTTCTCTTAAGCCTCCTGGCAGTTCCCAAGCCAGCACTCCTTTTTTGAAGCCCTAGTCAGTTCTATTTATAACTTTGGAGACCTAATTTTGCATCAGAATTCGTATTTGGCTTTCTAATTCGACGACACGGGCCATGTCGTATGACACGACCTACTCCCTGTTAGGTTCTGTCAACACAAATTCTAGTGGATTGCAAGTCAGAGGAGGACACGACCTACCCCCTGTCAGATGACACGGGCCCTGTCACTTGCTTTCTTCAAATTTTGCCCTGATTCTTCACAGACACTTTTCTTTCTTCGCTCCTAGGGATAATATTGATCTCTTGAAAAACACAATGTAATCATGAGTGCTTATAAACACACTTAAGCACAATTTCATAATAAAGATTTAATTAAACTTCATATCCAGAAACTTAGCTAAAAGTTAACAATTAAACACACATGAAGTCCAATTAGATCAAACATATGACACTCAAGATATGAAAATAATCGACAGATCAGGTACTAAAGATGAACAAGTATAAGGAGGACTAGATTTTAATTCTACTATGTTAACCTCATTTTTCTCATCATCTACACCTTCATCGATTTTGACATAGGCTACTTTATTATCCTTCGATTTCTTGAAGTACTTATCCTGAATATCAGGAGTTTCAACGTAAGCAATATTTTCTTTTCTAAGATTTTTCCTAAATCTTTCATTTTCGAGTTTCAACTGTTCGATTTGACTTACATTTGTTTCTCCTCTAAAGAACTGGTTATGGAAATTTCTTTCCAATTAGTTCCAAGAATGAATCGAATTTGGTGGAAGAGTTGTAAACTAAGTAAAGACATTCTTGGTTAAAAAACTGGGAAAATATTTTATTTTTAAATATTCATTCGAGGCTGTTTCCCCAGCTTCAATTGTGTATCGAGCATATGCTCTACAGTGGATTCCCCATTTTCCCCAACAAATTTATTAGAGATTTTAGGTGCTTTGCACCCTCTAGATAATTCTGTCTATTGGATAAATTCAAGGAAAGTTGACACAAAATATGGTTTATTTGTATATCTCACATTAAAACCATACCTATTCAGCACTTGTCCCACCGGACGTGCCAATTTGTTTACCAAAATTTTTCGAATATCACTACTTAGACTATGGTAAACCATTTATCTATGGACAAAGTTTGATTCTCGATCTCAATTCAGGGAAGGGAATCGCTTCCTCTAGGGATTATGGTCTGAATATCTTAAAGGAGTGAAAGTAATGATTTCGACTTCAAAAAATGTTATGTTAATCCAAAATAAAAAAACTTTATGCAAATGCCAAGCTTTGATAAAAGACAAGTTTGGAAATATAAAAGCCTTGTTTTCGAGAAATAAAGTAAAAGTAATATAAACAAAAATAAGTTAAAATGACTGAAACGAAAGAAAACATTCGAAGTAAATATGACAATTTAAATTAAATAACATAAAGTGAAATGATTCAAAGTAAATGTAATAAAAAGTAAATAAACATATATGTAAATTGCAAGAAAATAAAATTGCATAAAAGTAAAGAAAGCAATTAAAGGAAAGCAATAAACAGAACTCAAATGATTTTTAAAAGAATCACTTGATCAGGAGTAGAAAAGAATTTGTAAAGGAAAATAAAGACTGAATGTAAATGAACTAAATTTAAAATTACATTGAATTTGTAAAGAGTACATGAATGAAAGTGAAAATAAAAGCGGATGGAAACATACTGAACTAGACTTGCGTGTTGTTTGCTCGAGATGTCATTGGACGTGAGAGCATGAGTTTACAAGTGTTTGTGAGTATAAAATTTCCAACCCTTAAATGTTTCCATCCTCTTGGTATTTATAGACTTCCTAAGTAACTACCTAGTTTACAAGATTTTGACATGTGTCTACAACAAAGATAACTTCCTAAATGATTAGTAATCTTTATCTGGTAACCACCAAATCTTTATCAGCAATCGTCGTGCCATCAACAACTGCTTAATCTTTGTCAGCAATCCATGTGTTGTCTTGATTTCATATCTCTAACTACTGCTAACTTCTATTTCAAATTCAAAAACTTTTTTGCTTTTGAATCCAAACTTGTATACTCGACCATTTGTCGATCTTTACTCGAGGTCTCTTCCTTCCAGAAATTTTGCTAAGTGTAGCTACTCTCTAAGCCTATTGTTTCGATTGTAAATTGAAACTATCACTCTTAATATGAAATGAAATGACTAATCGAATTCTATATCTCGAGCAACTTCAATTCCAGTCTAAAAACTTGTAAATTCATCAAGAATTATATTCATGCCAATTTAAACTATCGAAATAGTATAAATCAAAAAGTATTTTATTTTTATACTAACAAGTGGTTCATCGGAGGAAGGACAGGTGCTGTATTGGTGTGGGTTTCGATTTGGCTGAGGTGGTAGCCTTTTGGCCTCATAGGCTTTGAAAGCTTCTTCTGTGGTGTCGTAAGTGCCAACCCAATTTGGGCTACTGACATTCATGACTTGTTTAAGAGTGATTGAAGGAGGAACTCAGATAAGGAAAAAATGAAATTGAACATAAAATAGAATTGCCAGTAAGGAGCCAAAAATAAGGAAAAAAAAGATTTGCACTTGGAAAAGGAAAGGATTGCTGGTAATCAAGCAATCAAAGTAGCTGGGAATAAAATCAAAAGCAAGGTCGAATATCGAATGAAAGGATTGCAATTGGAAATAAAAAATAATAATGAAAGGATTACACTTCATCGAAATAAGAGTAATGTGGGTAGAAGTTTGTCAATGATAACATCAGCGAAGTTGCTAGCCGTGGTGATGCATTTTGTTGAAGGATTAAACTATAAAAAAGCAAAGTTATGGTGCTAAAATATAAATAATAGAAGTACTTTTTATTAATTATTTAAAATTGGTCAAAAGGCAACAAAACTTGTAATCATAGGTAAATTACAAGGTGCATAGATGTGCCATAACATATCAAGGTGGATTGTAGAATTGGTCTCTCTTAATTTCTTTGTATCTTATCTAACATGAATATATATGTTCATTTGGAGGAGGCTTCTGCCATGCACCAACCTAAGTTGTGGTGCACTAGTGCACTAACCACGTGACCTATTAGAACAGGTAAAGGCTTTATTTGACCAGTTTAAATGAATTGCATAAAAGCCATAGTATTTTTTATCATTTAACCTAATAAGTATGTTTATGGTCGTTGTTACTATACACTCTACTATGTTAAAATGTATGGCACATTTTCTATTTTATTTGCAATAGCAAGTATTTTTGTTTGGTAGGTTTCTTCTTTTTTTTTCTTTTATGTTTTTTTTTTTTTTTTACACATCACCACCACCATTGTTATCGGTCGGTGTCGTCCACCGTCTATTGCCGGCCAACCACCGTCCTCCATCTATCGCCGATCATCGCCATCTAACGGTGGCCAACCATCGTCTACCGATGACCGGCAACCATCTACTGTCGGCCGTCCATCGTCTACCGCCAGCCTGCCATCGTCTATCGGCCACCGTCCGTGGCCATCACCTTTTTTTCTGGTTATACTATTCATTTTTTTTAAGTTGCATAATTGTGTAAATAATACTAGTTAAAACTGTATTAGTCCTCATTTTTTTATAAATAATTGTGCATACTAAAAACTTTAATTTTTTTAATTAGTAATATTTACACACAATAATATTTAAAAAAAAAAACTCCTTACAGTTTTCTCTGTGTGGGTGTGAAAGGGATTTTTTTAAAAAATATTTTTTAACTAGTAATGTTATTAAATTTTAATCGGTAAAAAAATATTACCATATTTTAACTATTAATATTTACACACAATAATATTATTTTAAAAAATATTATTTTTTTCCTAAAATCATAATTGTGCTTGCTAAAAACCTAATAGATTTTAACTGATAATATTTACACAGTTATACAACTTAAAAAAATAGAATGAATCAGCAGGTTATAGGTCATTCATCATAGTCGTTGATGTGTTTTTTAGCACAATCAACGACTATAATTCACAAGGTGTACCATATACCCTCCAAAGAAGGGTGTATATTAGAATTGACACTATACATCATGCTTATACATGAAACACATTTGTGAGCATGCACCTAACTAAGCAATAGACCTATAAAGCAAGTAAGCCATGGTTACAAAAAATAAAATTATATATTATAAATGAATAATTACAATAACCGACTCCACCCAGTGGAAAAAGGCTTTGTTATTGCTGTAAATGTATAATTACAATATTAGTCGTATGGGAATATCGACAATGAATTCTCATTGCATTTTTGTTGAAGATTCCAACAAATTCGATAACCAATGCATTTCTATCATAATCAAACAAATCGAACGCTTGAATTGAAGTCCAAATGCATGTAAATTAAACTTACAATAAGTTCCGATGGCGTCTTTCTTTTAACCATGGATCCACCTCTTTTTAGAGGCCCTGGTGTAACACCCTAATACAAATATCCTGATATAACTAATATATATAAAGATATAAAGCATTAGTCATGTCACTTCTATTCTTTCTATTCTTCTATTTTTTTTATAATTAAACAATTAATTTTGGAGAACCATAATAAAAATAGGTCATACATATATACATCAAAAGCCTCTATGGGCATAATTTTATATATACAACAAAATTATAACTCAAGGTAAATTATACAAGAGTCGTCCATACAACAACAAAAAACTAAAAATTATGTAGCCTTGTTGTTCTTTCTTTATCTGCTTATCTTTTTTTATAGGGTAGACCTGCTTTTACCATGGAAACACGGAAATGGATGAGAACATAAAAATTCTTAGTAATATATATGTATTTCATGGCACTCATTAATATAAATTACATACAACATAATCAATAATCATATTATACAATCGTCTATACAACTGTATATGTATAGAAATCTAATGCATCTTGATATTACAATCGCCCATACAACTGTATAACGTCAACTAAACTTGACAAATTACTTATCTCGCTTCAATGCCTAACTTAGGACTTAACTTATCCTAAGGCTCGGGTTAGAAAGTTTAATTCACTTTACTACACTTACATAATATTGATCATATTCCTCATTTTACTTTGCAAATAATTTAGCTCACTGTTTTGTCCTAGGTAAAGTGATGTACTGACACTTTCCTCTCACAATCACCTCCTAATCAAAGAGTTTAACTCACTTCTTTAATAAAGATAATTGTACTATAGCTCTACGTAAACTGGTAGAGGAACTAACTCTCAACTAACATTTCATTTCAAGCAATTCTTAACTCTAGAAAAGCTTAGAAACTATAACTTATCTTTATATGCTAGGTATTTATTTCCTTTGTGAAATTTCCCTAAAAGTGTTTTAATACACTTAAGATAGCATATACTAATAATCTCATTAACTTAGGAAACTCAAAGTGTCCAAGAAATGGAGTTTTCCATCTCTGGAACCAGTCCTAAGTGCTCATTCTCAAGCGCTTAAGTGCTGGCTGGGCAAAGAAATGCTCTGCTCTGTTCTGTTATTGAGCGCTGCGCTTAAGCGCTCAGCACTCAACGCCTGAGCGCTGAATGCCCTGCTATGCGCATTAGCTCTCTGGGCTGCGCGGGCCTGGGTACTCAGATGCCACCGCTTGAGCGCTGATCGCATATCATCAATTTTGCAGAATTGTGCAGAATTGCTGCTACTGTTCCATTGGAACCAAGTAGCCTCTAAGCCACCAAAAATGGATTCAAGGTGAATTCTAATATCACCAACAACTTCTAAAAATATTATAACTGTAACACCCCAAATTTCTGTATCTCTTAAACAGTAATTTTGACAGTTAACAGAATTTTACTGTTTAGTAATTTCTGTGTACTGTAAAATTATTTTGTTTATTCCATCAGCGTATTTGATCGTTTTGAGTGATTTACTCCGTGTCAGGAAAATAAAAATTTTCGGGCCGGGAAAAACTTTACATAATTTAATTTTTACTGTTAGGTAATTATTTTACGTAATCTGATTTGATATTTGTGTGTTTTCTAATATTTGTGATTTTTGTGGATGATTATAAATTTTTTTTACTGTATGTGGGCCCAGGTGGGTCCCGCAAAGCAAAAATTTTTCTACGCATAGAAAAATTTATACTGTTTAGACGGGGACAGGGGATCTTACTAAACCTGAATCCGGAAACAGTTTCTAAAATTTTATTGTACTATGTTTTGTACTGTATTTATTTATCAGATGATAAAAATACAATAAAAATATTATTTGTAGGATACAAGAATAAATATTATACTGCGTAGTCAACAAAGAGAGCTTGGCTTGATTTATACCCTTGGATGAGAATACTTAGTTTGAATATTAACCATTGATTTAATCAAAGGTTAAGAAACAAACTTAATAAAGAAGCCTTGGATAATAACCATTGATTTAATCAATGGTGTGAGAATAAGCTTGGTTAGGAAGACTTTGATATCAACCATAGATGTAATCAAGGGTGGAGATTTAATCTTAAAAAGTAACAAAGACCATTTATGACCATTGGATGAAGAATTAATCAAGGGTAGAGATTTGGTCTTCTAAAATGGCAAAGACTAATTATGACCCTTGGATTTAAAATTTGAAAAAGCAATCTTGACCCTTAATTTTGGAGACACATCTAAGGGCTAGAATTTAAAGGAGAAAAATCCAATGGCTTTAGATTTAGTCTTCTAAAATTAAAAATCTACCTAAATCCTAACCATTGAATTAATCAATGGCTAGAAATGCTACAAATGGTGGCTAATTATTATGGTCATTTATTAAATGCACAAGGAGAAGCATGCATGGAGGGGGATGGTTTTGGATTGTTTAGAAGACAAAGAAAAAGAGGCTTTATGACCATTATTAATTGCTTTATGTCATTGTTAAGTGGTCTTGGTCAATGTTTCATCATAATTGATCATTATTGATCAATTTGCACTCAAGGAAAATGCATTGGAGGGGAGCTACGAAATTGAGAAGCTTTAGGACATAGGAAAAAGTTTGAAGACCATTATTGTCATCCTTGGTCATCATTGGACATTTTCAAGAAGCTAAGTTACCAAGTTTTCTCTCCATTTCTCTCCTTCTTCATGTTTTGGCCAAGCATTCCAAGAACACCTTCCATCACTTTTTAATTTCATCCAACTTGATTTTCTAAACCTAAACACCATTCTAAGAACATCTCTAGTTATGAGTTTTTTCCAAAATCATTCATCTTGGGCTTCAAATCCAAGCTTCAAGTTTCTATCAAAAATTAAAAATTCCATCTTTGTGCTTCAAGAGAAACCATTCAGTCAAGACACTCAAAACCACCATCCAATCTCTTTTAATTTCATCCACCATAGATCTTGAATCTACATGATATTCTAAGCAACTTTCATGTTGGAGACTTTTTCTAAATCATTCATCTTCAAGGAGTTTCTTCAAGATCCATGTTATTGGGTTTTTGAGGTGAAGTATAAGGAAACTTCATTTCTTCTCTTCTTTTTCATGATCTAAACCATGTTTGATCCATGGTTCCTCTTAATCAAGCTTAGTATACTAATTTTTATGTATTTTGTTTTGTATTTGAGAAGCTCTTGGTGATGAAGGACTTGGAAAAAAAAGCAAAACAAGGAGTTTTTGAGGATCTTCAAGAGGTAAAAGGGAGATCCATCTCACCAACCAAGCATGGTGGTGAGAGATGGTTATATATTTTATGGATGTTGAATCCATGTGAGGATTCATATCCATGGTCATGTAATTAATTTGTGGGTGTTTATGAGCTTTGATTAATTTTCTATGCTTGATATGCTTTGCATGATTTTATAGCTTTGATGATATGCTTGATATGCTATACATGCTTTATGGCTTTGATGGTATGCTTATATTATTTATGATGAAATATATATGTATATGCCATGACTTGATGGTGGAAAGGAAATTGATTTTTGGCTCCAATAGCCAAGGAAGAGCTACAGTTTTGATGCCCTTGATTAGGGTTCATGTTGAAAATTTTCAAGAACAAAAGAATTGATTTTTGAGTACTTAGAACATGGTGAATTTCGAACAAGACACCTCAAAATAGGTGTTCACAAATTAATATTTTCATGAAAGATGAAAATGGATGATTTGAAGAGTAAGGAAAATAAACAAAGAATTTATTTTTCAAAGAGTACATGAATACGGTTTTAGAAGAATTTTTATTGATTTATTTTGTGTGAAAAGTTTCTAAGTGTTTTACTAAACATGAGAAAATAGCAATGATAATTTTAAGGATTTGCAAAGAAAGTGAAAAAAGGATTTGTAAAGAAAGTGAAAAAGGATTTGTAAGGAAAGTAAAAATGAATTTGAACAAATGGGTTTGGTTTTTATAACCATCGGTATTTCGGTTTTGAAAACAAAGAATTTTTAATGGTTTTGTTTGTGTAAAACCATATCAGTTTAGAAGAAAAATATTTGATGGCTTCAATGGCCAAAGACTCTACGATTTTTGGAGGTTGGAATAATTTTGATTTTTATGAAACAAAGTAATTTTAAAGTGGAAACAAAATGTTTGAACAAAATGTTTTAGTATAAGGATTTTGGAAAGGAAAATCAAAGTATTTTATCACTTGAGAAATGAACTTTCATATGAAAATGAAAAAGAAAAGTTGCAAGGGTTTGAATCTTAATTTGTTTTGAAGAGAATTGATTTTAGAATTGATTTGGGAAAAATGAAGAATATAATGGTGTTTTGAAAATTTACTTAACGTATAACTTATTTTCAAGTTTTGAAATACGTTAGAAAATGTTAAGTTTTGAAATGTTGATTTACATCAATGAAAAAGTGATTTTGTGAATTATATTTTGAAAAAGAATTTCTTGAGTAAAGAATCAGTAAAAAAATATTTTCTTGAGTAAGAAAATATATTAAATGAAGTGTAAAGTTATATTATTTTGAGAAAAGTTAAAAAGGAATTTTTAAAGGTCAAGAAATATTTTTCTGTAATGAAATTGTGGTGAAAAATTATGTACGTATCTTAAAAATGTGATTTTTAAGTTACGTAATATGGAAAAATATTTCTACGCGATTTTAAATACGTTAAAATATTTCTACGCGATTTGAATTACGTTTAAATATTTTACGTAATCTGAATTACTATTGAAAAATCACTACGTGATGGAAAAGTGATGAATTATTTTTACGTGATTGTGAAAATAGCGGAAAATCGTTATATGATTTGAAAAGTGTTTTAAATATTTTGAGAATGACGGAAAATGATTTATGCGACTTAAAAGAATGATTTTTTAAGTTACGCGATTTTGAAACAGTGAAAAAATACTATGCGATTTTGAGAAACGTATATTTTTATGCGATTAAGAAAAACGTTAAAAAATTAGTACGTGTTTTAAAAGTGCAACGTAAGAGTTGCGGTATTTTGAAAACGTAATGAAATGTTATTGTATTGTGAAAGCGTAATGTATGTCAAGTGTCGCGGATTGTGAAAATATAACGAACGTTTGAGATTTCAAAAACGTAACATAAGTGTTACGATATTTTGAAAACGTAATATAAACATTTTGGAATTGTGAAAACGTAACAGAAAACGTTTTGGAATTGTGAAAATGAAACGAAAATATTACGCAATTTTGAAAACACGACGAAAGTGTTTTATAACTATGAAAATGTGATAACATGATTTTTCTTCATTGAAAATACAGTATAATTTGGTGCATTTTATATGCATTGGAAAGAGATACTTGTGATTGGATTTGGTGCATTATACATGCATTGGGAAAGAATATGCGTTGAGGCATATGATACATTAAACAAATGAAATTGAAAAGATTTGGCCCTTTGGGGTTGGACTTGCACGGATATATTCGTGCATTGTATATGACCCTTGTGGTTGAAGAGGAATGAGAATTGATAGTGAGGTCTATGATGGATCTTGGGGCGTCGAGCGCGGCGGTTGACCGATGGACGGTACCGAGTACCATGCCACTTAGCGATGCATCCGTTGCAACGCATTGACGATACCCGACAAGAACACGATTCTTTTCAACAACTAGAAGATTGATTGTCTTTGGGCTAAAAAGTGACAATTAATGAGATTCTCCTCGAAATTGTGAAAACCTCCATGAAGTTGTTTTTGAAAAAGCTGAGTCTACGTGCACATGCATAACATATGCATAAATTTGAGTGTCCATATCTGCATGATATATATTAATTGAGGAATATTGGCTATGACAATTGTTTTGAAATACTTGGATGATGATGATGATAATCATGTTGATGGCATTATTGTGATTATTGTGTGATGATAATAATGTTAATGGTATGATGATGATAGTTGATTAATGTTGAGTGCATTATTGAAAT
The DNA here is from genome assembly GCA_029884605.1 of Ormosia emarginata. NCBI lineage: Eukaryota > Viridiplantae > Streptophyta > Magnoliopsida > Fabales > Fabaceae > Ormosia > Ormosia emarginata. Next base: position 45,482,853 of record JAQQTP010000082.1, on the reverse strand, counting down.
TCTGGTATGACACATCTGTATGATATTGATGTTTGTGTTATCTCTATGCTGCTATGTTGGTATTGGCGTAGGTGATCTCACCTCTTTGTTATGTAGTTCTGCTGTGTCTATACTGTTAAAATAAAATAATAGAAGGATCGAGTTGTCTTAGACATAACGGGCGATGGATACTCTGAGATTGGTGATAACAATAAGGAGTGGACATTCAGGACTCGAAGGTGTGCAGTGTTGACAAAGAACAGATGTAGAACAGATGTCTGATGCAACAAGATGGATACACAACAGAATAAGTATGTTAAGTTTTAACATTAGTGTTGTACCGTGCTATTAAGTAGGACCCGTCATGGGGTTTGCTACTGTAAAAAAAAACGAGTCTGTTAGTTTTATATTTCTCTTTAAATTATGAAATATTAATTAGTGTCAATATTGCATAATGAATAGTTAAAATATGATTTTCCATATTACCTAATATTTTCAGTAAGTTTATGTTTTAGTAAAGAAAGAAATTTTAAAACCCATCTTTTTATAACTCAAACCTTGTGTGAACTTCTTTACAGATTTTGAGTCGGGAGTCAGACATGTGATACCCTAGGGAGGGTATTACAATAACACTTATACAACCTATTGATTCACTTAAATTTGGATCAAAGCTCAAAATCACATACCTAGTTGTTCATTACTTAAATTCTCACTGTCGGAACGAATTGACCATAACTAAGGACCAATTCAATTCTCATGCTCTCATTAACTTGAATTAGCTAATTCCAATCAATGAAAACAAGAATCAAGTAAAGAAACCATATTTTTACACTTTAAATGCACAATGAGTATGCGTAAAAATATCAAACTAACTTTGATTATTCTTAAATTTTAACTACATCCTCTTACACCTATTTGTGACTTAAAAACAAATTCTCTAGATTTATTTCTCTTCATAGAGCCATTTAAGCTACTATATGAGTCATTTTAAGCTACTTTTCACACTCTGGGTTATAACATAGTGCCTAACCTAACTCAGTTAGTAACAAAAATAAGCAGATATGTCAAACAAGTATTATATTACCTTTGTAATCATAAGCTAGTCTAACATGTTAAAAAGATGCTGTTACATTACTCCCTTCTTTTTTTCAAAAAAAATTATCCCCAAAATTACTTACCTCATATAAACAACTCCGAGTAATCTAGCTACATATGGGACTCTAACTCCCATGTACCCTCCTCTGCGCCTACTTCACCCCATATAACTTTAACCAGAGGAATCTGCTTACCTCTGAGCTTTTTGACCCTTCTGTCTATAATCCTCACTGGGTGCACTACATAAGACAAATCATCTCTTAACTGTATAGATTCATTTCTTATGATGTGTGAAAGATCCAGATTATGCTTCCTGAGTTGGGATATATGAAATACATCATGAAGGTTTGACAAACTGGGTGGAAGGGCTATCTAGTAAGCTACAGGTCCGACTCTTTTTAGAATTTGGTAGGGACCAATGAAACGAGGATTTAACTTCCTAATTCTCAATGCTCTACCAATTCCAGTTATAGGAGTGTCTCTTAAGAAAACATGCTCACTTTCTTCGAATTCTAGAGGTCTTCTCTTTCTGTCCGCGTAACTTTTTTGCCTACTCTAAGCTACAATCATCCTATCCCTGATTATTCTAATCTGCTCTGAAGTCTATTGTACTAACTCAGGTCCTAGAATAGCTTTCTTTCTAACTTCATATCAACATAAAAGGGATCTACACTTCCTACTATAAAATGCCTCATATGGTGTCATTCTTACATTGGTATAATAACTGTTGTTATAGGCAAATTTCACTAATGGAAAAAGTTTATCCTATCTACCCTACTGATCTAGGACACATGCTCTAAGCATATCCTCTAGGGTTTGGATAGTTCTCTCTGACTGTCCAACTGTTTGCAGATGGTATACTATGCTAAGACTGATCCTAGTCTCGAATGCCTTTTGTAAGGTTCCCCAAAATCTAGATGTAAATATGGGATCTCTGTCTGAAACTATACTAAGGGGAACTCCATACAATCTAACTATCTCCTGTAAATACAACTAAGCTAGTTTATCTAAGGAGTAGTTCATTCTCATTGGTAAAAAGTGGGTAAACTTAGTTAGTCTATCCACTATGACCCAAATTGTACCATACCCTAACAGATTTCTGGGAAACTTATCACAAAATCCATTGTGATGTTCTCCCATTTTCATTCAAGAATTGCTAAAGATTGGAGAGGTCCTAAAGGTTTTTGGTGCTCTATCTTAACTTCTTGGCACACCAAGCACCTAAACACAAACTCCGTTATTTCTTTCTTCATTCCTAGCCACCAAACATCCTTCTTAAATCTTTGTACATCTTTGTGGCTCCGAGATGGATGGTGTATTGACTCTTATGAGCCTCCTCTAATATCTTTTTTTTAATCTCAGAATCTCTTGGAATGCAAAGTCTATCTCTAAACTTAATCACTCCATCATCTGTTATATCAAACTCTGATTGATCCCCTAAGAAGATTTGCTCTCTTATCTCACCTAGGGTTTCCTTGAGCTTCTCGAATTTGAGCTCTCAAGTCACTAACTATGTTCACCCTACTCATAAAGAGACTCTGTGGTGTCACAGTTACCTTAAGACTCAAGTTTCTAAACCCTTCAAGAAGTTGACCCTCTTGAACCATCATCCGAGACACATGTAAAGATTTCCTACTTAGTGCATCGGCCACTACATTGGCCTTACCCGGATGATACTTATGCTCAAAATTGAAATCTTTTAAAAACTCCATCCATCTTCTTTGTCTCATGTCCAACTCTTTCTAATCAAACAAGTATTTCAAACTCTTATAATCACTGAACACTTCAAATTGAACCCCATAAAGATAATGTCTCCATATCTTTAAGTCAAACACTACTATAGATAGTTCCAGATCATGAGTGGGATAGTTCTCCTTGTGAAGCCTCTACTGCCTCGATGCATAAGCAACTACTCGCCTATGTTGCATTAGAACACACCTTAAACCTATATTTAAAGCATCACAAAACACCTCAAAGTTCTCCTGAGGATTCGGAATCACCAAAATTAGTGTAGTAGTTAACCTTATCTTAAGCTTTTTGAAACTATCCCTACACTCTTAAGTCCAAATAAAAGTACTACATTTCCTAGTTAATCTAGTAAAGGGCAGTGCTAACTGAGAGAATCCACTGTTAAACCTCCTATGGTACCTAGCTAGGCCTACAAAACTCCTGATCTCTGTCACAGTGGTGGGTCTCTCCCACTACAACACTGCTTCAACTTTTCTAGGATCCACTGAAATCCCTTCTTGAGAGATCACATGCCCTAGAAACTAAACTTCTGTGAGACAAAACTCACACTTTGATAACTTGGCAAACAATTTCTTTTCCCTAAGGATCTCTAAAATTGTTCTGACATGCAACTCATGCTTTTCTATTGTCTGGGAATATATTAGGATATCATCTATGAGCACTACTACAAACTGATCTAGTAGGGTCTAAAAATCCTATTCATGTAATCCATGAATACTGCTGGTGCATTTGTCAACCCAAAGGACATCACAAGGTACTTATAATGTTCATACCTAGTCTTGAAAGTAGTTTTAGGAATATCCTCATCCCTAACTCTTATCTAGTGATATCCTGACCTTAGATCAACCTTTGAGAACACTGATGCTCCTCTCAACTGATCCATCAGATTCTCTATCCTAGGAAACAGATACTTGTTCTTGATGGTTACCTTATTCAATTACCTATATTCTACGCAAAGCCTCATGGTACCATCATTCTTCTTTACCAATAACACATGTGCTCCTCAAGGAGAAACACTCGATCTAATGAATTGACTTTTTAATAATTCCTCTATTTGTTTTTTAAGATTTGCTAGTTCTAGAAGTGTCATCCTATAGGGTGCTATAGAAATAGGTCACGTTCTCAGTACTAAATCTATAGTAAACTATATTTCTTTCGTGAGTGGAAACTCCACTATATCTCTCAGAAATACTTCTGGGTACTCCCTCACTATTAGTATATTACCCAAACTCTGCTCAACCTCTGTGCTAAGAGAGAAAAGGAGAACATACCCTTGAGCTCCCTCTTCCAAACGGTGATTCACTTAGTTTGCATTGAGATACACTAACTCAGAAGGAACAACTTTAGTAGATACATCTGACATAAACACGAGGGTTTTATCTGCATAATTTAAAACTACATGATTGGAGGACAACCAATCCATGCCAAGAATGACATCAATACCTACTAGGGGTAAACATATAAGATTCACAAAGAATATCCTATCTTCTAACTTTATACAACAATCCAAACAAATTTTAGAAGTTGTAACTGACTTACTAGTAGGAGTGGAAACAGATAAGTCAAAAAGAAGGTCTGTCATAGGAAAATCTAGCATTTTCACACAATCACAAGAAACAAAGGAGTGAGATGCTCCTGGATCATATAAGTCAGTTAAATGATGATTATGGATTATGCATTTACCTTGAATCAGGTCTAGAGACTGGGTCACCTCTTTACCACTCAGAGTATAAACTCTTCCTGCTGCTTACAATTTAGGAGTGAATACAGCCTTCTGCTTATGCAGACAATCTCTAGACATATGCCCTGACTGACCACATGCATAACAAACTGACTGTCCCACCAAGCAAGGTCTGTCTCCATGCTGTCTCTCACACTTAGGACATTTAAGTCCCCCTGCTCCTCCTTGAACCTGCTTACCCTTAGCTTATGGGTAACCAGGTTTAGGACTACTCTTCTGGTCATTAAACTTCTTCCTCTTTTGGAAGTTCTGTGTTGTTGGCTCTAGTTAGAATTACAAACTACCTGATTCTATTATCCAATATTTGTTTACCAAGGATACAAAGTCTCAAATCTCTAGGGGTCTGATAGTCTTCTGGATATCCCCTCTCAATCATTCCTCAAACTTCGCACACTTCCACTTCTCATCTGTGTAAAATCTGATGTAGATGATAACTTTGACAATTCATTAAATTTGGCCACATACTGACCAATAGACATGCTACCCTGTTCTAGTTTTAAGAACTTCATCTCTTTTGCATTATGCAAATTCTAAGGAAAAAACTTCTCTAGAAAAGATCTTTTGAAGATCTCTTATGTAACCTGTGTTCCCAGTGCATCAAACACTCTCTAAACATTTATCCTTCAATCTTTTGCTTCCCCCTCCAACGTAAAGGAAGCAAAGAGTACTCTCTACTCATCTGAGAAGCCATAACTGTGAAAATCTTTTCCATTTCCTTGAGTCAACCCTCAACTCTATCTGGGTCGTACTCACCTCTATAGGATGATGGAGTAGACTTCTTGAACTCTGAGAGGTCTTGGAAGTTCTGATTACTTCCAACTGGAACCTCTTGGAATGGTTGCTCAAGCTGGACTTGTGGTGGTACAGGTGGTGGAGGTTGTTAAGTTTCTAACCTCTCCAAAATTCTAGTTGTAATGGCAATCTGATTTTGCATTGCTTTGGTCATTTCCATGAAAGCCTTAGTCATACCAAGACTCTCACCAGAAGAATTTTGATTCCTTCTAGTTCATCTAGGAGAAGTCATAGTTTCCTGTACACACAAAACATTAAATATCAAGTTGATTAGTCTAAATACCATGTAATAGTGCAACAGTAGCTAATAACATTCAAACTTAATGTAAGTTATGCAAACATCTCACTAAACAAAAAAAAATATACACAACATACAACAAAAAAACTAAAAGCTATCTAGTCTTGCATATATAACAAAACTAAAAATGGTGGGTGGGGAGTGTTACATTCAAATGCCTCTATGAGGAGTGTTATATATACAACGAAACTACAACTCAAGATAAATTATACAAGAGTTATCCATACAACAAAAAAACTAAAAACTATCTCATCTTGTTGCTCTTTCTTTATCTGCTTATCCTTTTTTATAGGGTCTTGACCTGCTTTCACCATGGAAACATGGAAAGATGTAAGAACGTAAAAATTCTCAATAATATACATGTATTTCATGGAACTCATTAATAAAAATAACATATAACATAATCAATAACCACATTATACAATCGCCCATACAACTGTATATGTATAGAAATCTAATGCATCTTGATATTACAATCGCCCATACAACTGTATAACATCAACTAAACTTGACAAATTACTTATCTCGCTTCAATGCCTAACTTAGGACTTAACTTATCCTAAGGCTCGGGTTAGAAAGTTTAATTCACTTTACTATACTTACATAATATTAATCATATTCCTCATGTTACTTGGCAAATAATTTAGCTCACTGCTTTGTCCTAGGTAAAGTGATGTACTGACACTTTCCTCTCACAATCACCTTCTAATCAAAGAGTTTAACTCACTTCTTTAATAAAGATAATTGTACTATGGCTCTACGTAAATCGGTATAGGAACCAACTCTTAACTAACATTTCATTTCAAGCAATTCTTAACTCTAGAAAAGCTTAGAAACTATAACTTATCTTTATATGCTAGGTGGTTATTTCTTTTGTGAAATTTCCCTAAAAGTGTTTTAATACACTTAAGATAGCATATACTAATAATCTTATCAATTTAGGAAACTCAAAGTGTCCAAGAAATGGAGTTTTCCATCTCTGGAACCAGCGCTTGAGTGCTGGCTGGGCAAAGAAATGCTCTGCTCTGTTCTATTGCTGAGCGCTGAATGCCCTGCTATGCGCATCAGCTTTGTGGGCTGCGCAGGCCTGGGCGCTCGGATGCCAGCGCTTGAGCGTTGGTCACATATCAGCAATTTTGCAGAATTGTGCAGAATTGTTGTTACTATTCCATTGGAACCAAGCAACCTCTAAGCCACCAAAAATGGATTCAAGGTGAATTCTAATATCACCAACAACTTCTAAAAATGTTGTAACACTTATATAACCTATTGATGCACTTAAATTTGGATTAAAGTTCAAAATCACATGCCTAGTTGTTCATTGCTTAAATTCCCACTCTGGGAACTAATTGACTGTAACTAAGGACCAATTCAATTCTCATGCTCTCATTAACTTGAATTAGGTAATTCCAATCAATGAAAACAAGAATCATGTAAAGAAAATAGATTTTCACTCTTTAAAATCCTATTTTTCTCTTCTATGTAACCTAACTTCTAGCATAGAGAAAAAAAGGGAAAAAGAGATGAATTTCTAGGTTCGAACCCTTGCCTCAAATGGTTGGTGATGGTTGAAGATCTGCCTTGGCTTTGTTCTTCCCTTTCCTTTCCTTCTCTTTTCCTCTTCCTCTTTAGCTTTCTCCCTTTTGTTCTCATTGGTTGCTGCTGTTGTTCTTGTTCAACTGTGAGAAAAGTGAGTGAAAAGAGGGTGAAAGACCTGAAATATCAAGTATTAAAAGTCAACAAAAAGGGCTTCATCTGAGAGTGACTTCTAACCCTTTAATATTTCACTAATACTTCCTAATCTGCTAATAACACTTAGATTTAGCTAAATCAAGTTTTTCAGCTTCTAATAACATTAAAATAAATACTAAGATTCATTAAAATTGTTGTTTCACCATTACTATAAATTTTCATATCTGCTGTTAGTCAATCCGACATTAAATACATAACTAGTATGCCTAAAAATATCAAACTAACTCTGATTATTCTCAAATTTTAACTATATCCTCTTACACTTATTTGTGACTTTGAAATAATTTCTTTAGATTTATTTCCCTTCATATAGCCATTTAAGCTATACTATATGAGTCATTTTAAGTTATTTTTTACACTATAAGTTACAACAAAGTGACTAAACTAACTCAGTTAGTCACAAAAATAAGCAGACATGTCAAACAAGTATTATATTCCCTTGTAATAGAAAACTAGCCTAACATGTTAAAAAGAGGTTGCTACACCTAGCCGATTCGATGAGAGCTAGGAGGCATAGAACTTGGTGTGGCTACTTTTGCCATGTCGTGTTTTCAAGTACCACCACCGCAAGCACTTTACCAATCAAAACGCATCACAAATATTGATCTACAAATGAAGTGTGTAGATTTCGAAAGCATGCAAGGATCTGCAATAGATTTCATAAAATCATAACTCAAACAATCAAAGAATGCACAAATATTCTGAATACGAAGAGTTATAAATATAAGCGCAAAAGAATGTAGATCAATGGCCTAGATTTTCCATGGAATAATAGAGAATAAGAAGCACAAAAGAAAAAAAATATAATTGAAAGGTGAATCAGGTTATCACCTCCGAGAATAAGAAATTTTTGGGAGAAAAATCCAAAGTGCCCTAACATTAGATTCAATGGTGAGTGATGGCGTATCAGTTTCGATCGCTCAGGGCAAAGGGAGAAGTGCAACCACCATAGGAAGACGAAGAGGGGAAGGAGTGAGTGTGAGTGGATTGGCCGAAACGAAGCGAGACCAAGTGGAAATTTTATGGTAAATTCATGTGCGTGTGTTTACATTTTAGCATTAAGTTAGTAACTGTTAATACAGTGAAACTAGAGTGAGTTGTACTTGTTAACTATCACGTTGGGTGACAACAACATTTATGTTACCCAAGTGGCTTCAGTACTTAAGAGGGGGTGAATTGAGTATTTAAAAATTTTTCGCAAAAGCATGAACAAATTAAATATGCTAAAAAAACATATTAAAACAGCGTGAAATAAAGGAAGAAAAGAAGAACAACTAATAAATAAATTGCAAGAGATATTAAATTGAATACAAATAAATAAAGATTAAGGATAAGAAGAACAGACACGATATTTATCCTGGTTCGACCACCAACCACTTGTGGCCTACGTCCAGTCCCCGAAACACAGTTTGAGATTTTTTACTATTCAATATAAGCTTAAAACAGGTGCTAGCAACCTTTACATAACAGGGATACCTCACCCTATTCACTAGAGGGATACCTCACCCCTTTTGAAGGATACCTCACCCCCTTTGAAGGATACTTCACCTTCTTTACAACAAGGGATACCTCACCCTTTTACTGAGGGATACCTCACCCTCACAATTTCACTAAGGGATACCTCACCCTTTTACAAAGAACCAGAATATAGACAAAGAAAAACTCTCACAAAGAGTAAATATTACAAATTGAAGCACTAGGAAGCTCTCTTAAGATATCTCAAAGTTTTAGCGAAAGGAGCACAGAAAATATAAGAAAATAAGTAAATCTCGTTTTAGCACAAACAAAAATAATTCAGATGGTTAAGCAACCTTCAGAAGAGACCCAAGGTCTCTATTTATAGAGCTCTTTGAGAAACTAGCCGTTAGAGCAATTAAATCATGTAATGAATGAAAATATAGTCGTTTCTTTCCATTTCCGAAAGCTTCGTAAAACCATTTCTGAAATACGTTATTCGAATACCCTGAAGGCTATTCGAATACCTCAATTTCAAAATACTTGAAGAAAACAGTTCGAAAGAGGTTTATTTGAATACTTCTCAATCTATTCGAATACTTCTGTTTAAAAGCATTTTTCTATAATCAGGTGTATTCGAATACCACATAGGTTATTCAAATACCTCATTTTGAAAAACAGATTTTCAGAAATCCTGTATTCGAATGCCTATTGTGCTATTTGAATACTTCTGTTTGAAAACAAGAAAAATGTAGCAGGTTATTCGAATACCTTGGGGGTTATTCGAATACCCCTGTTAGGAAATCATTTGAAAACCTTTAGAAAACTGCCCAAGTGATTTCTGATTTTCCACAAACATTTTTTATCTTTCAAAAACCATATTAAGGCTTTAATTTAGTTTGTTAGAAACAAGTTTTTAGATCTTTTAAGTCAAATAATGAGATATCCTATAAAAGCTCCGTACAAAAGAGATCCTGAGTCCTAAAGCTAATCTTGAAGATCTTGGACTTAGTCTTCTCATCATCTTCATGTTTGTTATCATCAAAACTCATCTTCATTGTGGCATAGTAATCACAATTTACCATAAAACAAAGCCAATTTGGTGTAATTTTGTCCTTTTCTTCTTTCCCTTCAAGTTTTGGGGGTGTTTGGAGTGTTTCAGCAACAACTTGTTGACGTGATGATGAAGAATAGGGTTGAATGAGTGACCATATGATCTAATATTATGGGCCTTATTCTTTTGATGGGGTTTGACATGTAAGTAGAGAGGGCTTGATAATCTTGGTGGTTTGGTTTGTATGCTTCTTTTTGCACGTTTTGTCTGCTTTTGGAGACATTAAACTTTCATCCCCTAAGCCAATTGTGACGGAACCATGGAAGTATGGGTGCCGTCTAGTATGCACCCTTCATGATAGGGTGTGGCATGTTCCTTGATTTGTAGTCATTAATTTGGCTTAAAAACCCATCAATGACGGGAATAAATGACCGATAACTGTGGAGGGGGAAGGTTTCTTGTAAATTAAAAATGTGGTATGAAAAAATCAAGAAATTTTTATTATGGAATTTTGTCATCATTGAACGACCTTGTAGGTAATCCAGCACATGAGAATGGAGGAAGCTGGACTCTTAGCAGTTTGCTTCTTCTCTATCTATCTTGAATCTACAAGAAAGAGCAATTTATTTAGATGTTGTGGTCTATTTTAAGATATAAAAAGTAAGCAAACAACAAATTATTCTTAGAAACTGTTTCCTTCTCTAGTTATTTTAGTTTTTAAGCAATGGCACAACTTGACTTCATGATTGTGACTAGAAATCTCTTGCTTTGTCTTGATATAAGTTTTTTTTTTTAATCTTGCTCTATATTAGTTACTATTACTTGATTTTGTGAGTCTAACAATATATATGCACCTTAAAAATTTATAAAATCATATGATTATAATTTGTGTGGTGTAAGAAAATTTCTATTAGAACATCTCTCGCATGACCAAGTCTACTCACCAAGGTTGCAATTGCAAGCCTTGAGTTTAAAGACTTTGGATAGATAGCTAAGTTGGGATGTCCAATAAAGCACCAGTTAACTTCAATTAAATTCCTTTTTCTCTCTTCGTTTTCTTTGTTTATTTTGTTTCATTTTTTTCACTACAAGAAAAACGTGTTTTTGCAGCAGATATTTTGTGGTAAATTCGAATTCGCCACAAATGGAGGCATATTTTGTGGCAAATTATAATCCGTCTCAATTTGTGGTGAATTTTGCAGTGGATCCATTTGCTACGGATGTTTTCCCACCAATTTTTCTAGCGACACATTCACTGTGAAAAGTTTTTTTTTATAAAAAAAATGTATCCGTCCCAAATTATTAAATAAAATAGAAATTTATTTTAAAATTAAAAAAATTTAAAAACTTCGCGGCAGATCCATTTGTGGCGAATTTTTTCCAGCCCATTTTTTCTAGAGACAAATTATTAAAGAAAGATATTTTGCGGCAGATATTTCCGCCGCAAATTATTAAATAGAATAAAAATTTATTTTAAAATTTTAAAAAAAAATTGATGGCGAATTTTGCGGTGGATTTTTTCCCACCAATTTTTCTAAAGACAAATTCACCGTGATTTTTTTTAAAGAAAGATGTTTTGTGGCAGATAGTTCAGCTGCAAATTATTAAATAGAATAACAATTTATTTTATAATTTTAAAAAATAAAAAAAATTGTGGCGAAAATATCCACCGCAAATTCTGCCTCAATTAAAAAAAAGGAGTGACAGATCTAAAATGAGATCTGACTTATACAGAGGCTCATTATTCAGCTCACAGATTATAATCACTCTCCTTCATCAATAATTGTCGTCCCACTCCACTGCGAACCCGGCCAAGACCACCACTGCTACAGACCCACCACCGTGTCGACGTCGCTAATTGCACAGTGTCGAACCGCGACCCACGTGCAGCACTAGACTCGAACCGTTGACTCACCAGATCACTTATTCTGCCGCCCCTCACCCAAAATCTGCACTGCCTGCTCCAGATCCGACCACCCCGTCGTGCCGCCAACTACGACCTGACCGGCAGCCGTGCAGCCTAGCTAACGAGACCAGACTGAAATAGCCCAATCGTACACGGTCAATCGCCCACTAGCAACCTATCGCGCCATCGAACACAGCGCTACCTAGATCTGTGTTGTCATTGCCATGCCGCACACCGCAACCCGCAACCGTGAGCCAGAACCGACCTGATGCATTCCACTCCACCAGTGCACCAAAATCGTGCTGTCGAACTAGGAAACCGTGCACAACTTGAATCCAGCACGACACGACCTAGATTGGTGCCACTGTTGTCACGCTGAATGATGCGAATTAAAGGTTGTAAACCCAAGTACAGGTTGTCTCAAGTAATAAATTTCTCGGGAATCCGAGGTCGATTCACAGGGAATTGATGAAGAAAAAATTCTTTGAGGTAAGGAAAGGCTTTGTCACAACAGTAAAGATAATAAAACTTATTCACAATTAAATTAAAGAACTTGCTTGGGCTAGGAGATCCACTTTTGGTAATAATTTAAGGACAAGGTTAATTCTTTTTATAACTTAATAGAAATTCACGCACAACGGAGGTTTCAATCGAAAAATAAAAGTATTCAAAGTCCATTTAGAATTATATACGTAGTTATATTATGGTTCCTTTAATTATGTACTAACATTAACACTTGTAAATGAGTTCAAGCATTCATTGTGCCAAACCACTTGTCTACAATGAATCAAGAACTCCACTTTACAAGGAGGAATTATTTACCAACACTAACACTTGTAAATGAGTTCAAGCATTCATTGTGCCAAACCACTTGTCTACAATGAATCAAGAACTCCACTTTATAAGGAGGGTTTCTAAATTGATTGGAAACAAAATACAACACATATAATGATCACTTGATAATATATCATTTAAGCACAAGAAAGAAATTAATCTAACTTTATTTTATTACCAAAAGCTTCACCCAAGCAAGATGAAGATTAGTTACCTATGAACAACAAGAAAGAAAGAGAGAAAAAGAAGAAGATGATTATAACTTCTATTTACAACAAAAGAAAATTACAACAAGTAAATAACATAATAACATGATCTTTATCTAAAACCAAGATTAATAATTCTATACTAATATCTCCAAACTCACTCCCCCAATGAGCAATCAATGGTGCTATTTATAGAGTATGAAGGATACAAAGTAACAAGGGTGCTGATTAATGAGTGGTTGGATGAGTGGTTGGATTATTATCATGCTTGTCTCCCCACTCAACCAATCAGTTGTCTTGACATGACCATAAGTCTATCATAACGTCATAATATCGAAAAGTGGTCTTCATGAGAGTTGAAGGGTTTTGTCTTAGCTTTCCAACGCCATCAGTTTCAGCTCAAAAGACCACCTACAACCCTAGTTATGTCCTGATTACTGCACACTGTTCAGGTTCCAATCATAAAACTCATGTTTTGAATTCCAAGCCCAATTAGCTCTATTAGATATTCAATTGAGACTTCGAGCTCTTCATCAAAGTTGTAGAGCTTTCTCTCAGCTTTCCTACAAGGTAAAATTTATAATTTCTAGACATCTAGAACTAAAGATATGGCTAAAATACAGAAACAATGTAAAATCTCAACAATGCTAAAAAATATCAATTAAGCCTAATTTGAACTCAAACTTACAAATCATGACCAAGCTCAATCAATTAAGTACATGGAGAGTGTAAATGATTAAAAATGAGGGTTTATTAATGTATAAAATATGTGATTATCAAATTCCCCGACACTTAGCTTTTTGCACTCCTGAGCAAAACACATAAGACCAAAGCTAGGAAACAAAGAAAAACGACACAGATTCAAAAGCTAAAAACTCTAAAAGACTTAATGAATCTAGAAGAGCAACCAGAAATTCAAAGGATCAAAACATTCATGAGGTGACATTTTTTTGTGTATCTCAAATCAACAAGCAAGGAAACTTCAGTTAAAAAACATGAATCAAGAATGATAGATCCTCACAGAATTCACTCTCAATATTTCAAGTGTTTAAAAGGTAAGTATTTCACTTTATTCAACCTATGAACAATTGCACTACCATAAGCTTACTTATCTTCTACTTTTCTGCTACTCAAAACACATGCACACAAAAATTAAAAGGAGTTTATTCAAGGTTGTAATAGGGGCATAGTAAAAGAGAGAGAATAATATAGATATGACAAGATAAATACCAAAGAGAATAGAAGAGCATTATGGTATAGTTAGAGTGGAGAAGATGTTTAAGAACATTCATCATAAAGGACAATGACCAATATTTGACTAATATTTTGTTGAAGATCAATGCCAAATTGGTAGGTTGAATTCATTGTTAGGCTCAGCTGAACCTTCTCCTTCTCTTCCTATTGTTTCCAAACATCCACATTCATTCTAGGTATGGATATGTCACATGGTATATCAGGAGATTCTGATAATCCTTTGATTGCAGCGGTGGTCAGCTCTTTCTTTTTTTTTCAACATTTTGCACACACACCCCCATACTTGTTCAAGAACAAAGCTAATGCTCTCTTATTCCCTAAGGTTGGGTAAAAAACATGTTTTTTTTGTTTTTTTTTGTTTTTTTAAGGCACTTAATGAGCTAAAAACAAGGAATGATCAAATAAGCTCAAAGGGGTTACACAAGGGAAAATATACAAGGTTGTCTATTTGGTCAAAGTAGCTATTTCAAAATGCCTCAATTATTTTTATGTATGCATGTAAAAATGTAGCCTCAAAAAGAGTCAAAGCAAGTTCTAGAGTAACAATTCCATGAGTGAAAAAAATCACACAAGAAAGAAGAGAATGTTACAGATATTCAATTCATTCATCAATAGGCTCAAAATCTTACAAGGCATATATTTATCATTCTCAATCTATCAATTCAACATCCATAACCAAGCATGTGAAATTTAAGACAAAAAATAATTTATTCAACCATGCTATGATCCCTGAATTTCAATTGCTTTAAAGGATGTGAGAATTCATTCACTTGAATCATTCAAAGGAAATCAAATGATAAAAATTTGTTACTTCCACAAATCATCACAGAATAATTACTTCCCAATTTAGATACGTCTCAGGAGTAAAATTAATTCTTACTTTGCCATCATTCATTGGTTTAGTAAGTTTATGACAATCATATCATACTTACCAAAAAAAAATTTTGGGTAAACTATCCTTCCCCCCAACCAGATCACAACATTGTCCTCAATGTTAAAATATAGATGAGTAAATGATAGAAGATATTACTTGTTGCGGCAATTACTGAAAAGAGAAATCTAACACAAATTTAAACAAAAACAAAGTACGATAAATAAAAACAAAGGTAAAGAAAAGTTATAGATGAAGTGTTAGATCTGGCTTGCGTTTCATGTTGCTTCCCTCACTACTTCCTTCTGACCAATCTATCTGAGCTTTTGTTTTTTTGTTTTTGTTTTTGTTTTTTTTTTTAACTTCAAGAAATTAGGGTAAAGAAGTCTAGAAACTCCTGAAGGACCCTGCTCAAAGGACCGTCTATCCAAAACTAAAATACAACAAAATCATACAAAGATAAAATAAATATAACAGCAAATGATGACATACCTTTATGTACAATTTTCATGGCGTATCTTTATACTGCGCATCATGAGTGTGGTAGACACTTACGCCCGTTTATTCGAAGAAATTAAAAAGATAAAAAAGAAAGAAAAAGAAAGAAACCATCGTGGGTTTTCATCCTGAGTCTGGAACCCAGAGAGCTCACACTTGGGTTCGTAACATCAACAAAGATGCTAAAATCTGAAACTCATAATGTCTAAGATCTAGAATGTCTCATCCTAGGGCGCTGAGAGTCCCTTCTAATAAAAGAGAGGATCAAGCTCAGATGTCTCATACACTTTGGCAGCCGTAGGTTACTTCTCACTAATAACCAAAGTGGGACGTTTCTGCCTGTCCATCAACTCCACAGTGCCTAGATGGTAAATATTGGGCTATGGAGTGCGGCACTCTACAAAGCATGGTACACGAACTTTTTTTAAGGACTAGCGTGCAAAGGTCCACCTAAGTCAATGACGGGCCAGCCAAAGGCTAGGGCTCCACAACTAATTAAAGTCATGATACTCTTTCTGGATCGCCCTTGTTAAAAAAAATATTTTCTTTTTTTTTAAGAAGAAGAAGAAGAAGAAGAAGAAGAAGAAGAAAAAGAAGAAGAAGAAGATAATATGTACATGTTGTTGTGGATATGACTCACATCTGCCTCTGGTTTAACATCTAGTAATGACTCAAACTCCTTTTATGAGTCGAGGATAAACTTCTCATCCAATTTTCTTATAAATTGGCAAACAGGATCTTTTAGAGTCAGATTCCCAAGACTGTAACGTTTTTGTTCATCCTTGAAGAGATTCCACAAATTAAGAAGTTCATGATGCATAAATCCACAAGAATGCATCTCAAGAGTCAATAAGATATCATCTAATGACTCTTTACTCAGTCAATTCTTAATGAAAATTATTTTATCTTCTCGGTTTATGGAAATTATTCCCAAAGAACGACATCGCTTGTTACAATTCTATCATGCATTGTGATAGACTTGTAACTTTTTTGTTCTTCTCCTTTTAGAATACGAACTCCTACCAAGACCTGGCATGTATGAGTTAAATGAATTAACTAAGCAAATTTCTAATGGGTCAGAAGAACTCCTTGTTTGAAGATGATCATCTACGATGGCTTCAATTCCTTCAACTTCCTCCATTTCATCATCTCTCTCATAAAGTTTGGGAATTTGTTTTTCAACAATATTTTCACTCCTAAGAGTTATTACTGACTTAACTTAATCTATTTGTTAGTTTTCTGAACTACCCTCTTTAGACTGTACTGACCCTTGAGATTTGGTTGAGGTTGAGATGGAAATTTTCTTTTCTCGTGAATGGTGAGTGCAGAAGAAAATTTAGCGAGAGTTTCTTTTATGTCAATCATAGTTTAATTATTTTGTTTATTAATGGTCTCTTGCTTTTCTATGAATGCATGCAGTGTGTCTTCAAGGTTTTTCCTATATGGTTGGACATAAGGTGCATATCCTTGAGAATTTTGAGAGCCCTGTTGTTCCTGATGAGGTGGTGGTTGCATGAAATGTGACTGATTATTATTCCTTCAGCTGAAGTTTGGGTGATTTCTCTATCCTAGATTGTATGAATTTGAAAAAGAAGAAGTAAATAACTTTTTAAAATTATTCATTGCATTTACTTGTTCATGTACAACTTCTTTAAAATCAGGAATCTTAGGACATTCATATGTTGAGTGTCCTAAGTCATCACAAATGCTACAATTTTTTTCATTTTGAACAGATTTAATTTCTTTTGCTTTTTCTAATTCCATGGCTTCAACCTTTCTAACCAAACTGACAAACCTAGCATTTAGATCTTTCTCTTGACTAAGGTGATATTTTCCTTTATTAGCACTTGCAAGGTTAGATTTAATTGAATTTTTAGAAATATTAGTATCATGTCAAGATTGAGAATTTTCAGCCAACTGGTTTAAATAGTCTAAAGCATCATCGGGTTCTTTATCAAGAAACTCACCATTGCACATTGTTTCTACAAATTATTTAGTTTCAGGTGTTAAACTTTCATAAAAGAAGCTTATAGTGCGCTATTTTTCAAAACTATGATGTGGGCAAGAATTTAACAAATTTTTAAACCGTTCCCAACATTGAAAATATGCTTCATTTGAATTTTGGAAAAAATTTTGGATTTATCTTTTCATAGCATTGGTTTTATGTATTGGAAAAAATTTCCTTAAGAACTAACCTTGCATTTCTTGCCATGTGTCATTTGGTCTTGGTTTCAAAGTATTAAGCCAAGTATTTGCTTTATCTTTTAAAGAAAAAAGAAATAATTTAAGCTTAACAATCTCTTTAGTGCAATTTTGGTCATTGAAAGTAATACATACTTCCTCAAATTCTTTTAGATGTAAATATGAGCTTTCATATTTTAAACCATGAAAATTAGAGAGTAAAGAAACCATACATGGCTTAAATCTAAAATTGTTGGCATTGAGTGGAAAGATAAAGCATGATGGATTAAAATTTCGAGGTGGTTGCAAATATTCACGCATGGTTCGCAATGGTTGATTTTCATGTACACTTTTATTTGCAGTCATTGTGTCAATTGTGTGTGATTGTGATTCAAATAAATTAATATATAAAGTATCATGATTAATTTTAACCAAACGACCAGAATTTAAATCACGATACTAATTAAGCATAAATAAATGACTTAAAATAGAAAAAATAATGTACAAGTTGATGGTTTACACCAGTTATTAAATATTAAGCATAAATAAATGACTTAAATAAATAAGTCAGAAAACGTAAATAAATGACATAAATAAATAAGTTAATAAGATAGTAAGTCGAAAGCGTAAATAAATAAGTCAAAAGGCATAAAATAAATAAAAAAAAAGTTAGTAAGCATAAATAAATGACATAAAAAAAAAAAAGTCGAAAGTGTAAATAAATGACATAAATATAAAAGTTAGAAAGTTAGTAGGTTAATAAGTTAAAAAGTTAGAGAGTTAGTAAAGAAACCGAAGGACTGACAAGTCGATCTTTTGCTCTAATGAGGGAGAAGAGAGAACAGATTTTATTAAAGAAAAAGAACCTCAATAAATTAAAACTTCAAATCAAGTCCCCGACAATGGTGCCAAAAATTTGATGCAGATTAAATGTTGCAAACCCAAGTGCAGGTTGTCTTAAGTAACAAATTTCTCGAGAGTCCGAGGTCGATCCACAGGTAATTGATGAAGAAAAAATTCTTTGAGGTAAGGAAAAACTTTGTCACAATAGTAAAGATAATAAAACTTGTTCATAACTAAATTAAAGAACTTGTTTGGGCTATGAGATCCATTCTTGGTAATAATTTAAGGACAAGGTTAATTCTTTTTATAACTCAATTGAAATCCACACACAACGGAGGCTCTAATCGGAAAATAAAAATATTAAAAGTCCATTTAGAATTATATACATAGTTATATTATGGTTCCTTTAATTATTTACTAACACTAACACTTGTAAATGAGTTCAAGCATTCATTGTGTCAAACCACCTGTCTATAATGAATCAAGAACTCCACTTTACAAGGAAGGTTTCTAAATTTATTGGAAACAAAATACAACACATATAATGATCACTTGATAATATATCATTTAAGCACAAGAAAGAAATTAATCTAACTTTATTTTATTATCAAAAGCTTCATCCCTTCACCCAAGCAAGATGAAGATTAGTTACCCATGAGCAAGAAGAAAGAAAGAGAGAAGAAGAAGATGATGATCATAACTTCTATTTATAACAAAAGAAAATTACAACAAGTAAATAATATAATAACATGATCTTCATCTAAAACTAAGATTAATAATTCTAAACTAACATCTCCAAACTCACTCCCCAATTGAGTAGCCAATGGTGCTATTTATAGAGTATGAAAGATACAAAGTGACAAAGGGGCTGATTAATGAGTGGTTGGATGGGTGGTTGAGTGGTTGGATGAGTGGTTGAGTGGTTGGATAAGTGGTTGGATTATTATCATGTTTGTCTCCCCACTCAACCAATCAGTTGTCTTCACATGACCATAAGTCTATCATAACGTCATAATATCAAAAAGTGGTCTTCATGAGAGTTGAAAGGTTTTGTCTTAGCTTTCCAATGCCACTAGTTTCGGCTCAAAAGACCACCTACAGCCCGAGTTATGCCTTGATTACTGCACATTGTTTAGGTTCTAATCACAAAACTCTTGTTCTGACTTCCAAGTCCAATTAGCTCCACTAGATGTCCGATTGAGACTTTTAGCTCTCATCAAAGTTGTAGAGCTTTCTCTCAGCTTTCCTATATGATAAAATTCATAATTTCTAGACATCTAGAACTCAAGATATGGCCAAAATACAGAAACAGTGTAAAATCTCAACTATGCTGAAAGATATCAATTAAGCCTAATTTGAACTCAAACTTACAAATCATGACCAAGCTCAATCAATTAAGTACATGGAGAGTGTAAATGATTAAAAATGATGGTTTATTAATGTATAAAATATGTGATTATCACCGAACCGCCGTTAACGCCCCTCCACCCATTCTCGCTGCTTGAACCGCAACCCGCGTCGCATCAGAGCCCAACCGCGCACCGGCTGCACCTGACCGGCCACCACACTTGCCATCGCACTTGCCATCACTGAGTTGGTTGGCACCCACAAACCCTCATTTTCTCTCCTCTTTTACCAAAGGCTCTCGCCAACCTTTATTAGGTTTATTTTTTAAAATAAAAATAAAAATTTGCAGGTTGAAGTTGAAGAGCAACCCAAGATATCTGAGGCTTATTCTGTCTCTATTGTCCCTTACTTTGTCTTCTTCAAGGTATTCGCTTACCATGACTTCTTTGACTTTCAAAGTATTCATACAATTATTTTAGTTTATGGGCATAACATAAGAATCTAAATTTATATTAACTATTCAATACTAAAGTTTCATGGATTTGTTCAAGTTACTTTGTATATAGTAGTGTGTACTGTCCAACTGAAATTTTGTAGTGCTTAATTACCTTACTGTTATTTCCAAATTAATGGCTGAAAAAAATCAAGTCTCACTGTATTTTGCAATGTGTTGAGGCTCTACTGTCTACCTGGCATCTTCCCCAATAAAATGTAGGATTTTTTTTTGTTTTTTTTTTTAAATCTTCCTCTGTTACTGATTCTGCCTATGTTAGGTTCATTTTAATATGATATGAACTGATGATAATGATTGATTCTATTTTATTGATCAATCTGGTTGAATAGTAGAGTATATTTTGTAGTAGTGTGTCTGGTTTGTTTTTCACTGGGGGAGGGCTATTACTTTGAACATCTCTCCACACCAACGATGAGTTAGCCCAAAGGCCTAATTCGTAATGGCATGTAGTAAGTTGATGTTAGCAAGAAACAGAATATAGTTCTAAGTTCTAAGAGAAGTACATTCTATGTTGTGTGTTGAGTACTTAGAGTGAAAACCTATAGTGACTTTACAGTTTGATTACTTATAACCAAAAAATTCATAAAATGAAAAGGGTAAGCATGTTTATCTACTATTCAATTGATATTGATTCACTGTTAATGGCAACTATCACAGTGCCACAAAGGTCAGTAGATGATTATTAACTTTGAAATTTTTTGGCATAATGCATGGTGAAAGATTGACTATCTGATCCTATATATGCCAATTTTAAAGCTTAATTTGTGTTGTATCCAGTGGACCAGCTCATGTTCTTTTATCAATTGGATTTCTTCTTCTATTTTGTTATATTTTTAATCTCAAAGCGTCTATGTGCTTTATGTTGGCAAAGTGATGGGATTGGGATTGACATTCACGTAATTTTAAGTCATAATGGTATTAAACTTCAACATTTATTCTAATATATTTTCTAATATCTTGTAAGAAGTAAGTGTCATTTCTTTTATTGCACAGATAGCTTGGTGAGAGAAATCAAAAGAGCTTTCATTTATTAGAATTTTCTAGTACATTTTCGTGATCTACATATGCATAGTTATATCACGAACTGAACTGTAGTTTTGGACTATTTTGGAACTCTTGTTTATACTATGTAGTTCTTATAATTAAGTCAATATTACTTTTTTGTATACTATTGAGAATTTAGTTTATTTTGTGTAGCATTCTTTGTTATATATTTGATGCATGAGGTAAATTGTATTGGTAAGCGAAGCCTTAGTTTCCCGTTTGATATTCAATATTAGTGAGCATATGTACTTTTTGAAGGTACTAATCATTATATTAAATCTTGAATTATCCATGTTGGATAGTTTGGGAAGAAACTTTTCCTTCGCTTGATTATAGTTATTCCTTAAATCTCATATCATATACTTGATAAAATTTTGTTGTGCAACATTTTCTTTTGTTCTCTGGGTGCACACTTGATCGTGGTAGATGTCACCACTTTCTAGCTATGCACTTGGAGACCGATGAGAAATGCTGTCGAAATTTCGTCAAGTATACAATGTATAATTTTTGTGAGTACTATCAACTAAGTGCTAAAAATGGGTCTTCTCAGATAGGATAGGGTCATACCATATTAAGAGAGATGAGGATTTTAGAAATAATAGCTTTTTGGATTGAAATATTTATGCAGGTATAATTTTAAAATACACTAATTATTATTATAAAATTAATTTTATTCTTGAATTTTTTTAGCCTACTTTATTTGGGAGTAACATGAGAATTTATATTATCTATTATACAAATGTTGTGCATTTTGCATTTTGTATTTTGATTTAAGTATAAAATTATCATTGCAGGAAATAATAGTTTTAGAAAATCGTAAGTAGATGTATAATAGGACTCATTCAGGTTGTAGAGGACTTACACAAGAATTTGTATATGGAGTTGAAGAGTTTGTAAATTATGCATGTCGATCTTCCCATTACTGACGTGTGGATAAAATACACACATCTTATACTTGATTTGAGGGGGATTTAGGTGTGTTTTGATTTATTTATGTTGAAATTTATGTCACATTTAATATATTTATCTTTGGTATCTCATGATTGGTCTTTCTTTATGTTTTTTGGTCCAAAAAAGATGTTTTGGCATGACTTTATGAAGCTTTGGATGGATTCATTGCAATGGAGTTGAACTCAGAATTTATATGGCCAAGATTTGCAAAGCTTTTGACCTTTGTGCGGTAAAATGAGCATAACTTGAGCTACAAAGGTCGAAACGAGGTGATTATGGTGACATTGGAAAGCTAAGAAAAAGAGTTACAACTTTCATGCAGACCACTTATGCAAAAAGTGACGACCGCGTCTAACTTGAAAAACGCTTCTGTCAAGCTCATACGGCCCTGTCTAACTTCAATGAAGTTTCTGTGTGGGAGACACGACCGTGTCTCTTGGACACATGGCTGTGTCTCCCCTCTACATCAAAATTACGTTATTTTTTAAGCTCACATGACCGTGTCGAAGGGAGACACAGTCGTGTCTGTCCTCCTGACGTGAAAAAAAGAGAGGTTTTGTACTCAAATCATTATAAATTGGGCAAAAACACCAAACCTAAGGAGAAGGGAGACACAGTCGTGTCTGTCGTCCTGACGTGAAAAAAAAAGAAGTTTTGTCCTTAAATCATTATAAATTGGACAAAAACACCAAACCTAAGGAGACTTTTGGCTAGATACTTGTGTGGCGGTAGGTTTTGAAAGGAAAGGCGCAAGATTTTGATGCGAAGGCTTTGAAGGCAAAAGTAAGACTCTTTGAAGATCAATCATTGAAGTTCTTTTCTCCATCTCCATCTTCCCATCTTTTCTTTTGGTTTATCAATCATGGTTGTTTCTTTAATCATTGTTCTTGTTTGTGTTATGATGGTCATGAGCAGCTAAACCCTTTTTCTAGGATTATGATGAAACTCTCTATTTTCCTATTATGAATTATTAATTTGATTCTTTGTTAATGAAATTATTGTTCCCGATTCATTCTTGATATGCTTAATGCTTGTGATATGTTGCGCACCATATTTACATGATCTTAGGCTTTAGGTGAAGGATCGAAAGATGAAATCTAATTGCTTGATAATCCAAGAATTGAACTTAGGAATTGAGACCTAGACATAGGCTTAAATCCTTCGAGGGTTAAACGATTGTCATGAATCTTAATAGGTTGGAACTTGGATTAATTTCCAAGATAATGTGATTAGCGAAGTTTTAACACGTTTTTAGTGCCAAAAAATTGAGCTTTAAATAATTTAGAACAAATCGCCTTCAAGAACATAATTGAACATTAACAAAGATAGGATTATAATTTATCGTAAGGGGTAGTGTAGTGGATTCTGAGTCCTAGGCCTTTAAATCTCTGTTGAATCTCATCTTTTCTGGTTTCAATTGTTTACTTTATTATTTTAAGTTTTGTTCTGATTTTAATATAGCTTTCACTATTGTCTTTATTCGCTTAAACAATCAAAATAGCAGTAAGAGTTGGTAATCAATCGATTCTCGTGGGAACGATCTTTATTTACTATTTGTATGATCTATGCGCTTGCGAAAAATTCACAATAATTACTTAAGTGAAGGAACAATTAGGTGTCTATGTTTGAATTGTTATAGTGGGAAATTATTGAAACCTGAGATTGTGAAAGTTCACTTGTATAAAAAGTTCACGTGTTTATAGCCTTAGTTCTCAAGCATCTATCTATGAATGTGGAGAGTCATCCTCCTCAAGGCTTGGATCGAGTCAAGTCCCTAAGTACGTTATTAATCAAGTTCAGTAATAGCTGCAACATTTTTTTATTAATTTATTTTCGTATTTTGATTAATCAACTTGCTGGATGTAATCAATCTTTTAATTTTTTGTATTTTTGGTTGATTAGTTTTTATCTTATAAAAGAAAAACTTATTGCAGGTTTTGTGGGTTTTGAGATGAGTTGTGGAATGAATTGATGAATTTGTGTTTATATATATTAATCAGGCTAAGGAACAATTGCAGTAGGAGATGGAGGATCGGGTTCAGGAGATTCAACAGCGAATTGAGCAGCAGAGCTAATAGCGGGTTCAGGAGATTCACCAGCAAATGGAGCAGCAGAACCTACAACGTGACCAACAATGTGATTCTTAGTGAAAAATGCGATTTGAACGATACCAACGTCAACAGAATAAACGAATTGGTGATTTGTTGAAATCATATTTAAAATTTGCTGGCACTCAGTCAAGCCAGCAATAACCGCTATTAGAAGAAGACAATGAGGATATTGAATATGACAGTAATGATGAGGATATGGATTGAAATTGTTGTTTGAGTGTTGTATGAATTGTTATATTTCTTTTAAACTTTTCTATGGATCAGGTTGTATTTGAATAAACTTTGTTTAAGTAATATAATTTGTTATGATTGTTTTATGAATTGATTAGATGCATTGACAAGAAGATTTGAATATGTAAAAATTGTTTGTACTGTAATTGAAGTTTTTGAACATTTATTTTAAATATTTTTTTAATCCAAAAATTATGCGCCGAATATTTCCAACACAAATTCGTGTAGAAAATTAGTGGTGGATACCTATATTAGCGGCGAAATAAATGCACCGCAAATTACTGGAAGCAAAAATTTGCCGCAAATTACCTACGAAAAAGTCCGCCCAAACCCCGTAACTCCGGCACCGGAAGCCAGTGTATTATCAGAGAGATTTGTGGCAGCTTTGCGGCAGATATAGTCTCTGTAAAATTTGCGATAGAAACTAAATCTGCTGCAAACTATATTGCAACAACAGTTTTTGCATCGACACAAATCTACCATAAATTCACTATAAATTGACAATTTATGATAAATTTTAATTTATTTATGATAAATTTATCTTTCACAAATCGTAACTTTTCTTGTAGTGTTTGTCCCTTGAAACTTTTGGTAAGTAGCAGGGCTGAACAAAACGCATAAGAATTGGATGTCAGCCTACAAATTTATGAGCCCATGCCCAACAGACACAACCCAACTCACAGTACAAACTAATAAAATAACCGAACGAGTGATCAATTACTGAAAAATGAAAAATACCTCACACATGATTTTGTAACGCTCCATGGGAAAACAAAATTTCTGAAACGTTTCTATAAAAGGCATTTTTATCTGAGTTTTGAAACGTTTTATTACAAAGAAAGAACAGAAACGCGTTTCTTTGGGTTTGGGTCTTAGCACCCTACGCTGCATATTGTTTGAGCAGTACAGACCAGAGTGACGGCACCATTCGAAACCTCAGAATCGAAGATGCTCAACGTCAGGTTGAGGAACTTGTTATCCCATGTCAGAAGAAGAACAAAGAAAAACAACAGAAACAGAAACATACGCAAGCTCAGAAACCACACATCTATCACCAACCAAAACTGCATTTCCATTACCAAAGAGTTACCATGTCTAGAACAACAAGAAAAAGAAGATACTGAGGAAGGTTTCAGCCTCAAAAGCTCTGCCTCATCACACATTCATGGCGTTCAACCCTTGGGCAATCTTTATCTCAACCCAGGTTCCATCAACTCCAGAGACACAGGTTTAGGTAATCTTCATACCCTTTCAGATGAGCTTGTTCTTGACATTATGGGGTTTTTGGATGGTAATGGCTTGGGGGTTTTGGCCACTGTGAGCAAGTCTTTTTATGTTTTCACCAACCATGAATCCCTTTGGAGGAATCTTGCATTGGAGAATCTTATTGGTGGGTTTAGGTATAATGGGTCTTGAAAATCTACTTATGTTGCTGCTTGTTACCCTTCATTTGATATCTCAAGTAATGCTCTTCAGAGTTTCAAAGTTAGAGACTTTTATTCTGATTATCTTTTCCAGAGTTGGCTCTGTGCTAACCTTGAAATGAAACCTGAATGGTTGGAAAGGGATAATATAGTTCGAAAGAAAGGTATTTCGGTTGAAGAATTTGTGTTGAATTTTGAGGAGCCTAATAAGCCGGTGTTGTTAGAAGGGTGTCTTGATAATTGGGATGCATTGAGAAATTGGGATAGAGATTATTTGGTGCAGTTGTGTGGTGATGTTAAGTTTTCGGTTGGGCCAGTAGAGATGAAGCTTGGAGACTATTTTGCGTACTCGGATCAAGTTAGGGAAGAAAGACCTTTGTATTTGTTTGATCCAAAATTTGCTGAGAAAGTTCCAAAATTGGGTTCTCAATATGAAGTTCCAGTGTACATCCGGGAGGACTTGTTTGGTGTTTTGGGCAATGAGAGACCTAACTACAGGTGGATTATTATTGGACCAGCTGGGTCTGGATCATCTTTCCATGTTGATCCAAATTCGACTTCGGCTTGGAATGCATTGATCAACGGGTCCAAGACATGGGTATTATTTCCTCCTGATGTGATTCCACCAGGTGTTCATCCTAGTCCTGATGGTGCAGAGGTCGCATCTCCTGTTTCAATAATTGAGTGGTTCATGAACTTTTATGGTGCAACAAAAACTTGGAAAAAGAAACCTATTGAGTGCATCTGTAAAGCTGGGGAGGTTGTCTTTGTGCCTAATGGATGGTGGCATTTGGTGATCAACCTGGAGGATTCTATAGCCATAACCCAAAACTTTGGTAGTAGGTAAAATTCTTTATTGCTTTCTGTAGGTTTCAGAAGTTTGATTAATAAAATACTAATTATATGAGCTTCTGTGTAGTGGCAGTGGATTTTCAATCCATTGAAACTAATTGTTAATCTGTACTTTTTTGAGCTAATAATTGAGGAGAGCTTAATAAAGCTTTGGCAAACCTCATTTGACTGAGTTTCTGAATTTAGTGGTGATGGTTTGTGGTAGTGATGAGAAGTTCTATTTCTTGGTCTTTCAAGAATTAATTCTAGTTTTTTCCTTTTTATTTTCCTTAGTAATTCTAGCTTGATACATACTTGACTTTTGAATGGTATGATGGATTTACTAGTCAGTTTTTGTACTGTAAACAATCAAGTGCCTGATTTTTGTTTAATTCATTAGATATTTATGATATTAAAACCTGAGAATCTTGAAGGAAGCAGATATTTTGATGGAAGAGCAGCATGTCCCTGTGTGAAAAATTGTCGAAATACTCATTGTTTGCTGTTGATGTTATAAAAACATCCGTCCATTGGTATCTTAAAGTATCACTCTTTGTGCTAGACACTTGAAATTTTATTTGTTATGAAGGGTCAGTAAATGGTTATTGCCTCCCTTGGTTTGTAGTAACATGGGTCCATAGTCCATCTCTGCTCATTTTATATTGAGGTGGGCTGTTCCAGCTTGCATGAATTACCCTTTATATTTGGAAATGATTTGGAAATTAGGGTGAGTGAGGAATTGTCATATGTATGCCTAAGCAGAGTAGTGCACTGATTAGATGCTGGGTTTAAGCCACCTATGATGCTGGCTTGAACCCACCAAAATGAAAGAGCTCGTTCAAGGAATTACCTATATACTCCTGAAAGAAAATACATTTTTTTCCTTCCTGTAGCTAATGCCTATAAGAGACAAATTGCTTATTTAAGCTATTATGATATCTGATGGGTCCATGTGTCTTCTGATATAATCATTAATAAGCAGATGAGCAAAATGCATATCTTGTTAACAGCAGCATGCTTGTACTTGTCTTAGTAACCTGAATAATTGTTGAAACTCATGAAATGAACTCGATAAATTACTAATAATTTAATGATATTTCATGTGTGTAGTGTTTCAAATTTGGATTTGGCTTTGTATTTTGCATGTGCATTTGATAATCTAATCTCAAATGTTGGTGGTCATTTGTTGCAGGAGAAATTTGTTAAATGTCTTGGATTTTCTTAATAGGCCAAATGCTAGCACACCGGTATCTGGAACAAGGGATCGAGTGAATTTGTATGAGAAGTTTAAGAATTCTATTGAGGCTTCTTTTCCTGGAGCAATTCAAGAACTGACCCTAAAAGAAGAAGAGAAAAAGATCCAGCAGAGGAAACTTTCCTTCTGGGATTCTGTCACATATGCCAACGTGGGAGCTTTCAAGTTCTCTTTCTAGAGAAATACATACACAGCGACAACAGATATTGCTGATCCACATTTCAGATAGAATATATAAATCAATTTTGACATTTTGATTTGTTTCTCATTGATTGTACTCTCAAATTTTGTTAGATGTTATCAATGTCATGACGATCTTCCATTTTTAGGCTATCTGTTGTAGTACTTCTTTTAATTACCAAAACTGGAAAACCATGGATTTCCACTGCAGATATATACTTGATGGAGGATGACCATAGAAATATGATGGAGAGAGCAAATTATTTGATGATTAGGAACTCGACTTGCATTTCCAGATCATAACAAGCAACACTATAAACAGGCCCATCTGAAATACTAAACTTTTAACTAGACATGGTAACTACCATATTTTTAGGTAGTTTGCAGCAGTACAGAATCTTAAACTTTCATATTGCCATTGTATTAAAAAAAAAAAGAAAAAAGAGTATATAATTCTCCTAAATTTTGAGTCTTTTATAAATCATCACTACGAATTTTAAAAATTTTTCAATTAGTCTTTAAATTTTAATTAATGTCCAATAGATCCTTATATTTAATTTGGATCTATTAATTCACTAACGATAATATTATATAGTATTATTTTATTTGTATTAACATTAATTAAGAATTATTTGTTAATTTATTTATTAAAATTTAATTTTAAATATATTTTCTTCTTTATCAAATAAATAAAAACAAATTTTATTTTAAAATAAATTTGTTTTTATTTATTTTGAAAGAAAAAAATATATTTAAAATTAAATTTTAATAAATAAATTAATAAATATTTATTAATTAATATTAATACAAATAAAATGATACTATGTAATTTTATTATTAGTAAATTAATAATTTAAATTAAATATAAAAATTTATTAAGATATTAATTAAAATTTAAAACTTAATTAAAAAGATTTTAAAATTTGGATAATGATTTACAAAATATCAAAATTCAGAAAAGTTAAGTACTCTTTTTCCAAAAAAAAAAAAAGGGGGGGGTCTCACTTCTCATGCAATTGTAGTGTCCTTGGACTGTAAGCAAAGGTATTCCCTAGAAGACAAATTTTTAGTTAAGAACAGTATATCACATTATTTTTTGGACACTCAAACATTTTACGTATCAAATGATAATTTGAGTTTCTACGGTAAGTTATGCCTAACTAAAAATTACTCTCCATGAAACGGGTTCACACGTTCTTACCAAAAAAAATTGCTTTTGGGATCTCCGATGATATTTCAAAGAGCTCCAGAAGCCAGCTTTACACAATACGGTAAGCAGAATTTGTTAAAAAAGGAAAACAGTGGAGAATGTGGAGAGAATAAAAGCTCCAAACTTTGGATATCATGCTTCTGATACAAAACTTGAATTCACCTATAGTTGCAGCTTGCAACATCGTTCAGTCATTATTTTGTGGCAATTCTGAACTCTTAAACATGCGTATCGGAAAATGACCAGCAGTGGTGCTAGTAACTCAATTCTGAAAACGCTGAGGCTGAAGAATCCCAAGCTTGTGCTACTTGAGTCTTGCTCCACTCTTTGGGACCTCAAGATCATCCATGGCCACATGTTAAGAACCCACGTCTTCTTCGACGTCTTTGCAGCCAGTCGCTTAGTTGCTTTCTGCATAGACTCAACAAAATTTCTGGATTACGCCAACAGGGTCTTCTCCCAAATCCAGAATCCCAACCTCTTCATCTACAACGCTTTGGTCCGTGGCTGTTCCACCAGTGAAAACCCAGCCAATTCATTTCGCTATTACATCAAAGCGCAACGCATTGGTCTTGTTCCTGATAATATCACACACCCTTTTTTGGTTAAGGCTTGTGGTCAGCTTGAGTCTGCCGCTATGGGCACACAAGTGACGGATTCAGTGGGAACACATGCTCCCACACCAGAAACTTTTCTTCGAACTTATATATAAAAATAGGGAAGGAATTCTCCTTTGTATCGTGTAAGAAAAAAAAGAGTTATATTTAATTTTATATTCTTTATTTATAATTTGTAATTTGATTTAAATAATAATTATAAATTATAATAAAATAAAAGATATAATGATAAATATAAGTTTTTTTATTTACATTCAAAGTATCCCTTTCCAAAATATATATATTTTTTATACGTATAATTTTTGTTTTTATAAGTAAACAAATTACTAAAATTATAATGATATAAAGTATAATTTATATAATATTATTTTTTATTTTTTTAACACTATTTACATAGTTTAGCATGAAAATAACTCATATAATAATATTTTTTATATTTTAATAATGTTATTGTGAATTTGATACTAATATCCTCACATTATAAAATTTTTCTTTTCTCATCATTTTTTATCTCTATAGATTAACGATAAAGAATGATATTATCTTTCAGACTCAATCGCGTTTACTTCGACCACACAGACATTTGTCTCCATTGTCTAAAATTTCTGCGTCCTTACACAAGCACATGGTTAAATCATAAAGCATGGTTTTGAGCAAGATTGCTATGCCCAGAACTCTCTTATTCATATGTATGCTACTATCGGGCATGTTGATGATGCAAGATGCATTTTTTAGAGGATGTTTCGCTTTGATATAGTCTCATGGACTGCCATGATTGCGGATTATCACAAATGTGGGGATGTTGAATCTACGCGTGAACTGTTTGATAGAATGCCGGAGAGAAACTTGGTGACATGGAGCACAATGATTAACGGTTATGCCCGGAACAATTGTTTTGATAAAGCGGTTGAACTGTTTCAGGCTCTACAGGGTGAAGGAGTGGTGGCAAATGAGGCTGTCATGGTAGGTGTGATATCTGCTTGTGCTCATTTAGGGGCTCTTGCAATGGGGATGAAAGCTCATGAGTATGTGATGAGAAATAACTTGACTTTGAATTTGATTCTTGGAACAGCTGTTGTTGACATGTATGCAAGATGTGGGAATGTTGAGAAAGCTATCCAGGTTTTTGAGCAACTGAAAGAAAAGGATGCCCTTGTTGGACATCTTTGATTGCTGGACTAGCCATGCATGGTTATGTAGAGAACGCACTTCAGTATTCTTCAGAAATGTTGAAAACTGGGGTAGTTCCTAGAGACATTACATTACTGCAGTATTGACAGCTTGCAGCTATGGAGGACTGGTAGAAAGGGGTCTGGAAATATTTGAAAACATGAAACGAGATCATGGGGTGGAGCCAAGATTGGAGCACTACGGATGCATGGTTGATCTTCTTGGCCGTGCAGGGAAGTTAGCAGAGGCAGAGAAATTTGTTCTTGAAATGCCTGTGAAGCCAAATGCTCCAATATGGGGAGCACTGCTAGGAGCTTGCCGGATTCACAGAAATGTAGAAGTTCGGGAAAAGGTGGGAAAGATTTTGATCCAAATGCAACCAGAACACAGTGGTTATTATGTGCTGCTCTCAAACATATATGCTCGCACAAACAAGTGGAAAGATGTTACTATCATGAGACAAATGATGAAGGAAAAAGGAGTTAGAAAGCCACCTGGATATAGTCTCATTGAGATAGATGGAAAAATTCATGAATTTACAATGAGAGATAAATCACACCCAGAAATAGAGAAACTAGAAAGAATGTGGGAAGGTATACTCCAAAAAAAAAAAAGATTAGCAGGATACATTGGAAATACAGCTGAAGCATTGTTTGACATAGATGAAGAGGAAAAGGAAGATGCACTTCACAGGCATAGTGAGAAGCTGGCCATTGCATATGGAATTATGAAGATTCGAGCTCCTACACCAATTCGGATTGTGAAAAACTCATGCGTCTGTGAAGATTGTCACACAGCTATGAAGCTGATTTCAAAGGTTTCTGAAGTAGAGTTGATTGTGAAAGATCGAAACCGGTTCCATCATTTTAAAAAAGGCACGTGTTCTTGTATGGATTACTGGTAAAAAGCTACATAACTTTCTATGGTTTAGGGTTTTGGAGATGCATAACAAATGGGAGATGCCCACAGACAAGTTCTTTGAGTGACTGCAAAACTAATTCTTTAAACTGATTTTAAAAATCATAAGACAAGTAAATAACTATGAAAGGCTCTTAAAATTCAACTTTTAAAGCACATTAGTCAGGAATTTTATACCCTTACAATTTCAGTCTCAATACATAGTTCCAGCATTATTTAACATTCTTATCCAGAAACAAATTCTCAATATTGATCAAGTGAACCCAAAATTGTTTGTTACTCTACTCATTAGTTGTTGCACTGGACTTATAGTATAAAATGGTCCATGTTATGCCTCTGCATGGCTCAAGATTAATCCTCATCGGTTCATGGATACAATTATAGAACCTTTTTTTGCAGAGTTTTGGGAATTCTCTGTAGTTAATATGTTTCTCTTTACTTCGAATTTATTTACAAACAAGGAGACATTAAGCACTGTTCAAGCAAGAAAATATTTTGTGGATTACTCATTCCAAATGGCAAGTACATATCAAATTGCCTAGGACTAAAGGTACAATATGGATTCGTAATTGATTTCTTTTCCTCAAATGAGGTTATAGCTTTGTAGCCCTGAATGAAGTATTCAAAATGCACCAAGTGCTAGAATTCACAATTGGCATTAGATATTACAAATTTTTGGTTGGGAACGTGTTCCTCCAGATAGATTTAAAAATACAAAATTCCTTTTGTTTTTCATATTCTGGAGGGTTAAGGGAAGGGTAAGCATTACAGTACTTTAAATTAGCCATCAATGTGATGAAAATAAGTTAATTGTCTTGAGGATGATTATACAGGGGATAGAGAAGCTGTATAAGAACCATCACGGTACTTTAAACCTTTTAGTGAACATGACCACAGGCAAGAGGTGACTACGGCTTCTGGAATGCCAAATGTACCACTGCAGTTATGCAAACTTTCACTTCCGGCAGCTTTAGATTCCGACTTCTCACAAGTTGATTTTAGAGCAACATTCAAGCCAATTGAGTTAGGTTCCGTCACAAAACTGTACGTCAAAAGATAGAACTAAACATCATTAGGTTTCAAATAACAATGCATGATGCAACTAGAGTTAATTAGATCGTGTGCAACAGAAACCCATAACATCTAACAATGATCAGAGTTCATATTATTAAATACTCATGAAATTCTACTTATTTAATAGAGAGAAGTAGATTCAAGATCATGTAAGTCTATCATTTTGTTTCGAGATTATTTAAAAAACCAAAATAATAGATAGCAACATCACAAATAGTAATATATGGTTATCAACCCTTATATTCTTACATCAAACAGTACATAAACCTCTTTTCACACCTCATCTAATACCATTCATTATATATACTTTTTCTTATCACTTTCTCTCACTCAATCACATCCCTTAAAAAGGGTGTGAATAGTGTTTACACCCCTTTTAGGGGTGTAGGATGATCTTTATTCTATGGTTATTACATTAACCGACTTTGAGATTACCACTTATTACACTTGACACTCCTTGTTTGGTAAAATTAATGTAATGTTCTTACACCCCAAAATCCTTCCTTGTTTGACAAATTACACCTACCTTTCCTATGTAGGGTTCCTACACCATTGCTCCTTGTAAATAACAAAGTATGGGAGGTAGGTGTAATTTCTCAAATAAGAGGGTAGCAGGTGTAATAAGAGCTAATCTCAAGGAAGATAAATGTAACTATCCCTAATATAAATTCCTTGGACCTGAAAATATACCCAAGCTTTCACATTCACGCATTAGAAAGCCTCATTACCAGGGATCTATCCATAAAAAATATGACTCCTTTAACCCACAAGCCATAGATCCACATTATCGGCTCACCACAGGCTCCAGACAACCCCCTAATCACAAAACCATGGTTCACAACCAAGTAGTGCTCTTCAAAAGTTAAATTAAGGTTACTTGGATTTGCATGTATATCCAAATTCTCCTCCAATATGCGTCTTGTGCTGCAACAAGGTCATAGAGAGCTAGTCTTAACTTTAAGCCCAATTGTTTGGGGCAAGTACATATGAATAACTAAAAGTAGCTAAATCGTATTAACCACATGAATTGGTCTTATCTAAGCAATTCAATTCAACTTCAACTATGTAACAAGTATCACCAAGCAAAGGCTACCCATACCTTGTCTCAAAGCTTCTTCCTTCAGAGCCCATCAATGCACATATGCCACTAATAATCCATGGTGGAAGAAATGCATCCTTAATTTCAATGCTACAACAAAGGCCATCTGATGATCCTCGTGCAGATTCACCATCTTTCCCAATAGATCCATTATAAGAAGCAGCAATATGCTCAGCTCTTCTCATCTCCATGCATTTAATCTACGAAAGAGAAGTATATAGATTCCAACATCTGTTATTTGACAGATAGCAAAAGAAAAATAACTAGTGTATCTTTAAACAAACGGGGAAAAGAAAGAAATTCCAATTTCCAAGTAATGGGTTCCTCTAGATGGTTTTCTGGAAGATAACTATACATCTAAACTGGTCCAGTGCACAGATTTAAAAAATTAAGCAACTACTAACAATAATATTTGCCACTCGATGATAAGGAAATACTGAGCATTTCTTGCTCAAGTAATCTAGGTATAAGGATTGGTCTGATAGTTTAATAATTTACTTAAATTTCAACTAGGACAAAGTGCAGAAATAAGGCATGGAAAGAAAAGAATAAAAGAACAGAAAGAAAATGAAGCCAAGGACTTATCACATACATCAGGAGAAGACAAAGCAGAATTTTGAAACGGCACAGGAGAGCACAAGACAGGTACGTCCATGCCAGACAGTGAGGTCAAGAGAGATCTGCAGAGTACAGACAATGAAAGTTGTTCAGCAACAAGAGTAAAAATATAAGAGTAAACATCAAATAAGTCTAACTCAATGAAGTAGGTAACAGTGGACAGGAAGCTACCAACAAAATCAACCGTTAAATAGTCACCTGTAATTTAGTAAAAGGTCATATAAACCATGTACATTGTTGTTGCCACTGAAAACCAGCAAAGATTCTGGGCTATTATCAACATCAGAAAATGACCTTAATCGTCGAGTCTGCGTTATGTCGAATAAAAAGCACCAATCAATAAAAAAATATAAAATTTATATACGGTGTTGGTGTTAACTGATAGACAGATTCTCAGAGCATAAGGCAATGTATACACAAAAGGGACAATCAATTATTAATGTGACAACAGGCGTGAGCCGCAAGACAATAACTGATATGAAAAACTTGAGGATACTTTTATCAATGAAATTATCATACATAAAATAGTTGAGTTTAATTTAGATCAACATGTATTGTCTAAACATGTGTTGTCACATTATTAAAAGAGTTTCGCTATAATAACAGCTAGTCAAACTCTTTTAATGATGTAACTACACATAATTAGAGGATGGTGTAAACAAAATTTTGACAGACAGTAGTTCAAAATTAAACTCCAAATAGTTCAATTAATACAAATTGAGAGCCAGCTGAGAAATTTAGTTTCAGTATTCAGTATAGATTTATCAAAAGAATCACGAAGAGATAAGCACGCCATGTCAATAAATTGTTCATCATGGTCATTGACAGGGATTAATTCAGACATCCCATAGAAAAACAAATGCTATATGAATAGCATATAGATACAAACCTGCCCCAAGTTCTGCTTCTCTATCTCTGAGAGCTCAACCAAATCCTCAGTAGTAACTTGCTCCACTTTCGAATGGCAAAGAGGCATAGAGAAACAAACATCCTAGTCAAAAGAGTATACAACCAAAAATAAGTTCAAAGATCATCACCAAAATAAATATTAATGGGAAAATTCCAGTATAATAATTAAAAGCCTAAAAAACCCTAAGACCAGAAAAGTATATCCCTAGTTATTCTCTTTGCCATGACCTATTCGAAAAGCAAACACTAAAATTGAATTGTTGGCAGCTAGAATGAGACTACTACTCATTGATAATAAGAGAAAGAAATAAGATAACTTAAACCTACTAGTCACTTTCACCGAGATTTTCCTAGAAATATGGCATCAATGAAAAATTACTCTTACCCTTAGGCAAACATTACAGAAAAGAACAAAATATATGTATATGAGTGGATACTAGGGTTGCTAGGATTGATTAGTGACTTATAAATAAACTGCACGCATCATGATACGTAATATGTATACAAGTACGGCTTACATGCTCTCTTAACAATGATCTCAAACCTCTGGTTGACTGAGAGATATAAGCATTGCACAAGCATTTGGATCTCCCAGAGCTGTCACCACCAGTGAACATCACCACAAACTGCGAAGTGCAAACTAGAAAATGGAAGGAAAAAAATCAACACAAAGTTTCATCCTATACTCCTATATAAATAAATAAATGTAAATGCGCTTATGAAAAATAAATATAAACGCACAATGAAGTCAGAAGGTTCAAAGAATAGCAAAATTAAGTCTATGCATTAATAATACCACAGGAAGCTACATCAATAAAAGAAACAAGCGTATTTTGAACATGATAGTTGATGATTATGCAGAAACAATTTAAATTACATATAACAAGCACGGATACTAATGAGAATTAAGAACAGAAACCGCAACATAAAAAGGTGTAGTATAAACAAATTTCTATAATCATTATAACTCCATCTGACAAAAAAAATGACGGTTCTGTATAATTACCATAAAAGAGGCCACAAATGTTATTTCGAAGCATGTAATAGAGGTCCCTGAAGGATTCTTCCCAAGCTACTTGTCGTTTCCTTAAGAACTCCAATTCTATTGCATAAAAGGGAAAATTTGAACTTAAGAAAAATAGAGGGAAAAAAAAAGGACAAAGAAGAGACTGGAAATGGGGTAAGTTGAAAGCTGCTTGACAACCTCCATCTGCTGTTGATGAGCTCAAGACTGATATGAGAGAAGGTGGTAGAACGGATTGAGGATACATCCATGAATGCAAAACTTTAAAGCCTTGGGAACCTCTCATATTTTGACTCTCAGAAGGACAATGCTGGAAGGTTAATTGAGGCACGGTACCTCGCATCAGTGACCTATGTATCCTGAAATTTGAAAATGAAAAAGGCTTTCACAGAAAGACAACAATGGACACCAAGGATAGTTGACATCAAAGCAAGCAGGCAATAAACAATCGAAACAAATCACATTGATAGGCGCTGCATCAACATGGCACACAGATAAACAGAAGAATCTGGTTTCCTGTTCAAGGTATCAATACATATGCAAAAACTGTGCAATGTAGACAAAACAGATTTTTAAGATAGAAACATGAAAATTTAACATATCATTTTTAGACTAAAATAGAAAAAGAGGAATTATAGAAGCAATGTATTACCTAGCTCATTCAAATATTGAAAATACAGAGAGCTAGGGGAGGGGGGGGGGAAGTATCAAAGAAAAAATTACTTGTAATACTATACAGCATGCACGATAAATGCATTAGTTCCATCAACACTATTCTTATCATAACAAATGCCAACCTTTTTCTTCTCAATTTCAGCACAACCTAACTGTCATATGTTTTACCAAGTTTTAGCCACTGATGGATCTATCTAATATTGACAGAAATCCAATTGACTTGGTATTTAGGACTTCATCAGACATTGATCTTTTTTAATCTAGAGGCATTAAGGAAACCTGGAAATACCTCTCCCTTTCAATATAGAAACTATGAATATCAATGTAAAAGCTTTTTAATTCACTCCAGTGCGTCCTATTCCTAACAGGCTTGATGCCAAGATATTAGTCCATCCTATGCACTCACCAATTCACAGAAGAGAAGCAAACTACCCTCATACTGGTTTTTAGAGTAAGATCCAAAGGAGCCTTCTGGCCAGGTACATGACATTCAGAGAAGAAATTTCCTGTGAAGGTTGATGTCAAATCTCCACGCCTTTCAGATGATTCAGCAGCTAAACCATTATCAACATGTGGTTCAAGTGCAACTAGTCCTCTTAATGCTTTGCCCTATAAAAGAATTTTAAGTAATAAACTATTTATGAAATTATGATACAGGATCTGAAATGTAAGTAAGCAGATAACAAAAGGTATGCCTCTGTCATTGTATACCATGTCAATAGCCTGTGCCAAGCCAGAAGATCTATCAGCAGCTGATGAAAGCTCAGCAACACTAAGAAACTTTCCCTGGCTGCACTTTTCAGTTGTTTGACAAGCTTGCAATACACCATCTTTGCTAACTTCACTTGAAGCAATAGAATTGTCCAAGCTGACAACAATTAGGAATAGAATCAAAATAGGGAAAAATTAACTGTGAGATCAAGAAAATGCATAAACTATGAGGCAAACCATGAAATTCCTTGCTGTCTCTTGGCCTCCAAAGGAGAAAAAACGGAAAGGTTCTTCAGGTTACTAGTTTGCTCTATGGATAGATTTTCCTGAACATAGTAACAAGGTTACTTAGTTCAATCTCAACAACATTAACAACCTGGGATCAATAATTTAATGAAGATGTTGACTGACCAAACTAAATATGAGTCATAAGCAGGAAAGTATAATAACCTTTGCATTTTCCTTTCCAGAGACAATTCTAAACCTGGACTTTTTGGCAGGAAATACTTCATCAACACGTGTGTCAGTGTATCTTGGGGTCCTAGACAATCCAGGTTTTTTAAACCCATTATCCACCTCAGTGGTGCTGCAAACATAAATCAAGCAAGTTTTGACTTCTCAGCAAATTATGAAATAACAGATTGAAAGAGAAGCAGAATAAGCTTACTTTTTAGAACTGGAACCAGCCAAGGGGGATGGAAATTCATCAGTAAGGTCTACAACACTTGCCCGCTTCAACTGCTCTCCCTGCCAAGTATGTATAGATATGAGAATTTTTTCCTCCACCACAATTAAATGCTAGTTGTCAATATGGAAAGAAAGAAATCATTCTTGGAAACTTGAATTGAAATTGTACTATGGCTACACATGGATGGGGAGCATTAAGATACAAACTCCATTTCAATTTAAATGAGAAATTAGCAGATGTGGCACAACATAATGAATAATAGAGAAGCAAATCATCACAAAATATTAAAAACGTATAATTCAGTAATTCACTACCAAATCATAAGCCAATGAAATATTTTACTCCAAGGCAACCATCTATACATCATGCTTATACTTGAAAAACGTTGGTGAGCATGCACCTAACTAAGCAATAGACCTATAAAGCAAGTAAGCCATGGTTACTACAAATAAAATTATATATTATAAATAAATAATTACAATAGCAGACCTCACCAGTGGGAAAAGGCTTTGTTGTTGCTGTAAATGTATAATTACATATAAGTCGTACTGGAACATTGGCAATGAATTCACATCGCATTTTTGTCGAAAATTCCAACAAATTGGATAACCAATACATTTCTGTCATAATCAAACAAATCGAACGCTTGAATTGAAGTCCAAATGCATGTAAATTGAACTTACCCTAAGTTCCGATGGCGTCTTTCTTTTAACCATGGATCCACCTCCTTTTAGAGGCCCTGAGCCGATTCGATGAGAGCTGGGAGGCACAGAACTTGGTGTGGCTACTTTTGCCATGCCGTGTTTCCAAGTACCACCACCGCAAGCACTTTACCAATCAAAACGCATCACAAATATTGATCTACAAGTGAAGTGTGTAGATTTAGAAAGCGTGCAAGGATCTGCAATAGATTTCATAAAATCATAACTCAAACAATCAAAGAACGCGCAAATATTCTGAATACAAAGAGTCATAATTATAAGCGCAAAAGAATGCAGATCGATGGCCTAGATTTTCAATGGAATAATAGAGAATAAGAAGCACAAAAGAAAAAAGAAACAGAATTGAAAGGTGAATCTGGTCATCACCTCCGAGAATCATAAATTTTTGGGAGAAAAATCCAAAGCGCCTTAGCATGAGATTCAATGGTGAGCGGTGGCGTATCAGTTTCGATCGCACAGGGCAAAGGGCGAAGTGCAACCACCAGAGGAAGAGGAAGAGGAAGAGGGGAGGGAGTGAGTGTTAGTGAGTGAATGGGCCGAAACGAAGCGAGGCCAAGTGGAAATTTTGCGGTAAATACATGTGCGTGCATTTACATTTTAAAACGAAATTTGATTTCCCTCCTGTTTATGACGCCGTTGGCGACGACGTTAGTGACCGTTTGTACTTTTGCCAATTCGAATTTAAATTGGGCTGGACTCGTTGGGGACTTGGGCCGAGAGTTTTAACTTTCCACTTCCGAGTTCCGGAATGATCAGCCGGCGGGAGCCCAGGTGTAACATTGTACTTGTACTATACAACAAATAGTACCCAAACATTAACAAAATCTGTCGGAGCTCACTAATTCGACAAATGATAAGGCGATGACACGACGCCGGAGATTTCAGATCTGGGTTCTAGGATGGAATGGCCCCTGCACAGCGGTGAGGAGCGGCACTGCAGCAGACATGCGTGGCGCGGAGAGGAGCATGACTAATTTAATCTAAAATTTATTACAAAAGAAATTTCTAAAAAAAAAAGCAAGATAAAAACAATTAATTTAATCTAAAATGTCACAGTATTTTTTTTATTAAATTAAATAATTTTATAAAAACTTAAAATATGATTGAGATAAGTGACTAATTTTTGTGAGTAATTTATAATGATATTTTAAACTTATTTTTTATTCTTGGTACTAAATAAATTACTACATTTTTGGGGAAAAATATTATACAGGTATAAATATGTTAAGGTGATTTTTTAAAATTAATTCAAAATAAAAATAACTTATATTATAGCATAAATATTTGAAATACAAAATATTCGTAAATTTAGAATATGCAGTTAATAATCAATATAATAATACATAAAAGAAAAATATATGACCTAAAATTTTATCATATGTCATTCAAGTCAATTAGTAAATGTATTAAGTTTTTGACATATGAAAAATATATTACTTAAGATTTTATCGTGTGTCATCCGATGTAATAATTTAAAATGAATATTAACATGTGTAAAAAATTATCACATATACATTAATATAATCAATCAATCAATATAATTAATAATAATTATAATTAATATATAAAAAAAAATTACATTACCTGAAATTCAGTCATACTTCATCTAAGTCAATTAATAAATGTATTAAGTTTTTATGTGACAAATAAATTATCTAATTTTTTACTATGTGTTATATAATGTAACAACTTAAAAAAATATTAACACGTATAAAAAAAAATTGTCATATATACATAAAAAAAGAATTAAAGAAATAAAATAAAAAATTACAAAAAGAAAGAAAAAAATTAAAAAACCTAAAAAGTCAAATGTTAAATGATTAATTTAATTAATATGTTATTTTTATTTAATCTACTTAAATTATATGAATAAAATGTATAAATTAAAGAGTGTTAAAGAATTAAAATGCAATGTTACATCTCAATATTTGAATGCTTTTCATTTGGTGCATACTAAAGGAAATACCAGGTCTAGTGGAAGGTCACTTGTAGTTCTAGCCACGAAGTATGCACCTAGTCTGTACATATCTGTTGCTCGTTCCTTAGTCAGCATGGCTTTCTCTTGAGTAAATGTGAATATTGAAGTGAAGACAGGAAAGAATCCCCAAAAGACAGCAATAAAGAAAAGCAGACCTGCCTGCAGTAAAAAAAGGTGAATGAAGATGTTAACTAACAATATACTCAATTGCTTGTGTATGCAAAAAAAGAAAAAAAAAATAGTTATACTTGAAGGTAGAATCTGATGATGATATTTCCTTTGTTCATGGTTCTGTACACTAGGGATTATGCTCTGTCAGAAGGAAAAAGAAATTTGCATACTAAATTTTACACACTATTTTTACACCAGTGATCAGTGTACAAATAATTGGTGATCAGTATATGTTTTGTGGTGATTGAGGATGGTAATTGATTATCACTATTAGGTAATTGATGTATTATGTGGTTATCCGTGTAAAAGATGTGCAGATTATGGTGGCAGAAATAGTTTACCTGGTCTTGCAGACCTTATGGGTTGTTAGCATCTAATTGCCACCAGAGTAATCCTAAGATGACTGCAGTGGCTAGAACTTGGGTGATTCTCAACCAGCTAAAATAGTCATGCCTCCGTTCTTTGAATCCTCTCCAAAATAATATGGAATATTGCTCACACCAACTTGCTCCCCACTGTCTTTTAGGAGAACGAACCTTGGACTTGAGTTCTTCATCAAGGAGGATAGGAGCCATTAGCGTTTTCTTCTCTATTTCTGCAACTCGAGTCTCATATGCCTCCATCAGATACTGTTACATTCATGTATAATCAGATGGGAAATTTCTCCTCTCAAGCCCCTTTCTACTGAAATGATATCAAAATTAATAATGAGAAGTTACCTCTTGTACAACTGTAGGTGATGGTTGTTGAAAATTCAAGTGAGTGTTAAAGTCTCACATTAATAAAGAATAGGCAAGTTGAAGACTATATAAGTGAAAAAGACTCATAGACATAATGTCTTAAGGTTTTGGGTCAAGATGTGGCATCAGACTCTCTATTGTGGTTTCTCATCTAGTCCATTGATAAAGATCTTCTCGGCTTTTAGACTCCTCCTATGGCCCAACAAGTGGTATCAGAGCTAGGGATGGCAATTTTACCCGCAGGTACGGGTACCCGCGAGTAATATCCGTGAC
This sequence comes from Ormosia emarginata, assembly GCA_029884605.1. Classification (NCBI taxonomy): domain Eukaryota; kingdom Viridiplantae; phylum Streptophyta; class Magnoliopsida; order Fabales; family Fabaceae; genus Ormosia; species Ormosia emarginata. The sequence goes on along the minus strand of JAQQTP010000082.1, from coordinate 45,439,860 downwards.
GGGGATGGATAATACCCGTTTAATTTCCGCGGGTATAAATACCGTTTAAGTTATCCCCGTTTAATAAACGGGGCGGGATGCGGAGTAGTTTCCCCGTGCACCGTGGTACTCGCGAAAAAAATAAATTTTTTTATATAAAATTATTAAAAATCTTATTATATAAATTAAAACATTATTATATTAAACTTTTTTTAATTTATTTTATTTTATTTATTAATTTATTAATTTTATTTATAATTTATTTAATACCATGGATATCATGGTGCCGTTACACCACGGAGGAATAATAAACGGTGCACCGCACGGATATGGGGCGGGGCGGGACGGGCGGATATTATCCGCGGGCGGGGACGAGGGCTACTACCCGCCCCCGCCCCGCCCCGTTGCCATCCCTAATCAGAGCCAATGGTTCGACTTAAGGGAGAACATATACTAATGTTGGGATTCACACTTGAGAGAGAGAATGTTGGAAATTCAAGTGTGAGTGTTGAAGTCTCACATTAGTAAAGAATGAGCAAGTTGAAAGTTATATAAGTAGAAAAGACTCATAAACCTAATATCTTAAGGTTTTGGATCAAGATGTGACGTCAGACTCTCTATTGTGATTTTGGACTCTCCCTATGGCCCAACAAGTGCTATCAGAGCCGATGGTTCGGCTTGATGGGGAGCATATGTTAATGTTGGGACTCACACTTAAGGGAGAGAATGTTAGAAATTCAAGTATGAGTGTTGAAGTCCCACATTAGTAAAGAATTGACAAGTTGAAGGTTATATAAGTGAAAAAGACCCATAGACCTAATGTCTTAAGATTTTGGATAGGGATGACAATTTTATTGGCCCCCGCGGGTAATGTCCGTCTAATTTCCTTCGCGGATATAAATATCCGTTTATGTTATCTCTGTTTAATAAACGAAGCGGAGGCAGGGGTGGTTCCCCCCATACCTGCAAATAAAATTACTAAAATATCTCTATATAAAATTACCAAAACAATTTCATTATTACTCAAATATTACCAAAATATTATTTTTTTGAATTTTATTATTATTTTTTCAAATTTATTGGATACCTGCGAATCTGCAGGTATCCATTTATCCACGGGAGAATGATAAATGAGTACCCGTGTACATATGGAGACGCGGGGGGATATTATCCGTGGGGGCGAGGGGCGGGGGGCAAGAGGTTGTTACCTGGTCTCACCTCACCCTATTGTCATTCCTAATTTTGGATCAAAATATGACGTCAGATTCTCTATTATGATTTTACTCTGCTAGATTCATGGCAATAAGAGGTGAACATCCTATAAATTGGAAGTAGTACATTGCTTCATATGCTTTTCCAAAGTGAAGCAAGCTCCCTTTTCCTAGAAGGATCAGCTTATCAAATATATGAAAGAGTCTGCTTGATGGTTGATGGATTGTTGTCACTACGATTTTACCAACCTGCTATATATATAAGATTAAAAGGTTAGTGATAAAGGTTGAGTGATGGTGAAATTCTGGCTGGTTATTACCAAAGCATGCATATCAACGGTTGACATTTGATTTTAAACTTATTGAATAATATTTAAATTTAATCCAATAGCCTTTGTAGTTATGCAATTCACATGTTATATTTTTATTAGACTGAATTAAGTACAATTACAATACATAAGAATTTCTCTTTACATAAAACACTAGTAATGTGACAAGAATTGAGTTTGTGAAGGATGTCGTTGTCAAGATGGTCAATTTGACTCAACAATACTAGCACACTTATGACCTAGATGTGTAAAATTTAGCAAGTTTCATTCTTTCCGTCTTTTTATCTTAGTTATTTGAATGTGATCTAAAACTTTTGCATTTGATATGATGTTTTTGAAAGAAACTTTGATATTTAATTGCAAATTCAAATTGGAATGGCTGGAGGTTAGTTTCCAATCCAACTCTTATATTCTTATATCAAACAGTGCATATACTCTTTTTCACATTTTATTTAATATTATTCATTATACATACTTTTTCATATCACTTTCTCTCACTCAATCACATTCCTTAAAAAGGATGTGAATAGTATATACACCACTAAAAATTATGTATAATTATCTTTTTTCTTTTCAATCGTATCAATCCCAAAGATAAGAATGAGAACAAGTACCTCTGCACTACAACAAAAAGCCCTTTTAGTGGCCATTAACTTATTGCCGGTAATTACTTTTCTTATATGACATTCTTCCGGAAAATATGTAATTGCCACTAATAACACATCATATAGTGGCAATTGGGTGAAATGGCCAGAAAAGGGATATAATTTACGCGATAGACACATTTCCCTTTATTTCTTTTCTCTTTTTCACAATTTTCACGGCACACACACTCCCACTTTCCTTCTCTGTTCATACTCTCTCTCTCTCTCTCTCTCTCTCTCTCTCTCTCTCTCTCAATGGGATTGCGATTTTGAAGTAGAAGAAAGACAACAATGGTCAGCATTGATATCGATACCAACAAGGGACGCTTTTTTTCTCCAATCTCCATGGCCAGGTGTGATTTCCGCAACTTCGATTCGGAACTCTAGTACAACATGATTCTCGTCTCTCTTTCCATTTGCATTATTCTAGTTTAAATTGTTTGTGATAAACAGACACATAAGGCTTGGAATTCTCAATTGGGCATCTATTTTTTTATTTTTATAGTTTTGGTTTGCACTTTTTCACATCTCCTGCTTTTTGTTTTTTCCTCTGATTGGTAATCGTTTTGAATGTTTGAGTTTAGATTTGTCTTCATTTTTGTCTATCGTGTGCCTGGTTTTTGTTGCATTGTGTTTCTATATATGGGCATAGGTTGTTGTTCGAGAAACCCGGTGTTGCTTACTTGCATATGATAAATTGTTAAATTGGTGGTTGTTTGAGATATTACATTTAAACTTTTATTTATTTATTTATTTTGTTTTTCCATGTTTGTTCCAGTTTCTGATTGGTTGGATTGAGTAGGAAAAAGTAGTGTTTTCTCAAAGCTAACTAGACTTATGCTGCTTGATTGAATTTTTGGCTTCTTTTCTTTTTGTAATTTTCTTTCTTATTTTGATTTGTTTGATGGATAATTTCAATGGTGATAATACTTTTAAAATTGATCTTTGTTGCTAACTTGCTAGATAATCTTGAGTTTGTAGGATTATTATTATTTTATTAATTGGCTTTTAAAAACCAAAGGTTTAAAACAATTAATGTCTTGTCTCATGACTTTGCTTAAACCTGGCTCTTTAACTTTTTGGATAATGCAAATAATGATCTTACAATATTCACTTAGATAAGTTCGTTAGTTTGATTCTGGAACCTCAATTCTATGATATCCAGCTTCTAGAGCAAATGCATTAAGGAACTTATTTTTGATATGTTTGGTAAACAGTTAAAAATATTACTGATTATTTGGTTTATTTGTCTTCATTCAAGTCTGGGTTTGGCCTAGAAGTAATTTTGCACTTTAAAATTGAAGAGATAAGGGATGGTCAATGGTGATCTTTAACATAACTCAATTTCATTTAAAATTGAAGGCATGGGGACTGCAAGTTGCCTATTATGGAATTAATATGAAACCTGCTAACTATCATGGTAATTCAGAGTTACTTAGCATTTCTCTTTTGGAAATTGGAATATGAATCTCCACTCCATATGCACTAATCATATAAATTACTAAAAGCACATCTTTGTTTTACTGAAATAATAGTAAACATGGATCTAATATTGTCCATAAATATGACAAATGTGCAGGACATAAAACCAAACATGGCCACTCTGTGAAGATCAGTTTAGGGCTTAAGAAGAACCCACTAGTTTGACTTTGGAGCTGTCAGAGACCGTTAATGAAATTCAGGTCAGAAGCGTTTTAACAAAGGAAATTTTATCTCACCTATAAAATATTGATGGGAAAGTGAGCTGGTAACATAACTAATTCCTAACTCCTATATGTTAAAATCTACATAGATGAAAGAGAGAGGGGCAGACAAGAAGAGTATAATAATTCTTGTCTGTTTACATCAAAATACAAAATGCATAGATAAGAAGAGTTTAAATTTGATCAACACTCAATGTAAAACTTTTCACAATCAGTAAACAGGAAAGTGTACATCATTGTATTAACTAAGATTTTCCACTTGAAGTAAACTTTCAATTTTTTTTTTAAATAGGTGGTAGCATATGGTTCATTAACAATGTAAAGCTTTTTACATTTTCAGGAAATCAAAATTAAATCCATAGATGAACTATATTGCAAGGTGGAAATTTGGATGCTTTTTAGATAAGATTCAAGTTGATAATTACATTAAAATATACAAGACTCAGTTTTCTATTGGAGTTGAATGTACCCAGACTCGTGTAATTTGCTCCATCACAAACAAAGCTCCTAGAAACTCTTATGATTTGTAGTTACATATACCTAAAACCCTCATAAGTAGCATAAAAACTGGAGTTAACATTGGTAACTAAATGATCACAAGTGATTTTAGGGAAGTGTGTTAATTTAAACATTTCTATTGTTTACTCAAGTAATTGTAGTTGCCATGTCAAATTATCATGTACATGTAAATAGTCTAGTTATGTATATTTATTTATATAGATTCATTCTTATATTTATACCAGAAAATATTCTCGGAAAGAAAAAAGATTTTTATGGATGAAATTAGAAAGAAAGATGGAACACTATAGCCTATCAATTAAATGTCAAAGGAAAGGAAGCATCTACAGGGAGCCATGTACTTGTTGGAACACCAATGAGTGGAATATTAATTTTGGTCTTGTCAGAGATACATAACCCTGAGTTTTTTTTTCTTTTTTGGTTGGATTATAGGGACTAGGGAGGTCTTAGTGGACCTAGGGAGAATGAGAAATAGGGACATGGGGATTGAACAAAAGAAGGAACAAATCAGCAATAAGAAGCCCACAACATATAATTTTAAGCAAGAGCTAAAAAAAGACAAATTAATGTGCAATTAATGTGCTTTTAGTAATTTATATTAAAGCACTCTTAAGTAGCAACCAAAAACGCATTTGTTACTAAATTCCTCAACTCTTTACAACTACAGCTCAGGTCAGCTCTCAATCTCAGAGCTTTCTCTCAATTTTAAATAGTTTGTTTGGTAAATTTCTGAGAATATTCTGTAGGGAAGCATAGAATTTGGGTTTTTGCTTGCTTTTGATGTTGTTAGGTGGGTTTGTTTAGCTGGACTGGAAGATAATGCTGAAGTGGCTAATGGGTAAGCCTAATATTGAACTTTAGCTTTTGCATTTGTACCTTATAGTTTGGGAAAGATTTAGAATGTAGTTATTTGTGGGTTCTGTAGGCTTTGATCATCTGAGATCTCAACTGAACTGTGGCATATATGTAAAGCATTTGGGCCTGGCTGTTGCAAAATAAGGTCAAGCATCAACCTTGGTTAAGCTTATGCGAATAGAAATTGATTTATGCTTTCCCTTTTATACAACATGTCACAAAAAATCTGTTGAAAAGTTGAAAGTTTTGATTTTTCTCTTGGGCCACCTAATGAAAATGTCAAAATGTTGAATTTTGAAGACATAATTTATTGTACTCCTTGGTGACTTCATTGTATTCTACATAGGCTAAGGTAAACTTGATGCACCTTATAGAATGATAGAAGTTGCATGTATCTCGAGGAAACTTGTGTGTAAACCAAAAAGAAAAAGCCTGGGCCTCAGCAGCATCAGTAATAACCTTAAACCCTTTCCATTGAACCCTCCTTGAAGTTCCAGCACCAGGCCCAGTGTTCTGATACTCCCTATAAACCAAGGTGTTCAAAGCAAAGTTGCCATTCCACTCATGCCACCCAGTTGGGTCAATCACATCACTTATCGTTGTTTGCATAATCACAGTCCTAGAGTATTCCTTCCATGGCCTCCCAAGATATGTAGGGAAACTCTTCTTCACTACTTCCAAATCCTGAGTGGCACCAATCCTACTTTTCTGGATCATAATGCCAGTGTTTTAGTTAGGGTCAACCCTGCCTTGTGCCATGACCATGTTCTTTTGGCCTGAAACAGGTTTCCTAGCGTGAATGTCACAGTCTTGGAACACCACAGCTGAGTTACCGAAGATAAAATCCACTGTCCCTGTTATGAGGCATTTCACAAAGAATTGGCAGTTGTGGACATAAAGGGTGTCTTGGTATGCTAGGATATCATAGTTGAAGAATGCTGAGAAGTCAGCACCAACTCGTAGGGCCACAACTTGGTGCTTTGAGGGACCAGCTGTGTTTTGAAAGGTTATATCTCTTGCCAAAAATTGTCCACCCACTACGGCTGCAACCATATTAGGGAAAAGAAAACGCTTTAGTTTGGTTTTCACATATTTGGAAAGTAGAAAACTAACTACACAAACACATCAAACAAGGAACAAAAAATTTAAAAAAATAAAAAAATCATGTACTTCGGCACTCGTTAGTGCTTATGAGTTATGTGTGAGGTGGGTTCATCATCAAATTAAAGTGGCTCTTGCTCATACCTATTGTAATAAAAAGCCATTTTGAAGGGTGAAATTGCCTATGCCGACAATCAACCTTTTAAATTCCTTGAATTGTATACTTTTGATCGATTAGAAAAAATGAAACACAATAATAGTCTATTTTCTTCTTATAAATTACATTTTATTTTCTTTTACTTTATAAATTTTAGGTATAAAATCTCTAGATCGAGATGCTCATTTTCTTTTCTACAGAAATTTTATATAAGAATGAATCTAATATTTAACCATGGTGGTTATATAAATTTGAATTAGAGGTACCATAAAATCTATACATGTAATTTAAGATGTGTAGCATTTCATATTTGAAACACTAACTATTCATATATCTAAGTAATAATGGCTATGATCTGGTCATGCTCATTAATAATTAACATGGTCATTAACATTCTCGGAGCATACTCACCTAGCACATTGAATCCTTCTTATATATGGAAATTGGAATGTAGTAGAAACTATGACTTTGGAATTTACTCGTGTCTTACTCTTATACACTGAACTGTTAATGGAAATGTGTCCAGTATATACTGGAAAGCAGAAGGTTGCGACTTCCCTAAGAACTTTGCTCACTTGTATATAAATATTCTACTTTCCTAGCTTGTTATCATAGGTAGCATTGTGTTTTTTGTCATTAGTTACAGACACAAAAGCAGTATGATTTGTACTTCCTTTGGTGAAGCTAGAAAACTACAATGTATATCAGTGAAAAGAATTGGAGGAGGTTTACAAGTGAAAAATAAATAAACCCCAACAACGAGCTAGCTAAGACAGAGGCTTATAAGTGTCATGGCAAATATATAAAGAATATTTTTATAGTTATTGATGATAAATACATACAACATCATATTAACATAGTCTTTATAATATTCTGTATTTATCATGGATGATCTATACATAGTCTTTATGATTTAGATTAGATGACATATTTCAAACTTAGTCTTGAAGTAAAATCCTTAGCTTTTAGCAGTTGGTGTGATTTCTTTTTTTTTTTGTTAATCAAGAGGCATTTAAACTTTGATAGACAAATGCAAGCTTGCAGTGTGTGGTGCATGTGTGATTTCAACCTTTTATCCATATGAATTTTTGTTCTTTCTTTCTAAACTAAACCTATAAATCCCCATTCATCCATGTACCAGAGCTTAATAAGCCCAAACTGTGCATTCGGGCCTTGCTTTGAACATTATGGCAGACTGGGAACTCTTTTTCTATATTCACTTATAAGTTGTGAGGTCAAGGAAACATTGGTTACTGTCAATTCACTGTGAAGCTTGCGTAATATAATGCCTTTGTTTTAGTTAGATGCTACTAATTGCTCCTAGTAACTCTTAATGACTTAGTTTTTGTAGCTCACTAGATGCAACTTTGTTGTTTTATCTCTTTGCTCTATATTGGCTTCTTTGTGTGAGACTTGGACTTGTTTTCATTTTTCTTGATAACCACATATTATGATGTATCCCTTTACCATTTTCCTCAATGTGTTCTTGTTTTGGTCTAGTCTTCAACAATTTAGGAGTTACAAATTTCCTGTTTTCTTCAGACATTTAATTTATTGGGTTCATTGCCTAGTCTCTATTTTAATTGTGCTACTTTGGCAAGGCACCTATAATGTGAAGCTGACATTTAAGGATCAAAACATTTAAGTTGACATTTAATTATGCTACTCTGTTATCTCCTGTTTTGGTAAGCAATATATTTCTGTGTTACCTTTTAATTCATTTGTTGTAAAGGTTTGTCCCTGCCATATGACAGGCCAAGTTTGTGATGGAATTACAGGTGTGGATCAAGTACAAACATCTAGGATTTCATGGATTTTAGGTCCACTGAATATGAAACTATAAGACCATAGAATTCAAGTCTTTGTCCAGCCTTGCTATATTGTAGCTTAAACTTGAGGCTGATAATCACTCAAAATGTTTATTGAGATAGATTTGCATATTCATACAAGATTTTTGCATCACTACGGAAAATTGTTAAAATATGCATGTTATGCTGGTTACACTATTTACTATGAATATGCTAAACTATATCTTTTAATGTGTTATATCATTTTTAACCAATTCTTATTTTAATGAAACGAATTAATCTTATTTCATGACTTTCGATTTCTGTGCTTCAGAAGGCTACTGTTAAGTCTAGAGAATTTGAGAACACTTATGGTAAATACTAAGGTATCTTCTGAAACTAACTTTTCCAAGCAAATTTGGGTTGATAAGCTGGTAGTCATACAAAATTGACCAATTAGTCTCCAAATTTGAGGTTCCAGGAGAGAACATTTGCATTAGTTCCCTAAGTAAACTTTTATTGTAATACAAGCAACGATGTTAAACTATTTCAGGACAAAAATTGAAAAGGAAAACATTAAAAGTACAGATGATAAACAAAAGGTAAAGTAACAAGTTTAAGCTTAGCCAATTGTGAACAAGTATAGTTCTAGTTAGCATTCTGCTACAGCGCCTGAAAAGGTTATTTTTAAGGCATTTTGATTAACTTAGTATTGAACTTCTGTAACATTTTGACTGAATTTGGCAAGACTGACACAGGCACCTAGAAAGCTGACTAAGTTGACATTTAACCCCTTCTTGAGCTTATTTGTGCAGTTTTCTAATACACAGCTTTAGCACCAGGTAGTTTGTTTGCCTCTACTGATTGTTATGAAATTTGGACAGTGAGTTAAAAATTTATCATTGAGTGAAAAACATTTACAAAAGAAGCTCAGGGAAGAACAATATATTGTAGCCGCAACCAGGTTTACAAGAAGGTCCTCTTCCAGAAAGTTAACTTTTCCAAAAGGTATGATCACATCTACAGTTTTATCTGCCTTATATGCAATATTTCCACGTTTGAATTCTGCTACAACTTGAAAAAGTGATTTTTAAGGCATTTTGATTAACATAGTATAGAACTTTTGTGAAATAAAGGGATTGCTGCCTTGCCTTAATGCTATTAAAATTTTTGTTCTTCTCATCCTTTCCCGCCCCTTCCAGAAAAACAAAAAGGAAAACCTGAAAGTTGAAAAATATTTTGATCTAATGAAATAAACAGTTTTGTTGTAGTGCTGCTATGTCATGTAGCATTTGAACTATCTTCAAGGCTGTTGTAGAATCCAAACCTGAAGTTGGTTCATCAAGAAATAAAAGAGAAGGATTGATTATGATCTCCTTGCCAATACAAACTCTCTTCCTCTCTCCACCAGATACTCCTCGAACAAAGGAGCCTCCTATCATTGTGTCTTGGCACCTGTTTTCATATACACAATTTATAATGGTTGACTTTCACAATTAAGAAAAATATAATATTTCACTACCCACAACTCATATTAAATTGATTATAATTTACCTCTTTCTATGATTATGATTTTTATGCTCATAATAATAGTTGGGACGCTAATTGTCATGGATGTAGGCGTTTACCTCTCCAAACCCAACTCATAGATGAGATCTGAAGCTCGTTTTTCCTTTTGCTATTTCGTAAATATATTTGGCAATCTTAGGCGGGCTGCATATGTCAATGTTTCTTTCACAGTTAGGTGAGGAAATAGAACATCATCTTGTGTCACGAATCCAATCCTGCCAAATGCATGCTTCGTGTAAGTAATTGAGGTAACTTTTCATATGATCTAAGACAATTATAATGGTCATTTGAGATAAATGTTAGGAAATTTACGTTTTCTAATTAATGTTGAGCATCATATTTAATTGACAATTATATTAACTATTTAATTTATTGGGCCTGTTATTAAGTGATCTAATTTAGTGAGCCCATAGACTTCACAACTTGATGTGGGTTTAATGAGTAGATACCATATTAGCCATTAAGGGATTATGGGAACCCTAATTGATTAATATATGTCAAAAATAGTTATGGTCCCCAATATATCAAAATTATAACACAGTTTCCTTTCTCCCCATCTGGAAGAGAGACAACGGTCCCACAGAGGAGCTAAGGCGATTTGATTGAGGAAAATCACAAACTACCCCCTTGTTCGTGATTGATTGCCGAAAAGATTCCGCAACAGTTGGTGATCAATAGTTATGGATCTAGGTATTTATGAAAATCCAAGAATCCTTGATAATCTAGCATGATGTAGATCCTAGGCCTTATGGTGTTTTGTTCTAGGGTGTATGCATCTAAAATTTGTTTTAAAGATTAAAGAATTAAAGAATCAATCTCTAACAAGTGGTATCAGAGTAGTCATTGTTGTTAGATTATTAGGATTTGTGGATTTTCCATAGCATAGTTAGGGTATTTTTTTTTATATTCCTATAATGATTGTTTCTTCTAATTTTATGAACCCTAATTATGAAATTTAGGGCTTTTACTTTTTTTTTTGCTGCACAAGAATGTATTGGCCGAAAATGTGTGTTGGCATGAATTTCAAATTGGTTTTAGTGGCTTCCTTGTAGCCAATAATGTTTTGGCTTTATTATATATTTTATTCTACAAGAATGTCTTCCTGTACGTGAAAACAAGGCCACCGTGCAATGGTTTTTTTAATAGCTTTTATGAAATTCTTTTCAAAAGTAAGGATTTGATGTTTAAAGTAAATTGTTTTGAATGGTCTGCACGAAACATGTATTTTTTTTTTTGCAAAAAGTAATTTTTTTTTCAGTAAGCTACACGGTCTACCCATGTTGGGATCCACGGTCGTAATACGTCAAGACTGAATCTGGTAATCTTAATAGAATGGAACACGGTCAGGCCGTGATGAGTAATATGACCGTGACCTGTACTGATAAAAAAAATATTTCTTGATTGGTCTAGTATTTTTAATTAAGTTAATTGAAACAACATGTTGTCAAAGTAACTCATGTTGTGTAAATTAATTTGATTAAAATTATATGGATGTTTGTGATAACAATGTATTTTATTTATTTTATAATCCTCTCACTAGGCTTCTTAAGGTTCAATTTGGCTTAATTAAGTTGATTTTGTCACATTTTATGAAATTAAGCTTAATTGGATCATTGAAGAAATTATTACTTAAATTATCATTAACTTGGGTGATTGCATTCTTAAGTAAAGTGACCATAATTTGAGTTACAATTATCAGATTAATGTGATTATGGTCTTGTTAGAAAGTTAAAATAATTCTCTAATAACTATTCACTTGATAGCAAGAGTCACATTTATAGCAGTATATTTCATTCATTGTATAATCTTTTCACTTGATTTTTTCAGTAAACTGACTATAATTTGAGTTACAAATATCCGATGGATGTGATTTTAGTCTTGTTTTAAAGCTAAGACAAATTTCTACAACTTTCATGAAGGCCTCAAGATTGGGAACACACGTTTGGATAACTCAAATTGGAGTTGAAGCAAAATTTAGAGTTTTGAACCTGACAACTTGACCTTTATGCAGTCATTAGGCTATATCTAGGGCTATAGGAGTTCAATAATTCTGAAATTTTGATAGTAGAAGGTTAAGACCCATATCTACAACTTTTATGAAGAACACAAAATTCAATTTGGATTCCTTGAAGGTGATATTGGGCTTGGAAGTCATAACAGAGGAGCTGAAGTTAGGCTTGACCCATGAGCAGTAATTGGGCCATATCTCGGGCTGTAGGTGGTGGATTTGTCTAAACTCGATGTCTATGGAAAGTTGAGACAATTTCCTAGAACTTTCATGAAGAACACTTGACCATCAAATGACGCATGCCATGAATTCAAAAGTGAAACATTTCAGAGACAAGAATTCACCTATTCATCATCATCAAACAACTATTTTGGTATTTTGTTCTCATCATCCATCAACTCCTTTGGTATTTTATGTTCCTCTAACTCTATAAAAGGAGGCAAGGGCTGATCATGTCATGGTATTAGCTTAGAGTTTAGTTTTATATTTGTATGTTAATTGTTTTCTTTGTGTAGTTTTCTATTGTTCTTAATTGAAGTTATGTTCATCATCTTCTTCTTCTTTCTTTCTTTCTTCTTGATTCATAAGTAACTAATTTTCATTTTGCTTTGGTGAAAGGCTGAAACTCTTGGTAATAAGTTGATGTTAGATTAATTTCTTTCTTGTGCTTGAATGATATATTTTTATGTGATCTTTATATGTGTTGTATGTTGTTTCCGGTCAATTTCGAAACTCTTCTTGTATAATGAATATCTTGATTCATTGTAGACAAGACGTTGGCACAGTGGATGCTTGATATCATTTATAAGTATTGGTAGATAATTAATGGAACCATAATATGATTACATATATAATCTTCATTGAACTTTGAATATTATATTTTTTGATTGGAACCTTCATTATGTATAATTTCAATTGAATTATAAAAAGAAATAATCTTGTTTCTAATTTATTACCAAGAGTGGATCTCCTAACCCAAGTAAATCATTTTCATCTTTGAACAACTTATATCATCTTTATTATTGTGACAAATCTGCTCCTTACCTCAAAGAATTTTTCTTCATCAATTCCCTGTGGATCGACATCGAACTCTTGAGAATATATTACTTGAAACAACTTACACTTGGGTTTGAAACTTTTAATTATCCTATCAGTTTGCGTGAAGTTATTTGTGCGAACTATGCTTGGCCCAAAGGAAGACACAATTTGGCCAAATAATGACATACCTGCGGTGGTGAATATATGATGATTATAAAGTTTTTATTTTTCATGTGAACAATAGTCGGTCCAAAGAAAGGTTGTTGTTTGACAAAACTTATTGTCAATATTTGATCATTGCATTGAGAGTACCACTTACAGTTAATTTCTCTGTCCAAAGACTAGGAATTAATGTTGTGCTAGGTATCTTGTGATGGATTCTCAATTCTGGATAATTGGTCATGTCTTATTTTTATTAACATGCTTATTTATGTGAATATGTTTATTTATTTTGTTCTCTATCCAGTTTCTGTCGCTAGTACTGTAAATATTTCTGCTTAAGTCAATACTATCCCAATGCTAAATGGGACGAATTTCAAAGCCTGGAAAGAAGCCGTGGAGATATTTCTCGGCTGTATAGATTTAGATCTGGCACTTAGGACAGAGCGACCCACTCCTACTCTAGAAAACCCTGATGAGGTTTAAATTGAGAAGTGGGATCGCTTTAACTGAATGTGCTTGATGATCATGAAGCGCTCTATTCTGGAAGTATTTCAGGGTTCTATTGTTGAGAGCAAGAATGCCAAGAAGTTCCTTGAGGAAATTGAGTAATATTTTGCTAAGAATGAAAAGTCGGAGGCGAGTAATCTTTTGGCTAAACTTGTCTCAATGAAATATAAGGATAAAGGGAATGCAATGGCGTACATTATGGAAATGTCTAATCTTGCATCAAAGCTCAAGTCACTCAAGTTAGAGTTGTCTGAGGGCTTGTTCGTGCACTTGGTCTTGTTCGTGCACTTGGTTTTGATATCTCTTCCTGCACACTTTGTGCAATTTAAGGTGAGTTATAACACTTAGAAGGACAAATGGTCCCTCAATGAGCTTATATCTCACTGTGTGCAAGAGGAAGAAAGGTTGTAGAGAGATAAGACAGAAAGTGCTCACTTGGCTTCGACCTCTCAGAACAAGAAAAAGAATAGAGTTAAGGATACACCACTAGAAAATTCCGATTTAGAGACGAAAATTAGAGATGGAAAAAATCTATCTCTAATAGAGACAGAAACAGAGATGGATTTAATGATTTAGAGAGGAAAATAAAATTTCAAAAATTAGAGACGAAATTTAGAGATGGAATTATTCCGTCTCAAATTTTCGTGTCTAATTCCATCTCTATATGGTCAAATTAAAGTCAAATATTTTTAGAGAAGGAATTTAGAGATAGAATTTACACGTCTCAGAATATTCCGTCTTTAATTCTATCTCTATTTGGTCATTGTAAGGTTTAAAAAGTCAAATATATTTAGAGATGGAATTTAGAGACGGAATTGGTCCATCTTTGAATATTCCGTCTCTAATTCCGTCTCTATTCAGTTGAATAATTAATTTTAAATATCAAATATATTTAGAGATGGATATATTTCCGTCTCTAATGTCAAATTATTTTTTTTAAAAGTAGAGATGGATGTGTTTCCGTCTCTAATATCCCCCCAATCAGAAACTAATATCATATTTGGTATAATATTTTTTTTAAAGGTAGAGACGGATTCACATCCGTCTCTAATTTTTGCACTAAATCTCTAATTCCCCCAAAAAAGCCAATCCCCCCAAATAAGCCAATTCCCCCAAATAAACCAATGCTCATGTCTGTCCAGAAACCAAGTCAGAAACGAAGACCAAATACCATCTCTCGTCTCTCACGATATCTCTCAGGTGGCTCGTTTCTCTCTGGTCCGTGATCTGTCGATTATTTTCATATCTTGAGTGTCTTATATTTGATCTAATTAGACTTCATGTGTGCTTGATTGTTAACTTTTAGCTAAGTTTCTGGATATGAAGTTTAATTGGATCTTTATTGTGAAACTATGCTTAAGTGTGTTTATAAGCACTCATAATTGTATTGTGTTTTTCAGGAGATCAATATCACCCCTAGAAGCAAAGAAAGAGAGAAGAATTTAAAGAAAGTAAGTGACACGGCCCGTGTCACATAACACGGAGTGGGCCGTGTCCTTCTCTGGATTTTCAACATGGACCTGACCAACAACACGGCCTGTGTCATATGACACGGGGTAGGCCGTGTACATCTCTGTCTTCACAAGAGGATCCAGTTTTGAGCATTGACCATCAACACGGCCCGTGTCAAATGACACGGGGTGGGCCGTGTTTCTCTCTGACTTGCAAAATACTTGAATTCGTGTTACCAGAACCTGACACGGGGTAGGCTGTGTCAAATGACACGGTCCGTGTCATCGCATCAGAACATTAGATACGAATTCTAATGATGTGTTAGGTATTAAAAGTTATAAATAGGATTGCCTAGGGTCATAAAAGGAGAGTCTGGACTGGGAAACTGCCAAGAGGCTAAGGAGAAGACCAAGAACAAGGGAGAAGGAGATTGGATCGAAGATTGGAGTCTCGGGTTCGAACAATTGGAGATCAATCATCCCCAACCTTTGGAAACTAGTTTGATCTTTAGTTTTCTTCTGTACTTCTATTCTTGACAATGTTTTTCTTCTTCTATTCTTTTGGTTTTGAATTTGCCATGTGTGGCTAGTTTTCTTATATGGTTAAGGGAATATGAAACCCTAGTTTTGATTATGTGATTCTTACATATTTCCTTATATCAATACAATTGTGTTTTTATTCATATGTTTTTGTTCTTAATTTAGTATAAAGGTTTTTATACTCTTTGCCAATTTCAAAAGTGGTAAAACTAAGATTGCTATGCGCGGTTACGGTGGTAGGACTAGTGAGGCATATGATCTAAGTAATTTAATCCTAGTGTGAGATTGGATCTTAGTGTGATTGGTTTTCTAAATCTTAATGCAATCAATAAGTAGGTGTAAGAGCAGTTGCTTTACAAATAATTATTGATTAGGGATTGATTTGAGCGGTTACTGAATTAACCAAAACTTAAGGAAAACAGAGAATTAATCTCACAATTACATAAAAACATAATTGACCATGTTGGTATAAAGGATATGTGGGTTAGCGTAATCATATAAATCTAGTGGTGGATTTCATCTCTTAACCATTGTCTTTTAATTGATTTTCCAAATTATATTTACTGTTTTTGTTTTGGATTCAATTTCTGTTTTTCATTTCAACATACAAAACCCCCGTTTTATTGTTTACTATTTTTGAGTGTTTAAATTAGGATTCAAATTATAGTGTTAATTGAATTAGTTCTCTGTAGATCGACCCTTGCTAACTACAACTGGTTGCAAGGTTTTTATTTTTGGTGGAACTTGGCAACTGATTTTCATTCTAAATTTTAATCACAATCCACACCACACCAAATTTTGGCGCCGTTGTCGGGGAACTAATTATCCAATTGCGCTATAATTTGTTTCCTATTTTTGACTCTATTTTTATTTTATTTTTAATTTTTGACTTATTGTTTCTAAGTGTCTTGTAGGTTCTAATGTCCTTCAATCATTGGTGACGCGATTAATGGATATGGGAAAAGCACCAATACATGCTTGTGGGATTTACTTATCACCCGGACATATCACTGATACGTGTCCCACTTTCCTAGTGGACACAAATGTAGAGGAAAAGAAAGTAAGAGGATATTATGAACCTTCCAACAACTACAACTCCTACTCCTACTCCAACACATATAATCCGGGGTGGTGGGATCATCCTAACTTGAGTTATGGAATACAATCCCAAAATCAACCTCCAGCTTATGGACATATAGGATTCCAGCAGAGGCAAGCACCTTTTCCCCCAAGACCACAACAAGCTCTAGCACCAAGGCAACCTGAACCTTCAATGGAGGAGCTCCTGAGGCAAATGGCCACTAACAACATTCAATTTCAAGAAGAAACAAAGGCCTCAGTTAACAATCTGCAAAACCTAATAGGGCAGTTAACCACAGAATTAAGCAAGGTGCAAAGCTTATTTTCTGAAGAACTTCCCTCACCACCGAAAGTGAATATGGAGGAAAATACTAGTGATATCACATCGCGAAGTGAGAAGTTGTTAGGTGAACATACTTCTCCTCCACAAGCCACTGAAGAGAAAGACCAAGAGACTAAAGAGGTAAATGAGGAAGGGCAAAACTTTAAGGCCCCCAAGGTAAGTATTCTTGAACCCCTTCCTATTGTAGTGGAGGAAAGTTATGATGAGTTGTGTGATGAATTTCCTGATTTTATTGGTTTCAATAATTTTATTCATTGCCACTCATGTACTGATTGTGATGGTGTTATGACTTGTACTATTTGTGCTGAGATTTCTGCATACTTGAGAGCTGATGATTCTGTTCATGCAGCAATTAATAATATTGAAGGATCTATCAATAATGTTCATGACATAGTTGCAGAATCTAAGACACAAAGGGAGATGGAGCTGAAGCCGTTATCCAAACATTGGAAGTATGCATACTCAGTGAATGATAAACAACTTTCTGTGTTCGTGACCAAGAACCTCCTTGCTGAACAGGAGGAGAGATTGCTACAAATTTTGAAGGGGCATAAGAAAGCTTGGGATCCCGGTGATAGCGCTTTAGTGAAGTCCAAAGAAATTAAGAAGGATCAATGGGACCCCGGTGGAAGCTCTCATGCAACTTCAAGCATAAGTTGGTCATTACATTTCAAGTAATGGGACCCTGGTGGAAACCTCCTCATTTGATAAGGATGTTTCTTCTCTCTTTCTTTTATTTTACTTGTCTTGGTTTAATTGATGATTTTGATGGATATTATTTTTCTTTTGAGCTTTACATTGAGGACAATGTAGAATTTAAGTGTGGGGGAGGAGTTTACATTCTACTTTTTGTTTTAATTTTTTTTAATTTTGTTTTTAAAAAAAATTGTTTTTGATTGATTTCCAATGATGTTTTGAGATTTGTGAAGCTTATGAGTTTGAAGCAATTGAAGTTCAAGGGTGTGTTTTATAAATTTCTTCTTCCATCTTGAATTTGACATGCTTGGCTTTGGATATTTGATTGGTGGATTGAGATTGATAGATGCATACCTTGTGAGATTTTGAGCCTATTGATGGATGAATTTAACATTTATGCCATTCTCCTTTTTCTTGTGTGATTTTCACTCATGTCATTTGATCACTCTAGAACTTGCTTTGATTCTTTTTGAGGTTACATTTTCACTTGCATACATAAACATGATTGAGGCATTCTTTCTTCTTTCTTGAGTAACTACTTTGGCCAAATAGCTAACCTTGCATCATTTTCCTTTGATTAACCCCTTGAGCCTATTGCCTATTCTTTGTCTTAGCTCATTATATGCCTTATGTGAAAAATCATGATTTTACCTTACCTTAGGGAATGGGAGAATATTGGTTCATTTTCATTGGAGGAGCTCTTTTACTTGTGGGCAATGTATAGTAAAAGTGTGGGGGTTATGTTCTTGATGTACAATATGCAAAGTGTTGGTTGAGAAAAAAAAATGCAAAGAAAAAGAATAAATGCAAGAAAGGTTGTAAAAGGAAAAAAAGAAAAAAGGAAAGGAATATGTGAAGAGAATGTGCATTATATAGAATTGGGGAAAAATTTTCATGCTTGTTATTTATCATTTGAGTTCCTCCCCAATATTCTTTTATTCTCTTTGGTATTTATCTTGCCATATCCATACTATTTCCTTCCCTTACCTTGGCCCCATTACAACCTTGAACAAAGTCCTCTTGATTTTTGTGTGCATGTGTTTGAGTAGTGGAGAAGTAGAAGATAAGCAAGCTTATGGTAGTGCATTTTTCATGGGCTGAATTGAGTGAGATACTTACCTTGTAAACACTTGAGAGATTGAGAGTGTATCTTGTGAGGATCTATCATTTTTTATTTATGCTTTTCAAATTGAAGATACCTTGCTTGGTAGTTTGACATGTGAAGATTTGTTATCTCTTGAATATTTTGACCCCTTGAATCTTTTCTTGCTCTTCTTGCTTACAAATTTTGGTCTTTCTTGAATATCATTGGAAATTGAGTCTTTAAAGTTTTTAGTTTTGTTTTTGTTTTTCTTTGTTCCCTGGTTCGGTCTTATGTTTTGCCCAGGAGTGCAAAAGGCTAAGTGTGGGGGTATTTGATCTGTCGATTATTTTCATATCTTGAGTGTCTTATATTTGATCTAATTAGACTTCATGTGTGCTTAATTGTTAACTTTTAGCTAAGTTTCTGGATATGAAGTTTAATCGGATCTTTATTGTGAAACTATGCTTAAGTGTGTTTATAAGCACTCATAATTACATTGTGTTTTTCAGGAGATCGATATCACCCCTAGAAACAAAGAAAGAGAGAAGACCCGTGTCATATAACACGGGGTGGGCCGTGTCCTTCTCTGGATTTTCAACATGGAGCTGACCAACAACACGGCCCGTGTCATATGACACGGGGTAGGCCGTGTACATCTCTGTCTTCATAAGAGGATCTAGTTTTGAGCATTGACCATCAACACGGCCCGTGTCAAATGACACGGGGTAGGCTGTGTTTCTCTCTGACTTGCAAAACACTTGAATTCGTGTTACCAGAACCTGACACGGGGTAGGCCGTGTCAAATGACACGGCCCGTGTCATCGCATCAGAACATTAGATACAAATTCTAATGATGTGTTAGGTATCAAAAGTTATAAATAGGATTGCCTAGGGTCATAAAAGGAGAGTCTGGACTGGGAAACTGCCAAGAGGCTAAGGAGAAGACCAAGAACAAGGGAGAAGGAGATTGGATCGAAGATTAGAGTCTCGGGTTCGAGCAATTCGAGATCACTCATCCCCAACCTTTGAAAACTAGTTTGATCTTTAGTTTTCTTCTGCACTTCTATTCTTGACAATGTTTTTCTTCTTCTATTCTTTTGGTTTTGAATTTGCCATGTGCGGCTAGTTTTCTTATATGGTTAAGGGAAGATGAAACCCTAGTTTTGATTATGTGATTCTTGTATATTTCCTTATATATCAATACAATTGTGTTTTTATTCATATGTTTCTGTTCTTAATTTAGTATAAAGGTTTTTATACTCTTTGCCAATTTCAAAAGTGGTAAAACTTGGATTGCTATGTGCGGTTGTGGTGGTAGGACTAGTGAGGCATATGATCTAAGTAATTTAATCCCGGTGTGAGATTGGATCTTAGAGTGATTGGTTTTCTAAATCTTAATGCAATCAATAAGTAGGTGTAAGAGCGGTTGCTTTATAAATGATTATTGATTAGGGATTGATTTGAGCGGTTGCTGAATTAACCAAAACTTAAGGAAAACAGAGAATTAATCTCACAATCACATAAAAACATAATTGACCATGTTGGTATAAAGGATATGTGGGTTAGCATAATCATATAAATCTAGTGGTGGATTCCATCTCTTAATCATTGTCTTTTAATTGATTTTCCAAATTATATTTACTGTTTTTGTTTTGGATTCAATTTCTGTTTTTCATTTCAACATACAAAACCCCCGTTTTATTGTTTACTGTTTTTGAGTGTTTAAATTAGGATTCAAATTATAGTGTTAATTGAATTAGTTCTCTGTGGATCGACCCTTGCTAACTACAACTGGTTGCAAGGTTTTTATTTTTGGTGGAACTTGGCAACTAATTTTCATTCTAAATTTTAATCACAATCCACACCACACCAAATTTTGGCGCCGTTGTTGGGGAACTAATTATCCAATTGCGCTATTAATTTGTTTCCTATTTTTGACTCTATTTTTGTTTTATTTTTGATTTTTGACTTATTGTTTCTAAGTGTCTTGTAGGTTCTAATGTCCTTCAATCATTGGTGACGCGATTAATGAATATGGGGAAAGCACCAATACATGCTTGTGGGATTTGTTTATCACCCGGACATATCACTGATATGTGTCCCACTTTCCTAGTGGACACAAATGTAGAGGAAAAGGAAGTATGAGGATATTATGAACCTTCCAACAACTACAACTCCTACTCCTACTCCGACACATATAATCTGGGGTGGTGGGATCATCCTAACTTGAGTTATGAAATACAATCCCAAAATCAACCTCCAGCTTATAGACATATAGGATTTCAGCAAAGGCAAGCACCTTTTCCCCCAAGACCACAACAAGCTCTAGCACCAAGGCAACCTGAACCTTCAATGGAGGAGCTACTGAGGCAAATGGCTACTAACAACATTCAATTTCAAGAAGAAACAAAGGCCTCAGTTAACAATCTGCAAAACCTAATAGGGCAGTTAACCACAGAATTAAGCAATGTACAAAGCTTATTTTCTGAAGAACTTCCCTCACCACCGAAAGTGAATGTGGAGGAAAATGCTAGTGATATCACATCGCGAAGTGAGAAGTTGTTAGGTGAACATACTTCTCCTCCACAAGCCACTGAAGAGAAAGACCAAAAGACTAAAGAGGTAAATGAGGAAGGGCAAAACTTTAAGGCCCCCAAGGTAAGTATTCTTGAACCCCTTCCTATTGTAGTGGAGGAAAGTTATGATGAGTTGTGTGATGAATTTCCTGATTTTATTGGTTTCAATAATTTTATTCATTGTCACTTATATACTGATTGTGATGGTGTTATAACTTGTACTATTTGTGCTGAGATTTCTGCATACTTGAGAGCTGATGATTCTGTTCATGTAGCAATTAATAATATTGAATGATCTATCAGTAATGTTCATGACATAGTTGCAAAATCTAAGACACAAAGGGAGATGGAGCTGAAGCCGTTATCCAAACATTGGAAGTATGCATACTCAGTGAATGATAAACAACTTTCTGTATTCGTGACCAAGAACCTCCTTGCTGAACAGGAGGAGAGATTGCTACAAATTTTGAAGGGGCATAAGAAAGCTTGGGATCCCGGTGATAGCACTTTAGTGAAGTCCAAAGAAATTAAGAAGAATCAATGGGACCTCGGTGGAAGCTCTCATGCAACTTCAAGCATAAGTTGGTCATTACATTTCAAGCAATGGGACCCTGGTGGAAGACCTCCTCATTTGATAAGGATGTTTCTTCTCCCTTTCTTTTATTTTACTTGTCCTGGTTTAATTGATGA
Organism: Ormosia emarginata; assembly: GCA_029884605.1. NCBI lineage: Eukaryota > Viridiplantae > Streptophyta > Magnoliopsida > Fabales > Fabaceae > Ormosia > Ormosia emarginata. The sequence goes on along the minus strand of JAQQTP010000082.1, from coordinate 45,417,831 downwards.
TTTTGATGGATATTATTTTTCTTTTGAGCTTTACATTGAGGACATTGTAGAATTTAAGTGTGGGGGAGGAGTTTACATTCTACTTTTTGTTTTAATTTTTTTAATTTTGTTTTTAAAAAAATGTGTTTTTGATTGATTTCCAATGATGTTTTGAGATTTGTGAAGCTTATGAGTTTGAAGCAATTGAAGTTCAAGGGTGTGTTTTATAAATTTCTTCTTCTGTCTTGAATTTGACATGCTTGGCTTTGGATATTTGATTGGTGGATTGAGATTGATAGATGCATACCTTGTGAGATTTTGAGCCTATTGATGGATGAATTTAACATTTATGCCATTCTCCTTTTTCTTGTGTGATTTTCACTCATGTCATTTGATCACTCTAGAACTTGCTTTGATTCTTTTTTAGGTTACATTTTCACTTGGTTACATAAACCTGATTGAGGCATTCTTTCTTCTTTCTTGAGTAACTACTTTGGCCAAATAGCTAACCTTGCATCATTTTCCTTTGATTAACCCCTTGAGCCTATTGCCTATTCTTTGTCTTAGCTCATTATATGCCTTATGTGAAAAATCATGATTTTACCTTACCTTAGGGAATGGGAGAATATTGATTCATTTTCATTGGAGGAGCTCTTTTACTTGTGGGTAATGTATAGTAAAAGTGTGGGGGTTGTGTTCTTGATGTACAATATGCAAAGTGTTGGTTGAGAAAAAAAAATGCAAAGAAAAAGAATAAATGCAAGAAAGGTTGTAAAAGGAAAGAAAGAAAAAGGAAATGAATATGTGAAGAGAATGTGCATTATATAGAATTGGGAAAAAATTTTCATGCTTGTTATTTATCATTTGAGTTTCTCCCCAATATTCTTTTATTCTCTTTGGTATTTATCTTGCCATATCCATACTATTTCCTTCCCTTACCTTGGCCCCATTACAACCTTGAACAAAGTCCTCTTGATTTTTGTGTGCATGTGTTTGAGTAGTGGAGAAGTAGAAGATAAGCAAGCTTATGGTAGTGCATTTTTCATGAGCTGAATTGAGTGAGATACTTACCTTGTAAACACTTGAGAGATTGAGAGTGTATCTTGTGAGGATCTATCATTTTTTATTCATGCTTTTCAAATTGAAGATAGCTTGCTTGTTAGTTTGACATGTGAAGATTTGTTATCTCTTGAATATTTTGACCCCTTGAATCTTTTCTTACTCTTCTTGCTTACAAATTTTGGTCTTTCTTGAATATCATTGGAAATTGAGTCTTTAAAGTTTTAGTTTTGTTTTTGTTTTTCTTTGTTCTCTAGTTCGGTCTTATGTTTTGCCCAGGAGTGCAAAAGGCTAAGTGTGGGGGTATTTGATCTGTCGATTATTTTCATATCTTGAGTGTCTTATATTTGATCTAATTAGACTTCATGTGTGCTTAATTGTTAACTTTTAGCTAAGTTTCTGGATATGAAGTTTAATCGGATCTTTATTGTGAAACTATGCTTAAGTGTGTTTATAAGCACTCATAATTGCATTGTGTTTTTCAGGAGATCGATATCACCCCTAGAAGCAAAGAAAGAGAGAAAAATTTAAAGAAAGTAAGTGACACAGCCCGTGTCACATAACACGGGGTGGGCTGTGTCCTTCTCTGGATTTTCAACATGGACCTGACCAACAACACGACCCGTGTCATATGACATGGAGTAGGCTATGTACATCTCTGTCTTCACAAGAGGATCCAGTTTTGAGCATTGACCATCAACACGGCCCGTGTCAAATGACACGGGGTTGGCCGTGTTTCTCTCTGACTTGCAAAACACTTGAATTCGTGTTACCAGAACCTGACACAGGGTAGGCCGTGTCAAATGACACGGCCCGTGTCATCGCATCAGAACATTAGATACAAATTCTAATGATGTGTTAGGTATCAAAAGTTATAAATAGGATTGCCTAGGGTCATAAAAGGAGAGTCTGGACTGGGAAACTGCCAAGAGGCTAAGGAGAAGACCAAGAACAAGGGAGAAGGAGATTGGATCGAAGATTGGAGTCTCGGGTTCGAGCAATTCGAGATCAATCATCCCCAACCTTTGGAAACTAGTTTGATCTTTAGTTTTCTTCTGCACTTCTATTCTTGACAATGTTTTTCTTCTTCTATTCTTTTGGTTTTGAATTTGCCATGTGTGGCTAGTTTTCTTATATGGTTAAGGGAAGATGAAACCCTAGTTTTGATTATGTGATTCTTGCATATTTCCTTATATCAATACAATTGTGTTTTTATTCATATGTTTCTGTTCTTAATTTAGTATAAAGGTTTTTATACTCTTTGCCAATTTCAAAAGTGGTAAAACTAGGATTGCTATGCGCAGTTGCGGTGGTAAGACTAATGAGGCATATGATCTAAGTAATTTAATCCCGGTGTGAGATTAGATCTTAGTGTGATTGGTTTTCTAAATCTTAATGCAATCAATAAGTAGGTGTAAGAGCGGTTGCTTTACAAATAATTATTGATTAGGGATTGATTTGAGCGGTTGCTGCATTAACCAAAACTTAAGAAAAACAGAGAATTAATCTCACAATCACTTAAAAACATAATTGACCATGTTGGTATAAAGGATATGTGGGTTAGCATAATCATATAAATCTAGTGGTGGATTCCATCTCTTAACCATTGTCTTTTAATTGATTTTCCAAAGTATATTTACTGTTTTTGTTTTGGATTCAATTTCTGTTTTTAATTTCAACAAACAAAACCCCCGTTTTATTGTTTACTGTTTTTGAGTGTTTAAATTAGGATTCAAATTATAGTTTTAATTGAATTAGTTCTCTGTGGATCGACCCTTGCTAACTACAACTAGTTGCAAGGTTTTTATTTTTTGTGGAACTTGACAACTGATTTTCATTCTAAATTTTAATCACAATCCACACCATACCAGTCCGTCTCTGAGCTTCTAATCTTCGTCAAGATAGCTGGTTCTCTGAACCCTCACTGTCTCAGCTCGTTCTCACTCCATCTCCGTCGTTGTCGTTCGTTCTTGCTCCATTTGGAGCTCGTTCTCGTACATTCTCCCTCCTTCTCTGAGCTCGTTCTCGTTCTCGTTCATTCTTGCTCCCTTCTTTGGGTTTTATCTATAAAATACCGATGCTAGGTGGCTTGCTAGATCTGACTTCAATGCATGCATTTCTAGCTATTTTTCTCTTTTGATCTGGATAGAAGTTATATCTTCTCGTTGAACCTTTTTTCGGTTTTCCTTTGTTAGTTTCTTTGGTATTTTTTTTTTGCAAAATGGGCATTTATTTGATTTTTATTTTATTTTTTTTATTTTGAGCATAGAAATATCATGTTGAATTTCTGCTTGATGTGGTTGTCAGTTCTGGTCAAATATAGTTGGCAAGCATCTTAACGACAAGTTTGATTAAATCTCAATTCCATCCAATATATGTCAAGCTATTTTGTTTGTTTAAATTATTTAGAAATTAATGGACCAAAGTCCTGTTACGGTCTTCAAAACTAGAATATTTAACACTACTTCATGGGAATGGAATCCAATGTGTTATTGCTTGTATATATGTTGATCATGTTATTAGTAATCTTTGCTCTGTTATGTTTTACAATATTATTTTTGTCATGGTCAATGATATATCGCCATATATAATTAGTTTCTCTTTGTTTTAGGGTGTTTACCTTTCAGCTTAGTGTTTAATTAAAACAAAGAGAAGATTGAATAAAAGATTGATTTCGATCATCACATCCACACATCACAACAAGGGATATAGATATATAGACCTCCCACATTTTCTGATGATTTTCACTTGATCTGGTTTTAGCTTCTAAATTAAGTGTATATGAAAAACAAAGAAAATAATAAACGAATAGATTATTTAGGTTTACATTATCACTTCCAAGTATCCAACACTACAAGATGTGTAGTCTGTAGACCTCCCATTTTTTACTTGTTTGTTCAAAAGATCAACAAAGTCATTGCCTTATTATAAGATAATATTATTGATTGGCTGACTACGTGTATATGAAGTTGAATACAGTTGTAATATTATAGATGAGTTTTTGTTGACTATATGGATAGTCTGGTAAGCTATGTGATAGAACCCAACACCAATTCACTGAATATACCTCTTTATTGAAGAACCCTAGGAATCACTTCTGCATTCAATGTGAAATATAGAGATGACCTAGAGAAAAGATTACAAGATAGAAGAAGAATAGAAGAGGATAGAACAGTTACAATTGCCCAGGCTAATTCGAGAGAACCTGATCTCTCCCCTCCCAATTTCCCTCCAAATCCAGAATGACTGAAAACTCTTTTACAATTTCCTATTTATAGCTATTAACTAACTAATAGAGTTAGTTATTCTGTTGGTTCCCTGTGGTCCAACGTTTCCCACGCCACTTCCCTCTTTCATAAACCTTTTGTATTTTGTCAATACTCCCCCCTAAGACTTCCATCTTGTCCTCAAGGTGAAAACTTGGGAAAGTATACTGGACTATAGTTGCTAATTCCCAACTATCTTCCGAATCGGGTAGTTGCTGCCAATGAATTAGGACCTCCATATCACCTTGTGGGTTCCTCTTTACAGCTTTCACGGACTCTGGTATAACTTCTAGTTCATGCTCAGCAGTTAACATATGTGGTAATGGTTGAGGGTTAGACTGAGGTGGGGTTGCTGCCTTGAGGAGTGAGACGTGAAATACTGGTGTATGCGACTCTTGAGTGGCAACTTCAGTTTGTATGCCACCTGCCCAATCCATTGCAAAATCTGGTATGGACTATAAAAGCGTGGGCTCAGTTTATCATTAGGCCTCTTGGCTATAGACTTCAACCTATATGGTTGGAGTTTCAAATAAACCCAGTCTCCTTCTTGGAAAATCACTTCCCTTCTATGCTTATTAGCCTGATGACGATGTTGTGCTTGAGCCTTGAGCAGATTTGCTTTAACTCTTGTAACACCTCATCATGTTGTTGCTGCAATTAATTCATAGCTTCCACCCTCGAGGGAATAGTGGTCCCTTTTAGCACAAGTGGAGGATCATGGCCATAAAGGGCCTTGAAAGGAGTCATCTTAGTAGAGGAGCTATAATTTGTATTAAACCATAATTCTGCCTAATTTAACCAATCAGGCTACTGTTTCGGCTTGGTCCCTATCATGCACCTCAAATAAATTTCTAGGCATCTATTGACCACTTCCGTTTGACCGTCCGATTGGGGATGATAGGCTGAACTGTACTTTAGTTGTGTCCCTGCCTGTTTGAACATCTCTTTCTAAAAATTAGAAACAAAACCTGATCACGGTCCGATACAATTGAAGTGGGAAAACCATGTAGCCGAACAACTTCCTTTACAAAAACTCGAGCAACTTCCATTGCTGTGAAATGGTGACTCAAGGGCACAAAGTGTGCATACTTAGTCAACCTATCCACCACTACCATGATGGTGTCTTTACCCTTAGCTCTAGGCAGCCCTCCAATAAAATCCATGGAGATATCGGTCCATACTTGTGTTGGAATAGGCAATGGCTACAAAAGACCTCCGGGTGCTAAAGTCTCCTATTTGTTTCTCTGACAAACCTCACAATTAATAACAAAATTCTATATGTCCTTGCGCATACCCTTCCAAAACACTACACCGGTAATCCTCTTGTATGTTCTAAAGAAACCCGAGTATCCCACCGTAGGAGTACTATGTAACTCTTGTAAGATGATGGGTATTCTAGGAAACTGCTTTGATAGCACTAGTTTACCTTGAAAGTATAGCCTGCCCCCTTTAAATTCATACCCTGCATGTGCTTGAGGGTTGACGAGCAGTTCTTGAACAATCAAACTTAGCTTGGGGTCTGCTATTATAGCTGCTTCTAAACCTTCCCATTTTGTACTTTTCAGTATGGTAATTGCTGAGTACATTAGTCGCCTAGAGAGTGCATCGGCTACTGAATTTTCCTTGCCCTACCGGTAATGTATTTCAAAATCATACCCAATCAATTTAGAGGTCCATTTAAACTGCTCCTCGGTTAGTAATCTTTGATCAGCCGAAACTGCAGACTTCTTTGATCAGTAATGATAGTGAAATGGCTCCCCATTAAGTAATGTTTCCATCACCGAATGACTTTCACAACGGCCATTAATTCTCATTCATATTTGATTTGTTTTGTCCCCGTTCTGATAGAGTTTCACTCCAAAAAGCTAGAGGTTTTCCATCTTGCATTAAAACGCCCCAAACCTGTACTAGATGCATCAGATTCGACCATGAATGGTTTGGTGAAATCTGGAACTACTAGGATAGGCAACTCTGTTACGGCTACCTTCAACTCCTCAAAAGCTGATTGTGCCTCTTGTCCCCACTTGAAATTATCTTTCTTAAGTAACTGGGTTAAGGGTTTAGCAATCTTCCCATATCCTCTCACAAATCTCCTGTAATAACCGGTTAGTCCTAAGAAACCTCTAAGTCTTTTTAGATCTTTGGGAACTGGCCATCTGGTCATTGCTTCTATTTTCTTAGGGTCAGCAGCTACTCCTTGTGCAGAAATCACATGACCTAAGTATTCCAAACTAGGCTGGCCAAAACTACACTTTTTCTTGTTCACTTTCAATCTATTTTCTTGCAAAATTCTCAAAACAGCCTCCAATTGGGACATATGCACTAGGGTGGGCATAAAATCCAAAAGAACTGAACTACATTATAAACTGAACCAAACCCAACCATTTAAATTCATTTTAAGAAGAATCGGTTCTTAAACTGAACCGGTTTGTAGTATTCTAATAATTCGGTTACCTTTTATTAAATCCAGTTCAGTGAATTGGTAAAAACCAAACCACATCCACATTCACAAAAACATTTCTCAATCTCAAATTCCTAAATTCACGTTTACGAGAACCCTAGCCCTCCTCTTTCTTTCATCTACTATTCCACTTTGCATCCACAATCCATTCCAGAACAGGATCCGCACTTCGATTTGCACTTCGCACTTCGCCGCTTTGTTCATCCTGCATTGCTAATTCACACACCATTCTTTCATCCTTCGAAAGCACGTGACAGTTTTGCTACTTACAACGTCTCCATTGCAGTGTCTCGCCATTTCCATAGCAGCACAAAGGTATCTAAATAAATATATTTATTTATTTGTTTGATTTGGAAGGGCTCAGTGTTAGTTGGGGATTTGGGTTTGTTCAATCTGGGGTGCTATTTGTTGGCATGAGTATTTTCTATTGAATGGCATTTGTGGGTTTTTAGTTGCTGTTTGTGAGTGATTCTGAGAGGATAAGTTGAGTTTTTTGGTTAAAAATCCCTAAATGACGATGCATGTCTTAAAAACACTCATATAATTTGAGTTTTCTGATACATTTATGTTCTATTCTGTATCTATGCTCGATTGCTTGGTCTTATGTCAAAGGGGCTGATTTAAGTGTTTGTATCATTAATTATGAAGAAGGGTGCTAGACTTTTTCATGTGGAATTTAAGTTCAAAGTCAAAATGTTAGTATATCTGCATATTTGAGAAAAAAATATATGCATTTTTTACTTTGATTTTGAGATATTGTGGGCCACTAGGCCATTTGTTTCTTTTCTTGTTTATTTTCGTTTTCAAACACAGTTTTGCAGCTCACAAATCAAGAACAACCTATTTAAACACAGTCTAATTATAATTTAGTTTTGCAGCTCTTTACTCAAGAGTGTAACATAGCAGAATAAGGCCAACCTCTTTTGCTTTAGGTTCTCTCTCTAACTCTGTCTCCCATGCTACACTTACTTTTAAGTGTCTTCCAGATTTTTCTTTTTTTCATCCTCTTTTTGTGACTTGTAACATTTTTTTATTGGATAAAATCTCTTGCCTTATGACTTGTTTGGTTGCCATAATATCTGTGGAGGGGGCATGAAAGATGCAGTTTGAAAGTCTCTACTTTGTGTTGTTGTGCTTTTTGAGAGTAAAAAATCTATTGTATCCATTCATGCTTTTCTTGAGATGGCCTTGTTTCTTATATGGGTTTTTATCTTCTCGGTTTTTTGATGAATTGATTCATCACAAATTTTCTTTTGATTCATACTGCTCAAAGTTGTGCAAATTGGTTCTTAGATCAAATTATATATGTGGTTTGTGTGATTTGTTATGACTCCGGATAACACTAAAGCATTTGTATTGTTGGCTTACTTAAAATCTTAGGGGTAAATTTTTAGAAGTTTAAAGTTGAAGTGGGTAATTTACAATTTGATCTTTTAAATATGTTATTTTCCTTTAAAAGAAAATGTGGAGATTTTGGAACCATCTTCTTAATTCTTATCCTCCTTTCATTTCCTTGCATGTAGAAGAGATTTATTTATTTATTTATTTTCATTTTCTAAGGGAATTCAACAGTTTATGTAAGATGAAAACCATTTTCAGGAAATTTGATATGAAATTTGTTTGGACTTTTGCACTCCTTTTCAGATTGAATACCTAGGTAGAGTACAAAGTAAGGAGCATAAATGTGAGGTTAATGAGTGAAGTAATTTGTTAATGAGATAGTTTTTATCTGAAATAGTTTTTTCTGAAACAGTTTTTGTATTTTGTTAGTTTGCTATTCTGCTACCTTGCTAAATATTTACAATGTGTATGCATTAACATATAAGATAAACAGATAGCACTGGTTCTGATATTCACTCTGGTGAGTCATGTACCAAGCATTTCAAGGAGCACCGATACACTGATATTTGGTATCTGAAAAGTTTTTCTAATAGTTGTAATTTGTAAAGTTACTGCTTATATGTTAGAGGTTATCTGTTGTAAACAAATCATGGGCTTTTGGATTTTATTCAATGATTTCAGTATTGTTCAGAAACTCATATTATTGCTACTTTTTGTCTTAGTTGAAGTATCTTTGGAGTCAGTTTCTACAAGAGTTCAGAACACTTTACATTTTCGCATATTTGATTCACTGTTTGCAAAGAGTTACAAAGAATGAGATATATTGTATGTGGTCTATAGACCATTTGCCCAAAACAGTTGTCAGTCAAGTGAACTGGTTTTTGAAGTGTTGAATTTCTGTACTGGTTTTTTGAACTAGGTTTTGAATTAGATTTTAAACCAGTTTTTCTATGTCCAAACTGGTCCTGAACCGATTTTTATAAGTCCAAACCGGTTCTAAACCAATTTTTTAAATCCAAACCGATTTTGAACTGGTTTTAAACTCAAACTGGTTTTTAAACAACCCTACATATTGTTGTAATAATTTGTCTATTTCTTCTGGTACAGTGAGAGTTTCTGTTGCCTGTTCTTTTGTTTGAATCTTCACTAAGTATCCCTCTGCTTCTATCCTAAGGTCAGTTAACAGTGTTTTTAATGAGATTTTGGTCCTAGATAGGGTAAGATCTCCTACTAGAGCCTGTTGTCGTGGGCCAAACCCAATGGTCAAAATTAATTTTCCAAAATCAGCCTTGACCTCTTCTAAGCCAGCAAGCCATTCGAGGCCCAAAACTAAATCTGCTCCACCAAGTTCAAACAAAAAGAAATCCTATTTAATTTTGAAGTTCTGCATTTCTACAATCAGCCCATTGCAAACTCCTTGGCACTCTACTTTGTGTCCATCCCCTACCTCAACTATGTATGGGTTTGTGGTCTCTACTGGTAAATGGCATCTTGTCATCAATTTCTTAGAAACAAAGTTATGGGAAGCTCCACAATCTATCAACACCACTACTTTTTCCCCATTCACAATTCCCAAGACCTTCCAAGAGTTTCTATAGGTCAATCCTGCCATGGTGAACATGGATAATTACAGGTTTTTGTTATTTTCATGAGTAGCTAAGTCCTCTCTTGCTCCTAAGGTTTGTTCTTCATTATCCTCTTCCTCCAAGTCTCCTTCCATCAACAACACATGGAATTGCTTATTCTTGCAAATGTGCAAGGGTCCAAATTTTTCATCACATCGGAAGCATAACCCCTTCTTGATTTTATCTTGCATCTCCTCGTCTGAAAGCTTTTTAAAACCTACCCCTCGGTTTCTAAATTGCCCACTATTATTGCTTTGCCTCTATCGCTAATGACTTTTGAACCACCCCATTTTTCGGTTCCTTCAGATCCGAGAAACAAATGTCACTGTTCTGGTTACTGGGTAAGTTCTATAGGATTGTGTTGGTTTACCCCCTTCCTGTCCCACTGTCTTCTTGGTCACTTTATTCTTTTCCTCTATCATTTAAGCTTTCAATATTAACTCAACTAAATCTTGAGGTTCATACAGCTTAACTTCTACCTTAATTTCTTCCTTAAGGCCATTTAAGAAAATTTCCATAAGAAAGTTTTGTTCCATACCTTGCAAATAGCCAGCGTATTTCTCAAATTGTTTCACAAATTCCTCCACAGATTGTTTAGTCTTTTTTATCCAGAAAATAAATGTCAGAACAACTTAGGATGGTCAATACCATTTGCAATGATTATTGAAAGAAGGCAACATTTTCTTTAACTCCATCATATGTCACAACATCTAAATGTAGAATCTGAAGCCTCTATTGGGTGTGCTGTATTATGTTATTGCTATTATATTTATATCCTTGTCTGTTGGGGACTTAGTCTTCATAGTAGTTAATCTTGTCCTAGAAGCTATGTTCCTAATACTATTTAATTATCAATTTAAAAATTAACATAGCATTCAACCTATAAGGGGAAAAATGAAAATAACAAATAGAGTATTTTTACCCTTTTTCCTATAATACAATTTCAAAGTTCTAACTGTATCATTATGCAATTCATCATGTCTAACAATACCTTCCCCCTCTAAAACAACCTTGTCCTCAAGGTTAAAATCTGGAAATTGAGTCTGAATGTTGGCTGTCTCCTCCCAAGTAGCTTCTTCAGGTTGTTTCCTTTGCCAATGAACTAAGACTTGAGGTACAACATGCCCATCTTATGTGATCACTCTACTGCCCAAGATATTAAGTAGTTGGTAGTGCTGACTAAGGAGAGAACCTCTCCTAAAATAGAACGAAAAAAAAGAGATAAGGAAAGAATGGTACCAATGTACCCCAAAGAAGCATTCTCCTTTCACAACTAAACCACTGTTTAGTTCACACAAAATACAATTCTTCATTCCTCTCTAGAAACACAACAATGGTCTCCTATTTATAGGTCTACAATTCTTTACTATACTCTAACAACCAATCTTATAAAAACCAACAAACTCCAAACAACTAACACAACTCCTAACACTTCCCTATGAGGTGGCAGCCCTTCTGGTTTTGTAAACACTTGAGCAAATTCAGTCAAAATTAAATCAATCCTTATCCTTAGTCAAACAATAGTCAATAGACAAATAGGGAAGAACATTCATCAAATCAAACCTAGACAACTCCACTCTCAAATAAGGAAATACCATTAACAAACTAAAATTAAACAAGGAGAAAAAAGGACCACATCCAATCCACTGAACTTGGAAACTTTTAATCAGGGAACAAATCAGAATTTGCCTTATCTTCCAAATCCATTAAAACATTATGTAAACATTTTCAAAATTTGCGAACTGGTTCTGTCATAAGACTTTTCATTGGGCGTAGTTTAATGAAAAGATTGGTATTTTCTTAATTATACTTTTTGCAATGTAGACTTGCATGAAGATATAATATTGCTATCCTTAGACTATTATTTAGAATTCTATAATACATTGTATGAATTATTAAATGTACTAAAAATAATATGAAATATAATATTTACCTACAATGTTTTAAAGGTGTACTAGTCCATTACAGTTGTAGATTTCAAATCATTACTAAACCTATTTGTTGTGAAAAAGTTGCCCCAAAGCCAACATGCATGTCTATTTACCACATGCATGTCCCAAACCCAGCAAACCCATAAGAAACCCACCCAAAATTAACCCAGAAAAAAAACTATTTGTTGTGACAAAGCTGCCCAGAAAATTCCCTTGGCTGCTGCGACTGAAACTAACCCAGCAAAGCCCTTATGGCTATTTCGAATAGAAGCTGTGATAGTACAGTGGGCTAAGCTGCAAGCCTGTGAAACCACATATCACACAGGGGAGATAAGAGACCGAGAAAGATAATTGGATTGCATGAGAGTTTGCGTTGAAAAAAGCCAATAACACTCCTAACCAGACAAGAGAATTAAGACCAAGCAATTGAAAACAAAAAAGGGTATAAAAACATATAACGTCAAACTTAAAGCATCACAAAAAGGATACAAGCTTAGAAAGAAGTCTCAGAGTATCCAAATCCTCTAGCTAATAGGCCAAGTTATCATCTTATTCAATATGCTTACTATGAATTATTCTATTTCCAATAATGTATAATATTCTGGTTGCACATAATCTACTTTACAAGGAATTGTTCTATTTCCAGTAATGTATAATATTGTGGTTGCACGTAATATGCCAACTATGTCATTTTTATTATCCTTTCAAGGAATTGAATTTTGTTATCGGAACAAGTATCTGACAGAGGACACTTCCAAATTACTACTAGGACAAGTTTGTTGAAAGGTAACCTCATTTTCTAAAAGGAATATTAAGGTTTTTAGAGATGATGAAGATTTATTAACGGAATTTGGTTGTTAGTAATACATATTAAGAGTATTTGATAAGGATTCACACCCTTATATGTCAATCCTTTTTTCTTCTTGTTTTAGGTACTATATTATATGTCAATTCTATCATTTGTATATGTATTAAATCCACACTTTAATTCACCCTTTCACATTCATTTTCAACCCTACCCACTTAAGTTTACGTTATCTTAAGTTTCTGAATTTTCCATATCAGAGCTTCATGTATACTCACATGTGATCATGTTTGTAAGTTTTGTTTTTTCCTGTTTCTTTGTGTTCTTGGGGCTTTATCTCCTCCAATATTTCAAAGGGTATTTGCAAATAAATTCTTGGACTTCTATAGGTTACTAATATCTTCCTAGTCATTTTTCAACAATATTTCTTAGCTGGCACAATTTTTCTCAGCTGATATAATTTGATTATCTTTTCTCTAACATGCAACTCTTTGGAGGATATGTGACACCTACAACTTTTTTATTGTATTTTTTGGAATGTTAATAGTATATATAGTGGAGATTCTATTGAAATTTTAACAGAATCTCCCTTTGAAGTAGGTTGTTTAATTTTGGTCTAATTTGTTAAATTTTAGTTAAATAGTATTGGGCTTGTGTATTTTGATGACAATGTCTCCTACTTTTTTGTAAATTAGAAACAGAATGGAAGTTCCTGAGAATCGAAAGTGGATGGATAATAGGGTGGGTCGTGACAAGAGAAGAGTTACAGATGAATTCATGGCGGGGGTTAATGAGTTTGTTGAGTTTGTTTGTGCACAAGATCAATTTAAAGCAATAGGAAGGTTGAGGTGTCCATGTAAAAAATGCAAATGTATGGTGTATCACGTTGTTGACGAAGTCAAGGCACACCTGTGTATGAAGGGGTTTATGAGTGATTACTATTACTGGACTAACCATGATGAACCAAGGCCTCCCATTCCCCCAATGGTTGCAGACAACTCATACTATGGAAGTAGTGGGGTAAGGGAAGACTTCAATAGGTATAAGCAGATGGTAATGGTGTTGGGAATTTGCGGATCAAAAGTCTCGCAGCGGAATAACAAAATTCCCTTACAGGATCCATGCGAAAAATCCATAATCCGAGTTTTTTTTTTAAATTTTTTACCTCTTGAAGCGTGATAGACACAAGCGAGGTGAATCACCAACAAATAATAAATGTTTCTGCGGTATCCACACGAATAGACTTGCAAAAGGAGTCATGCCTCTGTTTTCGTAGTGCTAGTCGAAGAGAGGAGAAGAAGACCTTACTATCTCTCACTCACTTTCTAGGTGCGGCTAGGGTTGTGATGTAACCTAGTAGCAGCCCCTTTAGCATATTATTTATAACAAAGGCTGCCTTAAGTGAGTGAGATTAAGTGGTGCAACCCTAAACCCATCATCTGTCATGAGTTAGGCCCACAGATTGAATCCGAGTCCAACTTGGATTCGATTACTCAATTTAGTCTGTTTCTAAGTGTGCGACCAGACGTTGGTAGTAATATTAAAATCTCATTTTAATATTACAAACAAATGTGTATCTAGCAACACATCATACCCAAGTAATGAGAATGTCGGTGATTTGACATAACCTATCTGTGACCAATGTTCGTGTAGTTTAGTCTCTTTGTCCGGATATCCAGTTGAACACAAGGCATGGAATGTGTCACCCTTGTTTAGTTCAATCTTCGGTTTCTTTGATCCCGAGTAGACATAGTAATAACAAATAAGATCAATATCTCATATTGACTCATTTGAGCATGGCCATGCATTTCGTAGTCTCACTCAATCGTGGGGCCCAAGATATCGCTCCTGTTATGTAGGAGGGACAAATCCCATCTAGGTCACTCACATTCCTCCACATGTATTGCGGCAAATAACCAACGTTATAATCATCTTGTTACTGGATGACGTTTGATGGCATTAAAACACACAACTCCTCATGTAGGAATAGTAGCGATTTGAGTCAAAGGATCATATACACCATTATCACTATGAGAATCGCTATGACACTCACGTAACGATCCACGTAGCGTTCTCATGGCGGGTCTGTCCAATACATCATTACTCTAATATGTATCCATGTGTAGACTTGATATCTCATACATGACCCGTGAGATGTGGTCATCGGTCTACGCACATGCTTAGCCTCATGTATTATTGTTGTCCTAATTAACAATAATACTTGACTAAAAACATTTAAGAATAGTGTTTTATCCAATAGGATCTCACGATCAAGTCATCCACTTAATCTCCTATGGTATCAAACTTACTATTCTAAGGACTTTATTATGTCTACCAAAAAGAACACAATAAATGAAATGCCTCATATAAAATAACATAATATAATGTAAATATTGGCCACTAGGGCATACACCAACAAATGGATCATTTATTAGAATTACATTGAGTAACAAGGGTTTGGTTATGCTGAACAAATAAGGGAAGATCCTAACCCAGAAGCAAAAAGATTTTTTGAAATGTTGTCAGTTGCACAACATTTAGATAATATTAACAAGACTTTATTTAATGTTTTTATTGCTGTAATTTGGCTTGTGCTAGGGAAAAGTTGAACTGGTTTTTATTGCTACTATTTGTACTAATCTTTTTCTATCTACTAACAAAACACATAGAAATGAATTGTAATACTATTAGAGAAAAAAATTATGCTGGTGTTGTCCATTTACTGCTTGTTTCATCTAAAGCACAAGTAGCAGACATTCTAACTAAAGGATTGGCTCCAGAACTATTTCAATGTTTGGTTTCTAAGCTTGGCCTCATTGATATATGTAGTCCACCTAGTTTGCTCTTATCAACAAAATCACATTTAGCTTCTATTACACAACATCGAATAGTTAGTTAGTTAGTTTGTATAATTAAGTTAGTTAATAATTGAGTTGCAGTTTTGTTCAGTTACAATTTCCATTAAGTTGGTTATGGTTAGTTAGAGTAATTTAACTAATTACATGATTAGTTTGTCTTAATTGAGGTTGGCCTTTGGCATGTTAATTAATTTCTTTATTTAGTGTTTGTCTTGATTGTATGTTGGCTGGTTAACAAAATGCCTGAACTATTTTTTGGTGGAATCTTGTTTCATGTTTATGAATAATAGCAGCAAAACCAAGAGAAAGAATCATGTGAAAATGCTCATAATCTGTTGGATTTTGGATTTGAAATATGGAATAGATCTTAAATATGCTTTAAGCCTCTTTTCAATCTTGCTCATGATCTGTCCTAAATAACTATGGTATATGAGAGATATTGGTATTGCCAATTTTTGATCTGTGAGTTCTGGCTGTTATTGATGTACAATTATCCTTTCATTGTGAATAATGTTTTTAATCATGTATTTTGTATCTTGTTATGTGATAGTTGTTAAGTCATGGTATTATTTCCATTGTTTTTTGGCCACTTGTAGCCTCTGTAAATTAGCTTATTCTCTTCTGCTGAGTTGGCTGCCCTAGCAGTATAAAATTAACCGGATTTACACAGTCATGTTTACAGTAACCTTTCGTGTTAACCCTGGGTGATTGGACTTCAATATCCCCATGATCTGACTCTGTCAACTCACTTGAAGCACTAGAATAATCTTCTGACACAAGAGGTTTACATTTCAATTTATCATTTAAAGACAAAGTTGTCTCTTCAGTGCATGTATCAATAAACTGGTTAAGTTGCAGACTTGCAGTACAAGTTTTAAATTCTGGATTGTGCATGGTTGGTCTTGCTTGTAGTGGATTTGTGTTAGGTATTTGAATTTAACAATATGTGTAGTGAATTTTGAATTTAAGACTTTACGCTAGCTGAGGCTGAGGCAGGTTGTTAATATGGTTAACCATATTTACATGATATATATTGCTTTGCTTACTGCTTAGTGAGTCCTGTTTTAGCTTGTTTTTATGAGTTTTTACTATTGTTATTGTCTATTAGCTGCCTCATATCTTCTGGATCAACTTTTGGTTCTTTTAAGAAAATAATAAATTTTACTTGATTTGATCCACTATGATCATTAAACATGTTGATTTATCTCTACTACTGTGAAAATGCATCAACTTAATTTATTATCAATGATAATTAGTCAATTTTTTTTAATGTTTTTTTAGTTTCAGCTTTATTTATTATTTTTTTCTTTTATTTTTTTGTTAATTAGAAATGTAAATTTGTGCTTAAAACTTATAGATTCAGATGTCTGATTTGTGCATAGCACTTGCTTTATTTACTTCATGCTTAATAAAGCATGAAGTACTGTAATTCTTTAATGTGCATAGCACTTTCTTTGATGTACTGTAATTCTTTAAGTTAACAATCCATGATTTATATTGAATAAGTCTACAAACGGATAACTTATACTTTTATCTTTTCAGGCGAATCAAATGTCTAGGGAGCCAAGCTTTTTTTAGGTCTACAAGCGGCTGCACAGAGCCAAGAATAATTCAAAAGAGTATATCACTTCAGAAGCAGCAAAGATTGCGGTAAGCATAACTTAGCATTTAAGTTACATCAAGTTTCAAGTACAAGTGTCTTATAACTACTTTTTAGGAAGAGTATGAAAGGCAGATGACTGAGTTGCAATCCCAGAATGGTGAAGGTAGCAACAGTCAAGATTCTGCTAACAGTATCTACATGGATGTTGTTGGAGGTCCCAATAAGAAAGGGCGTATCTACGGATTGGGTTCACAAGCAACTAATGTTGTTGGATCTTCCTCCACTCCCTCCACCTCTTCTGTTGATGGAGTATCACTAACAGAGATTATTCTAATGCAGGCTACAATTCAGGCTTTAACTGATGAGCTCCATCAAAAAAATATTGAGCAAGACATGATGAGACAGAAGATGGAACAAGAACAAAAGAAGATGGAACAAGAACAGAACATGATGAGGCAGAAGATGGATCAATAGGATGAGAGGTTTAGGACACTTCTTATGGGTAGTCAATTTAGAATGCCATCACCTGCAACTTCACAGCCTGGGCCATCCCATCCTGCACCTAGAGAAGATGATGACCATGATGAGGGTGACGATGATACAAATTGTGATTAGGTTTATTTTTATATTTTCATTGTTAATTTAAATATTTGTAGTTATTATTTAAATATTTGTAATGATAATTAATTATTACTTTGCATTTTGCTATGAAAATTTGTGATGATAAGAATTGTGATTTTTGTTGCTAAATGATTTATTGTGATAGTTTGATCAGATTAGTTACAAAAATTACAAGTATATCGACGATCATTTTTTTGTCCCTAATTTAGAAATTAGAGACGGAATTAGAGATGGAAAAGTGCCGTCTCTAATATAATCATTAAATTTTGGGAATTAGAGATGGATTTTTTCTTTAGAGATGGAAATATTCTGTCTCTAATTTAGAGATGACATTAATTTTCTGTCTTTAAATTAGAGAAGGAAAATTAGTGCCGTCCCTAAATTAGAGACAGAAAATTAGTGTCGTCTCTAAATTAGAGACAGAATGTTTTCGTCTCTAAATAAAAAAATTCGTCTCTAATTTAGAGACGACACTAATTTTCCGTCTCTAATTTAGAGATGGAACTAATTTTCTGTCTCTAAACTATTAGCGATGCCACTTTTACCGACAGATGAATTTCCATCTCTGATTTCGTCTCTAAATCGTTAGAGATCAAATTTTGGCCTTTTAGAGATAGAAAAATTCCATCTCTGAATCTGAAATTTCTTGTAGTGATACTACCGAAGGTTCTTCTCATCAAAAGAAACAGAAGAAGCAGGATGAAGAATCTACTTACTACTTCTGTAAGAAGTCAGGACAAATGAAGAAATAGTATCCCAAGTACGCCGCCTGACATGTAAAGAAGGGTAAGCTTCTAACTTTAGTTTGTTCTGAAGTTAATTTAGCTTCTATACCTAAGGATACTTGGTGGGTAGATTCTGGTACTACTACTCACATAAGTATGTCTATGCAGGGTTGCATATGGAGCCAACCGCTAAGTGATGACGAAAGATTTATCTTTGTCGGCGATGACAATAAAGTTGTAGTAGAAGCTATAAGAACTTTTAGATTACAATTGAAAACTGGATTTCATTTGGATTTGTTTGAGACATTTGTTGCACCGTCATTTAGATGGAATTTAATTTCTATTTCTAGTTTGGACAAATCAGGTTTTTTTTGTTCATTTAGAAATAATGAAGTTAGTCTCTATCAAAATTAATGTGTTGTTAGTTCTGGTTCTTTGATTGATAATCTATAGATGCTTGACAGTGTTGGTTCCTACAATGAAATATTACAAACAAGTTCAAAAGGTACAAAGCAAAAATTAAATGAGAATTCACCCGCCTTATGGCACAAGCGTTTAGGCCATATCTCTAAACAAAGAATTTAGAGACTTGTATCGGATGAAATTCTTGAACCCTTAGATCTGTCAAACTTTCAAGTCTGTATTGAATGTATCAGGGGAAAACAAACAAACATAAGGAAATTAGGTGCCGAAAAAGCTAAGAATGTCTTAGAACTAATACATACAGATATTTGTGGTCCTTTTCCTATGCCTTCTTAGAATGGACAACAATACTTTATTACATTCATAAACGATTACTCAAGGTACAGTTACCTATATTTAATACATGAGAAGTCTCTATCCCTAGACGTTTTCAAGTCTTTCAAGGCTGAAGTTGAACTTTAACTTGGAAAAAAAATTAAGGCTGTCAAATCTGATCGTGGTGGTGAATATTATGACAGATATGATAGATCAGGAGAGCAATGTTTAGGACCCTTTGCACTTTTTCTCAATGCGTGTAGAATTGTCTCGCAATACACCATGCCGGGCAAACCCAACATGGTATTGCAAAACGACGAAACTGGACTCTTAAGGATATGCTAAGAAGTATGATTAGTCATTCTTCTTTGCCATAGTTACTTTGGGGAGAAGTCTTAAAGACTGTTGTTTATATCCTTAATAGGGTACCAAGCAAAGTAGTAACCAAAATCCCTTATGAGCTTTGGATTGGCAAAAGGCCTAGCATAAGGCACTTGCACAATTAGGGTTGTTCAGCTGAGGCACGGTCTTATCGGCCGTATGAAAGAAAACTAGACTCAAGAACAGTTAGTTATTATTTCATTGGTTATGTTGAACACTCTCGAGGGTATAAGTTTTACAATCCTACATCAAGATCCTTTTTTAAAATGGGAAATGCGAGATTCCTTGAGGAAGTTGAGTTTGAGGGGGAATGAAATATAAGGAATATTGTCTTCGAAGAAGAACCTGTTATTGACAGTGATCAAGTCCTTGTACCTATCACTATTCAAGTAATAGTTTCGATATTAGACAATAATGTTCAGGCTATTATTCCTGACATTATTCCAGAACAAGGCAACATTGATGAGGTTTTTCCTCAAGCACCACCTATAGAACAAACTCAACAACCTCAAGAAGTGCCATTAAGGAGATCCATTAGAGAGAGGAGAAACGCAATATCAAATGATTACATCGTCTTTCTCCAAGAACATGAGGATGACGTTGGTTTAATAGAGGATGATCCAATCAACTTCTGTCAAGCTATGCGTAGTTCTAACTCTCAAAAGTGGATTGATGCCATGAAGTATGAGATGAAGTCTATGAAGGACAATGACATTTGGGATCTCATCGAATTTCCTGAAGGCATGAAGCCCATTTATTGTAAATGGATATTTAAGACCAAGAGGGATTCAAAAGGTAATGTCGAGAGATATAAAACTCGTCTTATTGCTAAAGGCTTTACTCAAAAGGAAGGCATTGACTACAAAGAGACTTTCTCTCTGGTATCCTCGAAAGACTCCTTTAGGACAATAATGACATTGGTAACTCATTTTGATTTGGAGCTACATCAGATGGATGTCAAGACTGCGTTTCTAAGTGGAGACATTGATGAAACGATTTACATGGCATAACCAGAAAACTTTGTCTCAAGTGACCCAAAGTCTATGGTATGCAAGCTAAAGAAATCTATCTGTGGTCTCAAACAGGCTTCCCATTAATAGTATCACAAGTTCTATCAAGTCATTACCTCGTGTGGTTTTGAGGCAAATATCGTTGATGACTGTGTATATCACAAGTTCAGTAGGAGTAAATACATCTTCCTACTATTATATATGTCGATGATATTCTACTTGTTAGCATCAATATAGGCTTATTGCAAGAAACCAAGAAATTTCTAACGAAGAATTTCGAGATGAAAGATCTTGGGGATGCCTCTTTTGTATTGGGTATTCAGATACTAAGAGATCGCTCTCGAGGTATCCTTAGGTTGTCACAAAAGAGCTATATTAATAAAGTCTTTAATAGATTCGATATGAAAGATAGTAAACTAGGAGACACACTTGTTACTAAAGGAGACAAGTTTAGTCTCAAACAATGCCCCAATAATGATCTTGAAATGAAAGAGATGCAGAAGATTCCCTATGCATCAGCAGTAGGAAGTCTAATGTGCGCTCAAGTTTGTACTCGTCTTGACATAACATTTATAGTGGGAGTTCTGGGAAGATATTTGATCAATCCTAGTATGCAGCATTGGAAAGCGGTCAAACGCATAATGTGTTATTTGAAGAGAACAAAAGACTACATGCTCACTTATCGAAAATATGATAGTTTAGAAATCATCGAGTACTCTAACTCCAATTTTGCGAGATGTCAAGATAGCAAGCGCTGCACATTAGGCTACATCTATGTATTGGCTGGAGGAGCTATCTCATGGAAGTTTGCTAAACAAACTCTTATAGTTTCTTCAACCATGGCAGCAGAGTTCATAGCTTATTATGAGGGGTCCAACCACGAGATATGGTTGCGGAACTTTGTCACTAGTTTACGTGTGGTTGATGGTATTGACAGACCATTGAAGATTTATTGTGACAATAACTCAGTAGTTCTTTACTCCAACAACAATAGGAGCTCGACGAAGTCGAAGTTTATTGACATCAAGTTTCTAGCTATTAAAGAAAGAGTTCAGGATAAACAAATTTTTATAGGACATACAGGGACAAATTTATGCTAGTTGATCAATTAACTAAGGGCTTGACACCTAAGGTTTTTCATGAGCATACTGTTCATATGGGTGTTATTCCTGACAATACCTTAGTTTAATGGAAGTTTTTTTATATTCTATATTTTACTTTGGACATTGTGTTATTTGATTTTCTGCAGAATAAAGTTGATAATTTATGATTCTGTTTTTGAACTTGTTTATGCTTTGTATATGCAACATTAGTGTTGCATTTAAGGACTTTGGATTGATCTCACTAAGGACTAAAGAAGGATCAGTTGAAAATAGGCATGTTTGATATCACATTGCATGTAATTTCTACGCGACTCATCTATATTTGATCTATGTCATTAAGTATATTGCTATGGTGATCGTTGTGGTTTAGTTACGCTTGATTATGATAAAAGCTGCAGTGGTTCCATAGCTAATATATGAGATGAACTAGATTATACTAAGGAGAAGTCTAAAGATAAATAGCATACGGATGCGTGCCTAAAGAATTTGTAGTATAATTGTTTCAGGAATAATATGAAGCCCAAGTGGGAGATTGTTAGGAAATTTACATTTCCTAATTAATGTTGGGCATCATATTTAATTGACAATTATATTAGCTATTTAATTTATTGGGTTTGTTATTAAGTGTCTAATTTAGTGAGCCCATAGACTTCACAACTTGATGTAGGCTTAATGAGTAGATATCATATTGGCTTATTTGGGGATTATGGAAACCCTAATTGGTTAATATACGTCATAAATAGTTATGGTCTCCAATATACCAAAATCATAATAATTTCCATTCTCCCCATCTAGAAGAGAGACGACGGTCCCATAGAGGAGTTAAGGCAATTTAGTTGAGGAAGATCACAAACCATCCCCTTGTTCGTAATTGATTGTCGGAAAGATTCCGCAACAGTTGATGATCAATAACTATGGATCTAGGTATTTATGAAAATCCAAAGATCCTTAATAATCTGGCATGATATAGATCTTAGGCTTTATGCTATTTTGTTCTAGGATGTATACATGCAGAATTTGTTTTAAAAATTAAAGAATTAGATAATCGATCTCTAACCATAAAAACTAATGGTGTGTGCAAATAAAATCATGGTGCGCAAAACCAATGATCCAGTTTTATAAGAGGGTTTGTCTAAGAAATACTTTATGTCATTTGTTAAAAGAATTAAAAAAATAAAATAAAAAATAAAGTATTTTATATATTACAAATTTAAAAATCTTTTATTTTTATTTAAAACTTATTATTTTTTATTCATTACGAAAACCCTTTACAAAATTGTGGGGCTACCATAACCCCGAACTTCTATCTTAATAATTACTAATTAAAAGCCATTTTGGTCATTCAAAACTCAGCGACTTTTCTTGCTAATTTATAATCTTTGACTTGTTAAGAATTCCATCTGTGTGTTTTAAGTACTTTTCCAGTTTGAGTGTTGATTTTATTGTTTTGGATTGACGTGGTAAAGTGGTATAAGCAAGTCAACTTGGCCGTTGGATCCTTACCTGCTCTTGAGAAACTTGGAATATGGTTGGTCATTGTAAGTGATATAGAGCCACCAATTGTGGGCTGACTTAGCCTGCCTCCAAGCAGGTTTAACAAAGATGTCTTTCCACTTCCCGAGGGACCCATCACTGCCAAAACTTGGGTTTGCATAACCAGTGATCCCCTTCAAGATATCCTTCTCCTCAGTTGTTGTCATGCCTTTAATCACTACCTTGTAGGTCACATCCGTGAACTGCAGATTCCAGAATAAGAATTTAACTCATATTTAGTGGGATCCGTCACAAACACACAGTAAAATAAAGTACAATTAAAGTAAGCTCAATGGACTAAGGCATTTTTTCTTTGAAAATTGTGTCTAAACTATTCATACTTCATACCCTTCTTTCTCAACAAAACCATGTTATAAAGCCTCACATATAGCTAAAGCCTCAAAGCCAGATGGGTTCCAAGCCTGAACCTATGTCTTTCAATCGTATGAGAAATAAAATTAATGTGCTGATGGCCTGTGGTAGGCATCAAAAAGCAAATTCAAGAGATTTTATTAGTACCAAGTTAGGCATATGCTGCATCTAATGTACTACTAATTCATTTCTCTGGCTAACTGGAAAGAAGGAGTAGCCTTGTACATTGACGTCACATGAAAATGAAACTTTTTACAAGACTGAACCTGACCATGCTATATTGCTAGCCATGTTCTATTGGTGGCGTTGACCATTGTTAACTTCAAAGAATATGGAGTTTCTGGAAAAAAGAGAACCTAAGGAACTAGCAAGAAAGCTTTGGAGACAACAATGGCAGAAAGTTGCGCAAAGGGAGGTTCAGAACGTAGCAAAAACGGAAGTGAAAAGGGGGAAAATCCTTTTTTTACTTATCAATAGGGTTTACAGAATCAGAGAAGAGAGACGAGAGTAACGTAGTTTCGTAGTGCAATTACGTAGTACAAATAATGCATGTTCACAATGATGTTCCTCAAATAAACGTGGAGCTAAAGCATATCATTTTATCCATTAAATGTCATTATTGGCTCTGTAATTCCTTATGAAGTGGAATTGATTAATTAATGAGGAATAGTCACGTAATGACCATTCAGGTGAGTGGAGATTTGGATCTCAAATTACAGATATTGTCATTTGACCTTTCAGTTGCTTGTATTACATTTGATTGATGTGGAAAAGCAAAATCTCTAAGTCCAATTATAATCGAAAAGTAACACTCAAAATGTTAAAATATTTATCTCTCATACTTCGAGAATAAATATTAGGGGGCATCTATTGGTATAAAAATAAAATATTTTTCGATTTGTGCTATTTCGATAGTTTGAATTGGCATAAACATAATTCTTGATAAATTTACAAGTTTTAGAATGGAATCGAAACTAATCGAGACAGAGATTTCAATTAGTCATTTTCATTTCATATTAGGAGTAGTAGTTTCGATTTACAATCGAAACAATAGGCTACACTTGGCAAAAATTCTTGAATGAAGAAACCTTGAGTAAAGACTAACAAATGTCTAAGCATGCAAGTTTGAATTCAAAAGAAAGAAGTTTTGAATTTGAAATAGAAGTTAACAGTAGTTGGAGATATGAAATCAAGACAATACATGGATTATTAACAAAGATCGAGCAATTATTGATGACACGA
Source organism: Ormosia emarginata (assembly GCA_029884605.1). NCBI lineage: Eukaryota > Viridiplantae > Streptophyta > Magnoliopsida > Fabales > Fabaceae > Ormosia > Ormosia emarginata. The sequence continues at coordinate 45,393,178 of JAQQTP010000082.1, read as the reverse complement.
GGATTACTGATAAAGATTTGGTGGTTACTAGACAAAGATTACCAATCATGTAGATAATTATCTTTGTGGTTTTATTCGGCAATGTGGAAAATCTTGTAAATCATATTTGGATGAGACACTTAGAAATCTATAAATATTAAGAGGATGAAACATTTAGGGGTTGAAAATTTATACTTCACAAACACTTCTTGATCAAGAAGATGATGAATTTACAATACAAAGAGTCCATAGACATCTCGATCAATTAGTACATTTTCAAGATGTTTTCATCTACTTTCACTTTCATTCTTTTACCTTTTACAAATTCAATGCAAGTCTAATTTCAGTCTATTTTACATTTTCAGTCTTTTATTTCTTTTGCAAATTCTCTTCTACTCCTAATCAAATGATTCTCTCAAGGGTCATTTGAGTTCTTTTATGTGCTTTCATTTAATTGCTTTCATTACCTTTACGCAATTTTACTTTCTTACAATTTACATACTGCTAATTTATTTTTCATTGCATTTACTTTGAATCATTTTACTTTATGCTCTTTAATTTAAAATCTACATCCTGTCATATTTACTTCGAATGCTTTTTCATTCCAGTCATTTTAACTTATTTTCATTTATATTGATTTTACTTTATTTTTCGAAAACAAGACTTTTTAGATTTTCAAATTTATTTTTATCAAGAAAGACATTTGCATGAAACTTTCAATTTTGGATTTGCATAATCATCTAGAATTTGAAGAATCATCAATTTTATTCTTTTAAGATATTCAGACCAGAATCTCAATAGGAAGCGATTCCCTTCCTCGAATTGAAATCCAAAATCAAAGTTTGTCCATAGACAAATTATTTACCATAATCTAAATAGTCACAATCGAAATATTTTGAAAAACAACAAGTCAACTTGGTTGTTGGATCCTCACTTGCTCTTGAGAAACTTGGAATATGGTTGGCCATTGTAAGTGATAGAGCCACCAATTGTGGGCTGACTAATAATTATAATTTTTAACATATTAATTATCCACATAATTATCTTATTAATGATGTCTAGGTTGTAATTAAGTAATCTTAACACCTATTTTAATGATTGCGTTGAATTGGGTTTTAAATGCAAAATTTTCAGATTTTAATGCATATTGACATTGATTCAATATTTTGGCCATAGCTTGAGTTATAGATCTCCGATTTTGATGTTCTTTATATGTTAGGAAAGATGAGAAAAATATTTACAAGTTTTATGAAATGTCAAATTAGAAAATTTGGACATTTAAGTGGTCAAAGACAACCTTGAAGTTGGACTAGTGGTGTTGTCACATATTTTTGGACATACCTTCACTATTTTGGGTACATATCACTCAATTCAAGCCCAAATTAAGCATATGAGTGTTCCTTGGAAAACTTATTTCAAGGGCTATCTAATGGGCTTGGAGTGGATTCGAAATTGTGATAGAAATGACAATTATGAATGAGAAAAATCTAGATTGCAATTAGGTGAAAAAACATAAATTATTGGAATAATTAAAGAGTAAGTAGAAGAATCATTGGCATAATTAATGAAAAGTGAGAGACATACTTTCATAATGGATAATAATGGTGCAACCACTTTCATAATGGAGATTTTTAGTGGATTGTTACAAAGAATTGCAATTAGATTGCATTATAGGAGGATCTTTTGCATTTTCATTTTTTTTTCATGTTGTAGTCTTGGTTTTCAGAATCTTTCTTCTCCTCCTCTCTTTGTTAGTTCGTTTTCTGTATTGTTCCTGAATCTTCTCCAATGGTGATAGCCATGGAAGGCTAAAGACCTTGTCAATCTAAGAGATCCAAGAAGTGTGGTTTGAATTTTGAGTTCCTATGCTTAATGGTAATTTTGTATGCATTTTCTTCTTCTATATCTCTTCAATTATGTTTTGATCTAATTCTGATTAGATTTAGATTCTGTATTCATAATTGAAGTGACAGAATTTAAGATTGATTAATCTGAAATCAATTTAGGCTAGTTTTACTAATTGATAATATAGGTTAAGTGAATCAATTTAATATTAATTTATGGATTTAGATTGTAATTCTATTTGTATTGATTAGATTCTAAGTGATTACTTAGTTAAATTTTGAATTTAACAAAAACTGTATGCAGAACATGATCGCTTTGAGAACTATGATAAATTCTACCGCATGAACTTGAATGCCTTGTATTTACTGACTTAGTCTGCCTCCAAGCAGGTTTAACAAAGATGTCTTTCCACGTCCTGAGGGACCCATCAATGCCAAAACTTCCCCCGGGTTTACTTAACCAGTGATCCCCTTCAAGATATCCTTCTCCTCAGTTGTTGTCATGCCTTTAATCACTACCTTGTAGGTCACATCCGTGAACTGCAGATTCCAGAATAAGAATTTAACTCATATTTAGTGGGGGATCCGTCACAAACGCATAGTAAAATAAAGCACAATTAAAAGTAAGCTCAATGGACTAAGGTATTTTTTCTTTGAAAATTGTGTCTAACTATTCATACTCCATACCCTTCTTTCTCAGCAAAATCATGTTATAAAGTCTCACATATAGCTAAAGCCTCAAAGCCAGATGGGTTCCAAGCCTGAACCTAGGTCTTTCAAGCGTATGAGAAATAAAATTAATGTGCTGATGGCCTGTGGTAGGCATCAAAAAGCAAATTCAAAAGATTTTATTATTACCAAGTTAGGCATATGCTGCATCTAATGTACTACTAATTCATTTCTCTGGGTAACTGGAAAGAAGGAGAGGTCTTGTACATTGACGTCACATGAAAATGAAACTTTGTACAAGACTGAACCTGACCATGCTATATTGCTAGCCATATTCTATTGGTGGCGTTGAAGCTTCATCGTTGCCTGCCCAAATTCATAGCACCATATCAAACTCATGCTCTATTGAAGGTTTGAACACCGGCAGAGGTAGGTGCAGGCTGCAGGGAATGAAGAGGAACAAACTTTTAATTTGACACGTAAAATGTACCTTTAGATATATCGGTAGAGTAGGTTCCGTTTGAAACTTTGGCTTATGAGTTCCAGCTTCAATATCCTCCACTGCAACATACATAGGTAAGCCTTTTTATATAATTCACAAGGAGGGAAAAAGAAGCTCCTTCACGCAGAAGCCTACACGAGGCAATTTAGTACGTAGTTTCACTTAGTGCAATTACGTAGTACAAATAAAAATGCATGTTCATCAATATGTGTTCCTCAAATAAACGTGGAGCTTCAGAGGGTCATATCATTTTGCACTGCATGATTCCAGGTACAATATACGATATTCACAGGTCATGAAAGTTTATAAAGCATTGATCAAGACACTTGACATAGTAAGTCAAGCTAATTCGACATAGCTGTGAAGTGAAAAAAAGTCAAGCTGAAATTTAATGAAGGGCCCAAGAAATGAGACAATGTGCTCTCCAACAAAATTGAAACATTCAAAAAAACACACACACATATAAGAGACAGGTCCAATTATATGAGGACCTAGAAATGTAGCTAATTGTCGTTCAGGATATATCATAGTCAACATACGAAAATGTTAAATGCGCATTTTTATTGACACAAACCACACAGATTTATAGAGGAGCCGGTGATTCAGGTTTAGGAAAAAAGAGAGAGAAAGAAAAAAGATAGAAAAATGAATGGTGAGAATTAAGTTACAAAGAACATGCATTAAATTTGTACTAGAATCTCTCTAAGTATAAACAAAAGTCACCCCAAGCAATTAAAAGAGGAAAAATATTAAATAGCTAGAATTTTTTTTGCCAACAACCACTTAAGTCATCCCAAGCAAATAGATTAGTAATTTGACTAATTTCTAACACTTTAACTTAACCAACAATTACCGTTTAATCTTAATAAATTCTGGTTAAATTCTGTCAAGTATGTATTATTACTTATAAAAGAAAGACCCATGAATCGGACGTTAGGACCGTTAGGTGGGAATGTTTGGAACATGCATGAAGTGATAATTTCCATAACTATTAGAACAACGTTACTATATATCGATCATATATGGCTGGGGGGACCATACGCATAGATACAAGTGGTTCATAAGGAAAAGGACATTACAACAATACCAGTCCTACTGTTTTGGTTCTTTCGGTGCTGGGAGGAACCACTGTGAGTCACTTGTTTTATGGACCGTTAATCACGGGTTTGTGGTTAGGTGGTTGGTTGGTTGGTTGGACCCGACGAAGACACCTCCTTCTCGTACGTGAATGCAAGTGAGTCTAAGACATGAATGTCTTATAAGTTATAACAGCTTAACAGCTTCTATTTTTCACTACAGCAGTTTGTAAACCTCCTTAATTATTTCATCTTTCACCAGGTTTCAAGTTTAATTTAATTAGTCAAATCTCTTCGCCATAAGAAAAGGAAGATTTGTGGAAAAAAACATGGTTCATGAGTTGGGATGGATGGAAATTTAAGTTAAAAATGTTAAGTTAATACTGCGTTATCTCTTTGAGACGAAAAAACAGTCCTTTTAATCATGAACAATAATGATTGTGGTACATTATATATTTTTATATTTTTATACACACTTACTACATTAAAAAAAAGAAAGAAAGAATGTGTTTTAAAAAATATATTTATCTTGTTTATTATTTTAAAAAATAATAATGTAAGAATGATATGCAATAGGATTACATTTTGTTCATTGGGATGAGTAGGTCCAAATTCACTGGCTTCACATCAATTCCGTATTACCAATGCCCAGCCAAATTTATATGAATCATGGACACGTACCAAGAGGGACTGTATTTTTACTATGTTTTGTTTGTGCAAAATAGTGTAAGTTTTTTTTTTTATATAAAAAAAAATGCAAATAGAAAGACTCAAATAAAAAAAACTACATTTATTTCATTTGTTTTGTCCTCACAGAAAGGTTACTCTCTTAGATGCAAACGTGTTGTCATCTGTAGGTAGAAAAACAATTAATCAACCCAAATTTGCAAGGTAATCATCAAGATACTAATAGCAACCCACAATATCCCAAAATGTATATTTTGTGGTTACCATAAGGACACAACACAAGTCCTGAGCATTTGCAACCTTTTGTTCTTTAAACGACTGAAATTTAGAACAAAACACATACCATATCAGACTCGTGAAACATCTTAAAAAAGGTGTTAAAGCCTTCACCTCTTAGGCTTGACTTCCTCATTTATCTTCTCATAGTAAGAAAAAGAAATACAATCCTAAAGTGCATCTTACATTGAAAAGAAAAAAATTGACTTAAATCCACTAATTAATATATATATATATATATATATATATATATATTTCATATATATATATATATATATATATATATATATAGATATACAAACACATAACATGGATGTTGCTAATTATTAGATTATATTATAATTAAAATCATCATGTTACGAGGACTTGAGCATCTCCAAGATTAAAAGACTTTGTGCTGCATAATATTTTCTAATAAAAAATTTATGTAAAACTTATATTTGATCTGAAAGAATTTAGCCTTGACGCAAAAATTGATGCGAACATACCCTTACCATAATAATAATAATAAAAAATCTTCTAAACCTAGCAAGTTATCTTAATAAGTATTTAATGTTGGCTTTAACTTTGATTGAGTCTCAGCATTAATTCTTAAGTTTTATCTTTCCATGGCATCACTATTCACTGGTCTCCCTAATGATTAAAAAACAATAAAAACTCTTTTGAATTATAATAAATATGATATGATTTTAGATTTAATAAAATGTCTGACGCAAGTCACAAACACTACACAAATTCTCTCAATTTTTTCCCCCATTTCATTACCAACCTCATATGTATAAATTGACGGGCAAATTCGCACATTCCTTCATTATTAGTCTACCTCCAAATCGTCATGGATATATAATTTGCTTATTTAAATACACACTCACACGCAGATAGGTTTATTTATTTATTTTTTACATAAACGGGGACACGCAGATAGGTTTAATTAAGATGCAAATAGCTCAAGTGACCCGTGACCAAGATTTGGATTCTGGACTGGAAAGAGAAGATTCAAATCATGAAGGGATAGTAGTTAACTTCCTGTTTATGGTTCATGCAACTCTAGTTTCGATTTTGCAGACAAATTTGGCAAAAATATGTTGGCTCCATTTTTCATTTTTATGGTAATTATGAAAACATGAGGCTCATGCAAAATCTACAAAATGCATTAGAGCCTGGAAATCAACAGTAAAGGTATCAGCACTCAAGCTGAGAGAATTTGAAGAAATCGTACATGAATTGATTGATTGAGTGATTGTAATACACAGTTTACATTATATATATGAATGGAAAACTTAACTAACTTTGCTATATCAGGATACTTGCTTAACAACCTGACAGCCTAACTGTCAGTGTAACTGACGTAACAAACTTGCTGACTTGTTATCCTTTACAAACAGAAAGGCCTCTAGGCCCTCCGCTACGAATAAAATCCTCTATTTGGCTCTCGTCTCGGGTTGCCTTCATGCTAGAGCCATGATGGTTGGGAGAATGAGCAGCAGCAACAGCTGCTGATACGGGGTTCCCAGTCAGCTGCTGCACGAGACCTATAAATTCTTCAGGCCAGACGTGAATGACCTTGGGAGATCTCAGATGCACTATAACTGGAGAGCGATTTTGATGTGAAATATGCTGCTTCTTGATCGTTGTAGAGTTCCTGTTAACCATTAGAGCTGCAGGCTTTGGACCCTGCAACTGCAACTGCCTTCTTGCTTGGAAATCCATCTTCCTGTCTAGTCTAGTGTAAGAATTCACAAGCTAAAGAATATGCTGATGCTGGTGATATATAAGTTTGTTTTGCCTTGAACTGTAGAATTTGAGAACTGATGTACGGAGAAATGGCAGGCTTACGGGTATATATAGTGGTGTTGAAGGGATGAGCATGGGGAGGTTAAGTATACGAGTAAGTAATGGTGTGGGTATTGGTTGAGAAAAGACAAGCACTGAAGACTAGTCTGAATTCGTCTACTCTGCATGATTGCTCCGGTGCATTATACAATATATCCAATATCATTATATCAACAATTTTGATAATCCATGGTGCTTTTTGGACTTTAAATTTGAATACTAGACACATTCCTTCTCCATCAGAGGCAATCTGGTTTTTGCTGTAGCCGCTGCCAAAAAGAACTGCCACTGTGGTCTTGCTAGTGCTGGTTTAATCCGTCTTTTGTAGAATGAAAAGTCCGAATTTCTCCGGTCCAACAGGGGCATCCCAACCGGCGACAAACCACCCACTCCCATTCCCATAATTCCCTGTCGAGCACCGTCCTCGCCGAGCGTTTCAAGGGCGCCACCCACCCACCCAAACCTTCAAGAAGTGCCCAGGAACAGACTCACCCCAAATTCTTCCTCGACTGACGATTTCAAGCAGACTCACCCAAACCCAAATTCTTCCTCGCAAAGAGCAGGGGAGGAGGTGAATCGTCTTGATTTGTCAAAATTCGGTTGATAGTTAGACCCAAGGAGTTTGACAGACATAGTCACGGTCTTGAAGTCTTTTCTATGAGGACATTTTTTTATTTTTTGGTGCTTCTTTAGATTATGATTTTTTGTTATTTGTCGATATGGGCGTGGAATTTTTTTGTCAATATTATTTTTTGATATTATTTTTTATATCATTAATTATATCAATTTTTTTACATTATTTTTTATATCATTTTAATCATAATCATTTAATATAAATGTAAAAAATAGTGTTTACTCAAAAATGACTTAGAAACATCATTTTTGTTTTTTCTTTTATTGGCCGATTATAAGATTAATGGTTAATTCAAATGTTAAGAAATGACCATTCAAAAAGCGTTGGCTTCTCTTTGTCTTTCTTTTTTTTAATCATGGATTGTTAACGTTTATAAATGTTTAATATCTTTTTAAAGTAAGAGGTAAAAAAGTCCAAGTACGTTAGTATTAATTTTACGTATGATTTGTTTATGATTTTTTTTTTTGGGTACAGATTTGTTTACTAAATTAATCAGTGAATTTATCACTTTTTGGTCGAATGAAGGACATAAAGATGATCGTTGTTTATGGCATGTGGACACACACTTGGCAGATAGACAAAGGTGCAACTTCTTACATTAATTGTAATAGGTTCTGCAAAGGTTTGATCTTTGTCATGCCAATGGACCTTATCATTTGATATTTCACGTGAAATGGTAACTTGATAAAAATTTATCGTTTCTATTAATTCTAAAATTTATAACATATTAAAATATATAAAAAAAATTTAAAATTATTTTAAAAAGACACTAATAAAAAAGTCTTTGTTAAAATATTTAAAAGTAATTTTGATAGGGGAGAAATATTATTCATATTTTATAATAATAGTCATGCACGCATCAGTATAAATGGAATAACTGTATGTATTATAGTGACAAGAAATATGAGTCTCTCTCTGTATATATAAAATAATTAAAATTAGTTAAACTTACTCACTATGACAAACTCATATACATGACCCATAAAATAAAACTCGCATATGAATAATGCTTTAACAACGATAGGCCCATTAACAATACTGATCACAATTTAGGCTAAATAAAATGCTCTAATAATTTTGATATCTAATTAATTTGGATTTTATAAAATTATAATATAATTTATGTTAGTCCATAAAATTCTAACATTCTCCCACTTAGACAGCATAAGTCACATTACATTATTTCAATAAGAAAACAATTCTCCAGATTAATCAAACAATATGTGGCCACAACATGATGTCAAAATCGATCTAGCACTCTCAACAATCGGTCCAAAATGAGAGTACAAGCATCTCAACAATGCAAGAAATCATATTCGAAGGAGTACTAATATCATACATGCAAGATACTCATATCTCGATAACCCAACAAAATGTAGTTGTTGGGTATAAAATTACAAGTTCTAATTCGACGAAGGAAAAAGATAAAGAATTTTCGACACCTGGATGTTGATATTGAAGAAATTTTCCAAGTGTTGGACTACCGCGAGTGTTAATAATCAGGCGTTGGTTTTTGTCGAAAGGATTCATAATTGCTCTCAGTTGAGCGAAATATTAGAGTCAAGTATGTGACATAATTGTCGTATACGTGTCTAATTTTTAGGAGTCAGCTATTTTCATGATTTGCCTATAAATACTAGTGTTCACAATGTACAAAAGGTTGGTTGCTAGATGTACAATCCTAATATCTCACTCAAGCAAATTAACAGATTTGATCCAAGTATGCCTTCCATTTTCATTTCAAGTTGTTTACTTTAATGCAATGTTCTCTTAAAATTTCTTTATTTTAAGTCGTGTTCTTTAAATTTCTTTACATTTCGCTGCATTTTTTACATGCTTTATTTTATTGCTTTCCTTTAATTTTTTGCACTTTATATTTTCAGCATTTTTAGTTTTTTGCAAGGTATTCATCAGTTTCTTTATTTTTCTGCAATGTTTTAAAGCTTTTATGAACTTTCACTTCCTTCCTTTTACTTCTTGCATTTAGTTTTACAAATTTCTGTTATTTATCTTCAATTTGTTTTCAAAAACTTTTTCAAAACGAGATTATCATATAACTCTGAATCCACACTCGACTGATAATATATATTTGTTTGTTAGAATTTATCTTACCTAAATTTCACCATAAACAAATTGGCACATCTAGTGAAACAAGTTTAGAGTAACTCGTAGTGTCACGAATCTCTTTTCATAAGAGATAGTTTTATGCGGTTAAGAAGTGGAAAGGTTGTCTACTCTTCCTCTTCTCAAAATACACAAATCATGAGTAACGCAAATAACCAGGCGTCAAATGCACTTTCGATTGATGTTAGTGCTCCACCTTCGATAGTCGTTACTGCGCCACCCTCAACCGTTGTTAATACGGGTCCTGTGGTTGATGCAATAGTAACTGGTACTCTCCAGGGTAATCCAGTATTAGAATAAGTGGTGCCTGGAGTGACTTTGTCATCACCAAATCAACCAAGTAACTAAAGTGTAATAATTCAAACTCAAGATTTATACCACAATATGGTTTGCTACTCAACTGTGTTCCTCATGTGTTGGTACAAATGGGACTTGGCTGTACTTTGCCCAATACCGTAGGCCAAACAGCGGCTTCACAAGGCTAACCACAAATAAGTTCAGCCTTAGTGAGTTTCAATGGTCAAGGAGCAGGGGTTGCAAGTTGAAGTAATCTAACTCATTTTCGACATGAGAGATTGAATTTGGGACTAGTATTCCCAAATATGTCGAGGGACACATCTCAAAATGCAACAGCGCCAACTATGAATTCTTTGACCAACTTTCGACAACAAATGGATGAAAGAAACCATGAGATGGTGCATATGTTCACTCAGCAAATGAGTGTTGTAATAACATCAATCATGGAAACTATAAATAATGCTTGTAATACATTGGCTCAACAAATGACAAGGTTAAACCAAGCCTTGGGAGATTGACTAATGATAACGTTCAAAGAATCCAGCCTGGGGCAAATGCAGGAGTGACTGCACCCCAACCAAACATGGGATAAGACCAGCAAAATCTTGGTCAACCTGGGCAAAATGATTCATCGCGCTTGGAATATGGTAATGTGCATGTGATTCGTCGAGGTGATGAGGATCAAATAACTAGGAATGATGCAGCCATAAGATTGTTTCGATGAAATCTTGGGGGGCACCAAGTGGTTGAGCAAAATGTAAATCAAGTGGTGGAACAAGTGCTGAATAGGTTTGGGTTTAATGTTGGATATGTCAACCAACCCTACTTTGTTTCAGTCTTTTCTAAGTGGGTGTAACAAGCAGAATTACCTAGAGGAATTAAAATTCTTAAACTTTCTAAGTTTACTGGTGAAAGTGGGGAATCAATCGTCAAACATATCGCATGGTATACTATAGAAATGAGGGAGTTGGCTACTAGTGAAAGCCTTAAAATGAGATTCTTCCTAAGTTTCCTTACTAAAAATACATTTTCTTGGTTTTCGACATTGAGACCAAATTCAATCCATTCTTGGACTTAATTAGAAAGAAGTTTTCATGACCAGTTCTTCAAGGGAGATTTGAAAGTGGAACTTACAAATCTCTTCAATATCAAGAGAATGTAAAATGAAATCGTAGATGATTATCTTACTAGGTTTTAACAGATGATGAATAGATGTTTTACTCTCATACCTGAGGTAGAAATAGTAAAAATTACTATAGGAGATTTAGACTATTACATATGAAAAAATTTAGTGAACCAACATTTAGTTAATCTTGCCCAACTAGGTGAGAAGGTTAGGCAAATAGAACAATTGAAAGCTGAAAAGGTTCAGAAATAAAAGAGATTCCTTAAAAGAGAGAAAATAGCATTTGTCAGATTAGGTGAATCTGACAATGAGATTGAAGATAGCAATGATGAATTTGAGGTTAACATTGCTGAACTTCAGAATGATCCTCCTTATGTGTGTCAAGCTCTACACCGTACAAGAAATAAGGAAAAAATGAATTATCTCAATAGAAAAACATATACATTCGACGTAATAAAAACTGACAAAATCTTTGATTTATTGTTAAAAGATAAACAGATTAAACTGTCGGAAGGTCATAGGCTACTAAAACCTAATGAAATAAAAGACCGGAGATATTGTAAGTTTCATAACAATTTCAGTCATGTTACTAATGAATGTATTCGTTTCAGAGATTTAGTTCAGAAAGCACTAATGGATGGGTGTTTGAAGTTTGTTGACAAGCCTAAGGCGGATATGAAAGTTGATACAGATCTATTTCTGGATGGAGTTACCTATGTCGATCAGCAGGTTCCTCTAAATGTTGGAATGATCAACATAAGGAATTTGCAAGAATTTGACATTGACATGGAAGATGCAATGAACATTTATCCAAAGCCAGGAGAATCTCTTAAAACATTCCTTGAGAGGAAGAAAGAGAAAGGCAAGGTAAGGTTATGTCTAAGATGCAATGCAGTGTATGATGAATTTGCTGCCAAGAAGGTTGTTGAGGAACAACAGAGTAACTCACAAGGTAAGAAGAAGTTTTTCGACAAGAAAGCTTGGAAACCACAACAGCCTTTTTATACTCCAAGACCAAGGTCGGGTTATATGCCCAGGCCTAACATGAATAGTTGACTGGTTGAGTTATCTAGTGAGTCCGTGGGAAGCAATTCATTTCCCAGGGACTATGTCAGACCAGTTAGGACCATAGTGCCACCAGCTAATGTTACTGTGGACACGTAGGTTAAAAATTCTGCAATGACATGCCACTCACAACTTCGGCGGGAAGTGGCTGCTAGGAAGAATAGGTTTTAGAAAGATCGACTATTCTGGAATGAAGATTACAGACATGGTAGGATCAACCAAGATGGAGCTATAATTGATCAGTGTAACGTCCCGGGACGGCCTATAGGATTGACGAGTGTCTCCACAAACCAACACGGATCTTTTTAGTGTGTTTTGTCCTCACTCACGCACATCCTAGGAAACTTCCTAGGAAATCACCCATCCCACAATTGCTCCAGGTCAAGCACGTTTAACCATGGAGTTCTTATATTTTAGGCTCCCGAAAAAAAGTTGCAACTTGTTGATATGGCTACGCCTAATCAATTCTTTTAAGTCATCCTCAACTATGCAGTCTCATACATGCATTGTCTCTGAATCTCTCTCATTCTGGTGCGCATTCAGTTCATTCATGGGACCTTTCACCTAGAAGCCTGTCGAGAGCCGCTTATTAATGCTTTCTCTTAGCACCGGCAACTACTCCCCGCCGTCGTCAGCCCCGGGACGCCACATGCTCACCAACTTCCACTTGGTTCGTCCCCGAACCACACCGTACTGGGAGAGGCCCCGTCTTTGATACCATCTGTAACGTCTCGGGACTGCCTGCAAGATTGACGAGTGTTTTCATAAACCAATATGGGTCTTTTCAGCGTGTTTTATCCTCACTCACACTCATCCTAGGAAACTTCCTAGGAGGTCACCCATCCCACAATTGCTCCAAGTCAAGCACACTTAATCATGGAGTTCTTATGTTTTAGGCTCTCGAAAAGAAGTTACAACTTGTTGATATGGCTATGCTTAATCAATTCCTTTAATCATCCTCAACTATGCAATCCCATATCTGCACAGTCTCTGAATCCATCTCATTTCGGAGCGTATTCAATTCATTCATGGGACCCTTCGCCTAGAAGCCTGCCAGGAGCCGCTTATTGATGCTTTCTCTTAGCACCGGCGACCATTCCCCACCTTCGTCGGCCCCGGGACGCCACATGCCCACCAACTTCCACTTGGTTCGTCCTCAAACCATACCGTACTAGGAGAGGTCCCGTCTCTGATACCATCTATAACGTCCCGAGATTGCAGGATTGGCGAGTGTTTACATCAACCAACACGGGTTTTTTCAACGTGTTTTATCCTCACTCACACGCATCTTAGGAAACTTCCCAGGAGGTCACCCATCTCACAATTGCTCCAAGTCAAGCATGCTTAACCATGAAGTTCTTATGTTTTAAGCTCCCGAAAAGAAGTTACAACTTGTTGATATGACTACGCTTAATTAATTCCTTTAAGTCATCCTCAACTATGCAGTCCCATACCTGCACAGTCTCTGAATTCATCTCATTCTGGTGCGTATTCAGTTCATTCATGGGACACCTAGAAGCTTGCCAGGAGCCGCTTATTGATGCTTTCTCTTAGCACCGGCGACCACTCTCCGCCTTCATCAGCCCCGAGATGCCACATGCCCACCAACATCCGCTTAGTTCGTTCACAAACCACACCGTACTAGGAGATGTCCCGTCTCTGATACCATCTGTAACGTCCCGGGACTACCTGCAGGATTGACGAGTGTCTCGACAAACCAACACGGGTCTTTTCAGCGTGTTTTGTCCTCACTCACACACATCCTAGGAAACTTCCCAAGAGGTCACCCATCCCACAATTGCTTCAAGTCAAGCACGCTTAACCATGGAGTTCTTATGTTTTAGGCTCCTAAAAAGAAATTGTAACTTGTTGATATGGCTATGCCTAATCAATTCCTTTAAGCCATCATCAACTATGCAGTCTCATACCTGCACAGTCTTTGAATCCCTCTTATTCCGGTGCATATTCTGTTCATTCATGGGACCCTTCGCCTAGAAGCCTGCCAAGAGTCACTTATTAATGCTTTCTCTTAGCACTAGGGACCACTCCCCGCCCTCGTCGGCCTTGGGACGCCACGGCCAGAATGTGGCAGGGTCATCAAAGTCTTTATCATTGTCAAAAAGTCGAAAAAGGAGGCTGTAGAGGTTGAGACAAGCACAGAAAAGAAGGAACATAGATGAGGGTTTAGTTATCAAAGAACAACCCACAGAAAAGGGATGTTTAGTAGTCGAAGTGAAGCTAGAACCAGACAAAAATAAAGATGACAATAAATTAAAAAGTATTATCAGAAAAAAATCTGAAGATACAAGGAGATCAATCCCAGTTGAGCCAATAATAACTGCAGTTAAACGACTAGATAGGAATGATAGTTTTCGACAAGAAAAACTTGAAGAGATAAAGAAAGGAAAAGAGGTTCAAGAACCTATTCCAAGTAAAACTGGAGGAAAATGGCCAATTGGATTAGTAGCAGTAGAAAAAAAAAAAGCAGAGAAAAGCAATCTAGTAGTTAAGGAAAACAAGAAAATTGCTAAATTGAAACCTGAGAAGATGATAATGAGAATAGCCGAAATCAAGGGCCTTAAAATTGAACTTGAAAGTGGTGAAGATACTAAAGATTGGTCGAAGGAAGAAATCATGGAAGTCCTAAAAGATCCTGACCAAGATATCGAGTAGAGAAAGAAAATGTTTGGCATGATCAAGGGGAGAAAATTGGCAAAGCCTGACTGCCAAGCCACAGACATGGATTTGACGACTGATGAAGTTATTGAGGCCTTAAATGATCTAGATAATCTTTTAAGCTTTGATGATAATGATCAATTCGATATGGATTTCAATTTGGACAAGGATATGGATGACATTATAATGGCCATGGATAGCAATTTGTCATTGGATGGTTCAATTGACAAAGGTTACTTCAAGATTGGAGGATACAGAAATGATGAAGAGTCGACTGAGGAAGAGTTCTTAAAGTCAATGAGCATGAATTTGATTTCAGTTTTGCCTGCTGAGTTTGAAGGGTATCATGAAATTGGGTATATTGGAGAAAATGAAGAAGACTTGGATGACCTCAGTGATCATTGGCTTTTCCTTCAAAATAACACGTTAACCGTGTTTGATAATACGACACAATTTGAGAAGCCAACAAAAGAGCAGAAGGCTCATCTCCGCCCATTACACATCAAGGTTTTGTTAGAAGACAAGCCAACAAATAGAGTCCTGATAGACCGGGGGGGCAGCTATCAATTTGATCTCAAGGGCAATGTTTAAAAACCTTGGGAAGAATGAGTCTGATCTGATGTCAACTAACATGATTGTCACTTACTTCAGTAGCAAGACTTCCCCATCAGACGAAGTAGTAATGCTGAATGTGCAAGTCGAATCTGTTGTGAGGTCGACATTGTTTGTTGTAATTCCAACGAAATCTAATTACAATCTTCTATTAGGAAGAGATTGGATACATGTTGTCGGAGCAATACCATCGACGGTCCATCAGAAACTCATCCTCTGGAATGTAGATGATCAAGTAGAAATAGTAGAGGCAGACGATAGCCCTTGCTATTTGCAATAACTTTATGTTAATTTTAAAATTTATGCTCCAAATGTCAAGCCAGTCATGTCAAATGATGGAGTCATCGACAAAGATGCACTTGAAGTATGTGTAGATGCACTTGAAGTATGTGTAGATGCACTTGAAGTATGTGTAGATGCACTTGAAGTATGTGTAATAGATCAATTTGGCATTCTACTAGTGAATAAAGCTGAAAAGGATCAGCCAAGCACTAGCCATGAGTGTTAATGATCAATTAGATAGACTGTCAGCTTATTTGCCCGACAGAGCAGTATATACCATTGAAGGTGTATTAACAGATTGCATAATAGACGATAGTCCTTTGGGATTTGAGAAAATACTTGATAAAAAGCAAAGTGTAGAGGTCGAAGATCCTTTGGAGGGGATAAACTTGGGCATTGAAACAGATAAAAGACCTATATTTGTGAGTTCATTTTTTCCAAAAGAGTTCAAGGAACAACTTGTCAACTTAATTAAGGAATACAAAGATTGTTTTGCATGGGATTATGATGAGACTGGGTTGAGCAAAGACCTTGTCGATCATAGGTTGTCATTGAAAGAAGGATGCAGACCTATTAAGCAAGCCAACAGGAGATTGCACCTGAGGTGGTGTTAAAGATAAAGGAAGAGGTCGAAAGGTTGCTCAAAGTCAAGTTCATTAGAATGACCAGGTACGTCGAATGACTGTCTAATGTAGTTCCTGTAGTTAAGAAAAATGGCAAGTTAAGAGTATGTATAGACTTTAAGAATTTAAATGTTACAACTCCTAAAGATGAATATCTTATGACTATTGTAGACATGTTAGTTGATGCCGCATCCAAACATGAATTGTTAAGTTTTATGGATGACCATGCATGTTATAATCAAATTTTCAATTTTTTCTCACAAAAGCACCAGCCACATTTCAAAGTTTGATGAATAAGGTTTTTTAGCAGTAATTAAGAAAGTCAGTGTTGGTTTTTTTTGATGATATATTAATATATAGCCAATATTGGCCTTCTCATCTACAACATTTGGAAACCGTTTTGTACATTTTACAACAGCACAAATTATTTGCAAAACTTTCTAAATGTTCCTTTGGACTGCAACAGGTGGAATACTTAGGCCATTTGGTTTTTGAAAAAGGAGTGGCTATGTATGAGTCAAAGGTGGCAGCAATATTGGATTGACTAGAACCCACAATAGTTAAACAGTTAAAAGGATTTTTTTGGGGTTAGCAGGTTATTATAGAAATTTCATCAAAGTTTATGCAGCAATTACGACCCCTATGACAAACTTGCTTAAAAAAGAGAATTTTAGTTGGGACCAAACAACAAAAGAAGCTTTTGAAAAACTCAAACAGGCTATGACAGAAGCACCAGTGCTAGCTTTACCTGATTTCTCAAAGCCTTTTGTATTAGAAACTAATGCTTCAGGGATTGGTATAAGGGCTGTGTTGAGTCAACAAAGTCACCCAATAACATATTTTTCTAAAAAGTTGTCACCTAGAATGCAAAAGTCTGCATATGCTAGAGAACTATATGCTATTGCATAAGCCTTGGCCAAATTTCAACATTATTTTCTAGGGCATCCATTTGTCATCAAAACTGATCAGCAAAGTCTCAAACACCTAACAGATCAGTCAATCTAAACCCCAGAACAACAATGTTGGTTGCATAAATTTTTGGGGTATGATTTCACAATTGAGTATAAACCAGGTAGAGATAATGTGGTAGCGGATAGGTTATCCAGATCCTCTTTGATGGCTTAATCAGAACCAAAATCAGAATTCTTGACAAAATTGAAAGCAACACTCAGTCAGGACAACCATTTAGCTCAAGAAATGCAGTTGTGTCTAGATAAAAATCAATCTAATCCTCATTATACTGTCAAAAATGATTTATTGTATTAGAAAGAAAGACTAGTGATATCAGTAAAGAGTTTGTTAATACAGGACATCCTCCAAGAATTTCATAGTTCACTTATAGGTGGTCATACAGGTGTACTGCGAACTACAATGAAAATCAAAAGCCAATTTTATTAGCCAAGAATGACACACAAAATTAAATAGTTTGTTCAACACTGTTCTATATGTCAACAAGCTAAATCTTTGAATTGTTCACCTGTTAGATTGTTACAGTCATTACCAATTCCAAACAGAATTTGGGAGGATTTGGCAATGGACTTCATCACAGGTTTACCTAATTCATTTGACTACACAGTTATTATGATAGTAGTGGATCGACTTTCAAAATATACTCATTTTGCTGTTTTTAAAAAGTGATTATACAAGTAGACAAGTTGTTGAATTATTTATGAGTCAAATTGTTAAGCTGCATGGTATGCCTAAAACAATTATCTCAGATAGAGATAAAGTGTTCATAGCTAATTTATGGCAGCATTTGTTTAGACTACAAGGCACCACATTGGCCATGAGTTCTTCATATCACCCTCAGACTGATGGGTAATTTGAGATATTAAATAGATGCTTGGAGATGTATCTTAGATGTTTCACCTTTCAAAATCATAAATCTTGGTTTAAAGTTTTGTGTTGGGCTTAGTATTGGTATAACACTGCCTTTCATAGTAACATTGGAATGACACCTTTCAAAGTTCTCTATGGCAGAGAACCTCCAATGCTAACAAGGTATTTCTTAGATCCATCTGATGCAATTGATATTCAAGAGACATTGCAGCTTAGAGACACTACAATGGATCAACTGAAGTAGAATTTGTTGAAGGCTCAACAACATATGAAAAGATAAGCTGATAAGAAGAGACAAGATGTTCAGTTTCAGATTGGTGATTTTGTGTTAATGAAACTACAGCCTTATTGACAACACTCAGTTGCATTGAGAAAGAACTAAAAATTGGGTATGAAGTATTTTGGTCCATTTCAAATTATAGCCAAAATTGGTTTTGTTGCTTATAAGTTACAACTACCAAGCACGACAAAGATATATCATGTCTTCCATTACTTATTGTTAAAATTGTTTAAAGGAGGCTCTTCACAGCCGTATATACCCTTCCCATTGCTAACATCTGAGCAAGGCGCAATTTTACAACCAACTCATATTATACAAACTAGAACAATTATGAAAGGAAGCCAAGCAGTGCCACAAGTGCTGGTACAGTGGGAAGGATTGAGTAAGGAGGAAGCTACATGGGAAGATAACAACATAATTCAGCAACAGTTTCCCAACCTCAACCTTGAGGATAAGGTTGTTACTAATGGAGGGGGTAATGTGACAGAGTCAAGATAGATCATGCATGACGTGGATGAAGAAGAAATCAACTTAGCCTTAGCAAGCCAAGTGGACAGACAACTAGATTAGAAATGGGCTAAGAATGTGATGAACGTGGCAGCTGATACACACGATCAAGGATTGAGGAGGAGTACAAGGACTAGGATGATAAATTCACAGCTCAAGGACTTCAAGTGGAGCAAAGGCAGTTATATATAGGAAAAGGGGGAATGAGTGGGAGGTGTGAAGTTTGCTAAAGCTTAGTGCTGATTCTCTCTCTCTCTTTGATTTTTGTTTTCCTCCCTCATGTTCCTTCTTTCTTTCTTCTCTGTAATTACTATCCTTGATAGCAAACTTAATTCTCTTTGAGAGAGACCTTACTAAATAATACAATTACAGAGACTATTCAGTTGATTGTTAGTGTGTTGAATTTTTTGAATCTATTCTTCATTCCTCTATGCAATTGTTACATTGATTATATCATTTCTCTCTCATATCACTTTTTATACTACTCTCTATATCATTGATTACATCACTTTTTACTCATTAATTTCTCTTATTTAATCACAACTATTAAAAAATGATGTTAAAAGTGGTGTATATAAAAAAATTATGTATGAAGATCATTTTTATATTTTAATACACATTTACTACATTAAAAATAAAAAAGAATGTGTTTTAAAAATATATTTATCTTGTTTATTATTTTAAAAAATAATAATGTAAGAATGATATGCAATAGGATCACATTTTATTCATTGGGATGAGTAGGGCCAAATTCACTGGCTTCACATCACTTCAGTATTACCAATGCCCAGCCAAATTTATATGAATCACGGACACGTACCAAGAGGGACTGTACTTTTACTATATTTTGTTTATGCAAAATAGCGTAAGTTTTTTTTTTCTTAAAAAAAAATATGTAAATAGAAAGACTCAAATAAAAAAAACTACATTTATTTCACTTGTTTTCGTCCTCACAGAAAGGTTACTCTTTTAGATGCAAACGTGATGTCATCTGTAGAAAGAAAAAACAATTAATCAACCCAAATCTGCAAGGTAATCATCAAGATACTAAGAGCAACCCACAATATCCCAAAATGTATATTTTGTGGTTACCATAAGGACACAACACAAGTTCTTGAGCATTTGTAACCTTTTGTTCTGAAAACGACTGAAATTTAAAACAAAACATGCCATATCAAACTCGTGAAACATCTTGAAAAGGGTGTTAAAGCCTTCACCTCTTAGGCTTGACTTCCTCATTTATCTTCTCATAGTAAGAAAAAGAAATACAATCCTAAAATGCACCTTACATTGAAAAGAAAAAAAATTGACTTAAATCCATTAATTAAAACATGGATGTTGCTAATTATTAGATTATATTATAATTAAAATCATCATGTTACGAGGACTTGAGCATCTCCAAGATTAAAAGACTTTGTGCTGCATAGTATTTTCTAATAAAAAATTAATGTAAAATTTATATTTGATCTGAAAGAATTTAGTCTTGACGCAAAAATTGATGCGAGCATACTCTTACCATAATAATAATATGACAAAATTTAACTTCAACTCAAATTAGAGAAAAATCTTTAATTTTTTTTAATTTTATATTATATATTTATTTTATTAAATTATCATTTATTTTAACTTTATTAATTTAATAAAATAGACACATGATATAAAATTAAAAGTAATCAGATGATTTTTTTATAACTTGGATTAGATCCAAGTTTTGTCCATAATAATAATAACAAATCTTCTAAACCTAGGAAGTTATCTTAATAAGTATTTAATGTTGGCTTTAATTTTGATTGAGTCTTAGTATTAATTCTTAAATTTTATCTTTCCATGGCATCGCTATTCACTGGTCTCCCTAATGATTAAAAAACAATAAAAGTTCTTTTGAATTATAATAAATATGATATGATTTTAGATTTAATAAAATGTCTGAAGCAAGTCCCAAGCACTACACAAATTCTCTCAATTTTTTCCCTCATTTCATCACTAACCCCATATGTATATATTGACGGTCAAATTCGCACATTCCCTCATTACTAGTCTACCTCCAAATCGCCATGAATAATTTGCTTATTTAAATATACACTCACACACAGATAGGTTTATTTATTTATTTATTACATAAACGGGGACACGCAGACAGGTTTAATTAAGATGCAAATAGCTGATGTGACCCGTGACCAAGATTTGGAAGCTGGACTGGAAAGAGAAGATTCAAATCATGAAGGGATAGTAGTTAACTTCCTGTTTATGGTTCATGCAACTCTAGTTTCGTTTTTGCAGACAAATTTGGCAAAAATATGTTGGCTCCATTTTTCATTTTTATGGTACTTATGAAAACAAGCATGAGGCTCATACAAAATCTACAAAATGCATTAAAGCTTGGAAATCAACAGAAAGGCCTCTAGGCCCTCCGCTACGAATAAAATCCTCTATTTGGCTCTCGTCCATGACGGTGCTTCTCTTCTCCATTTTCTGACGGGTTGCCTTCATGCTAGAGCCATGATGGTTGGGAGAATGAGCAGCAGCAACAGCTGCTGATACGGGGTTCCCAGTCAGCTGCTGCACGAGACCCATAAATTCTTCAGGCCTGACATGAATGACCTTGGGAGATCTCAGATGCACTATAACTGGAGAGCGATTTTGATGTGAAATATGCTGCTTCTTGATCGTTGTAGAGTTCCTGTTAACCATTAGAGCTGCAGGCTTTGGACCCTGCAACTGCAATTGCCTTCTTGCTTGGAAATCCATCTTCTTGTCTAGTCTAGTGTAAGAATTCACAAGCTAAAAAATATGCTGATGCTGGTGATATATAAGTTTGTTTTGCGTTGAACTCTAGAATTTGAGAACTGATGTACGGAGAAATGGCAGGCTTACGGGTATATATATAGTGGTGTTGAAGGGATGAGAATGGGGAGGTTAAGTATATGAGTAAGTAATGGTGTGGGTATTGGTTGAGAAAAGACAAGCACTGAAGACTAGTCTGAATTCGTCTACTCTGCATTATACAATATATATTCTTTTTTTTTTTTTTTTGTGCTTTTGGACTTTAGAACTAGATACCAATCTGGGGGAAAAAAACTGCCGTCTTTTGTAGAATATTTGTCGACTGACTGGGCGTGGAATCGTCTTATTTGTCAAAATTCGGTTGATAGTTAGGAGTTTGACATAGTCACGGTCAAAAGTCTTCCCACGAGGACATTTTTTTCTTCTGATTATAATTTTTTTATTATATTTTTTATCACATTACTTTTTATATTATTCTTTATATTATTAATTATATTATTATTTTTTACTAAATCACAATCATTATAAAAATTAGTATTTGTCTAAAAATAATGTAAGAACCATGTTAGAATTGGCCTGCAATGAACAAGTTGTTTGGGTTTCAATAAACAAGTTCGTCAATCAACTCTGAAGGTCAGAACCTAGCATTTATTTTGGATCAGCAGCACAACCATACCAAACAGTTTTCCGACATACATAGGTCAAAGCAAAGCAAACAACTTTGTTAGACTTACAACAACTCAAAAAGAAAAACAAAAATCTTTGTTAGACCAAAAATGATAGTCAATGAGATTTTAATTTAGAACTAGATCCACTAATTTCATTGTCCCCATAGAACATATTGTGGATTTGAATTCAATTCAAAATTGGAGGTAGACTCCGCTATTATGGCAGGCATTTCAATATTCCCCTTGCAAGGAACAGCACTTCCCCAAACATAATCAAAATCCAAAATCCCATAAACAACAATGACTTGCAATTGAAAACCCGCCAAACATAATCCATCAAAATGAAAAAGCCCCATTAACAAGAATGACCTGCTATCGAAAACCCCGCCATAAGACCCACCACCCACAACATCTTGCCAACTGAACCGCCACCGAGCCACTGCCCACTCAAACCACACGAAACATCCCTAACCCAAACACCAGAAAACAAAGCTCTCAAACAG
Organism: Ormosia emarginata; assembly: GCA_029884605.1. Lineage (NCBI taxonomy): Eukaryota > Viridiplantae > Streptophyta > Magnoliopsida > Fabales > Fabaceae > Ormosia > Ormosia emarginata. Next base: position 45,370,292 of record JAQQTP010000082.1, on the reverse strand, counting down.
TCCCCAACAAATCAATAATCAAACCCTTACTGCAAACAGAAAGCCACCACAAAAAATAAAGGCCTCTCCTGCCATAAAAGCCACCATCAAAACGTCGTTTCAACAATCGCAACACCAGGACCCAAAGGTCCCACAAACTGGAGCCATACACCACTGCATCAAGCCACTATGTCACCAGCTAACGGCAACCCACCTGGTTGTGGGCACCTTTAAGCCACTACGGCTGACACCAGAATAGTCTTAACAACCTATTAAGCAACAATAATAGAAAAGCAATCCTATAATAAAGATGAATGACATATGTAGTAAAAATAAGACAAAATAAGATTGATGAAAATAGTATAAATAAAACTTATCTGATATATTTGGCTGAGGCGTATAAATGTACTAAGCTTAAAAATATTTCGTCACCATAAATAAATTACTCAGTGCAGATGGTCTCAAAACTAATATTCCCCAAGATACAACAACTACTTCTTGCTAACTCTATACAAAATAACAAGGTCACAATAACAACTTATAAGATTGCTCACAAGAATTTAGAAGAAGAGTATATTTAGAAAAATAATTCTTTTTTATACATCCCTCATAAAACAACTAGACTTGATATTTATAGAGATAATAAAAGGATCATTTGTTATTAGATAGAAAAGGTTGGATAAGATAATAAACCAATGTACAATACCAAAAAGATATGAACAAAAAACAACAAAAACCACCCAACGTGCAACAAATTTGTTGGGGTGAGGGTGTGAGGGAGATAAAGTAAAAAAACTAACTGACTTTGAAATAAGATATTTATATTATAATAAAATACAACAATCACTCACATATTTCAAAGTCAAGAAAGAAAGTTCCTGTGAGCTTAAGAATTCAATGCATAAATACTAGTCTCTTTTGGACTATGAACTAGTACATAGAATAAATAAGATATGACTCACAGGAATGTCGGTGAGATTAATACCTCTATGAAACTCATTCCACTTTGTGAATCAGTGATCTTATCATTCACACTGACTTCTCATCCAAAGTTGTTCAACGCAGTTTTTGGGCTAATAGGTCATGTGCGTGCCTGGTAGTTCATAAGTGTTCTAGAGATATGTTACCATCTCATAAGAGCGGCTCCACTCCACACTCATATAGGTGATTTCATCAAGTGTATACTATATTTAATATACCACTCATAAGGGATATGAAATTCATTAAAAACTTTCAGCTCATCTTCTCATTCAATGCAGTCTAGCACTTCTCATGCTTCTCACACCATAGGAAGGACAAATAAGGTGCTAGCAGTACTAACAAATGACTTGTTATTATCTATATGAACCCTTTTCATGGGATCTCCAATCACAAAGGTTGGGTTACTATCACTGATAATTTTTCAAAATGGTTTAAGTCTCATTCCCCTCGATGTGGTATTGATTAAATTCCTTCCCAAAGGCTTAGTCAGAGGATTGACCAAATTTTCTTATAACTTCACATAATTAATGGATTTAATTCCATCTTTTAGCATATGCTTTACAGAAATGTGACATATACATATATGTCACTATTTTCATTATACACATTTTTGTTTGCTCTTACTATTTGCCATTTTGGCAATCACAGACTCTGAAGAATCTATGTCTTCAAGTTTCTTCCATAAAGAAATATTTGCTAAGAGATTTCTTAGCCACTCATCCTCAGATCCTACTAAGTTAATAGCAATAAACTCGGCTTCTAATGTGGATCTAGTTATACAGGTATGCTTGGATGACTTCCAAGCGACACCACCTCCATTAAGGCTAAAAATAAACCCACATGTTGATTTAAACTCATCTGAATCAATGATTTATTTAGTATTATGATCATCATGTCCATACCTCAAATTCAACAACATGGCTCTTGGTCCATAGTCTCATCAATCTCAACTAATCTCATAGTACAATAGGGACATGGAATTCATTCAAGCAAGCATCATCAAATACTTGATCATGTACATCTAGATCATGTTATCACACTCTATACATATATAATTAACTATGTATGTCACATAACCAAGTTAATAATAACTCAAAGACAACAAGGATATATAAGATTACATGAAGTACTCAATGCTTTATTTTAATTTTCAAACTCTACATAAACCCTTATAAGGATTATGTGTATTTACTCATTCAATTTTCAGCATGTGCAAAAGAATAGCTTCCCTCACAAATATGGAGGAGGCTCAATACTTATTAGCATAACATTCATAATTTCTCTAAGTAAGAAAAATTAATGAGTCAATCAACATCTCTTAAGTGGCCGAAATTATATTAACTCACATTCACATTTAAATAAGGCATATATATGACTTTAAACTTTCATGTAGAGGCACATTTACATAGAACTGTTAAGTTGACAGGTTATCCTAAAATAGGGTAGCACTTGCCTTATCATGTTTACACTCAACTTAACATCTATTAATAACATCACCGAAAATTAATTAATTAATAATGCATTTAGTAAGCACAATTTACTTGCACAAAACTATGAATTCTCCAATTATTTCACACAATTAGAAGCACCACATTGTCTTTTCCTTGATTCAGATAAAGAATTTTAGTAAGACATCCCCACACTTTGAGATATTTATATTAAGTCATAAATGATTGCATAATCAAAGGAATTTGAGTCTACTAAACACAAAAAGGAATTGTCACTAGATGCAACCAAAGCAACCACAAAAGACTTGGTAGTTAGCACAACCAACAAATCAATTTGTCTTTTTATTTTTCATCATCAAGGACATTTGTATTAAAAGATGCCTATTGTGAGTAAAGCTTGAACCTTACACCTAAATGACCTAAATTCAATTTATTTTTTTTAATATAAAAAACATCACATGTTTTTTTTTTTAAAGAGGGGAATGGGGAAGAGCTTGTAATTGCTTTTAGCCATTGTCCAACTCCAGACACTAGCACAATTTATTACATGCTTGCCTCACTTTAGACACTCAAATCCTTCTAAATCGTCCTCTAAATACTAATATCATATTTGACCCATCATTCTCTTTAAAACATAAACAATAACCTAATTGATAAATGGTTAAATGCCCTAATTTGTCTGAAAGTGGCATAGAATAAAAAATCAATAATAATCTCGAAATTCCAAAACGATAAACTTATAGCAATGAATTCCACATGTTTAATTAATGGGTCCCTCCAGGTGTTGATAGATTTTCAGAGAAAAGTCAAAATTCAATCTTTTACCAATCAAAAACATCATTTCAAGCCCATAACAACGATTAAGCACCACAAAAGGATTTTTTTTTTAAAAAAACTTTCTTTACTTAAGATATAAAAAAACTAGTAAAACTCAATCACATAAATGAGCTTCATAAAGGAAAAAAATTGATTTGCTATTGTGGGATAAATATTTGTAAAAAAAATTTGGATACTCTTATCAAATGGAATTCCATATGTTTAAGAATGAAATTTATAGGCGTCAAGGAAGACCTTTTAAATGGTACAACAAATTACTTAGAATTCCATTTGCAAGCAAGCATAATTCTCACACATTACCAATAATTTTGGACAACTACAAGAGTCATCCCAAACAGACTCTTATAATCCCAAGATAAACAAAGATGAAATACCAGGAATTGTATAATAAAGGGATTATACTTTACATACCATATGAGTCTTTTCTTTGTTTTATAGTGTAAAATTCCAGACAGTAGCACATCAGAAAAATGCAATGCAACACAACAAAGTTGGCATATCACATCTCTAAGGACACACATACAATCTAGACAATCAATTCAAAAATTAATGTACATCATGAACCATAAATTACGAATTAGTAAATTATGGACCATTGATACCTGTAAGAAGCAAAGGAAATCATAGAAGAATCCCTTCCTTTCTCATTCCCTGTGGTTGCCTTAGCTCATATGGATAAGAACCGATCCCCTCTCCTTTCGCTCGTGCTGCGCTTTGCGCTTAAGGTTCAGGGTACGGCTAACCCCCTCTGCACTAATTGCTGCCTTGTAGAACAGTATGTTGTCATATGCCTTTGGAGCTTCGACCAGCAGCTGCGATTTCAGAGCGACGAATGGCACAACACTAGCAGCAGCAGCTTCTACTCCAACATTCTCGGATCCACTGTTATGATCGTTTACTGGTATCATGGGCTCGTCGCGTGCAGGTTGCAGGTGGACAGTGGTCGCACACATCCTGCAGGTGGATGATGATCGTAGGTGGACAGTGCTCACCTGCTCGCCGGTGCTCACTGGTCAAGCCTGCCGCTTGTCGGTGGACAGTGCGCATGCACCACTATGCGTTGTACTGCTAGTCACTCGAAAGGGACACATTTTTCTCTCACATTTCGCCGCCGCCAGTTTGGTCGAAGGTCCGACTGCACCGCCGCCAGAGATTCCCCGCTCCGGTGAGCAAGATCTACCTTCGAGGGCCCTTCCTTCTTCATCCTCCTCACGATCTGACCCATCAATGTTCTCTTTCTAAAGCTCAGTTTCTCTCTCTAAAACCCATATTTTGAAGTTTCTCAGTATTAGTTGATTCTTAGCTACAGGACGAAAATCACTTAGTCAAATTCATCACGAATTATTCTTAAGATTGTAGTAAAAATAATAGAAAATAAGATTGATGAATAACTAAAATTAAAATAGTATAAATAAAACTTATATGATATATTGACTGAGGCGTGTAAATGCACTGAGTTTAAGAGTATTTCACTACCACAAGTAGATTACTCAGTGCCGAGGGTCTCATAGCTAATACTCCCTAGGATACAACAACCACTTCTTGTTAACTCTGCACGAAATAACAAGGTCACAATAATAACTTGTAGGATTGCTCACAAGAATCTAGAAGAAGAGTATATTTAGAAAAATAATTCTTTTTTGTACGTCCCTCGTAAAACAACTAGACTTGATATTTATAGAGATAGTAAAAAGACCATTTGTTATTGGATAGAAAAGGTTGGATAAGATAACAAACCAATGTGCAATACCAAAAAGATAGGAACAAAAAACAACAAAACCACCCAACGTGCAACAAATTTGTTGGGGTGAGGGTGTGAGGGAGATAAAGTAAAAAAACTAACTGACTTTGAAATAAAATATTTATATTATAATAAAATACAACAATAACCACCAGAATATTCCATAACATCCCATTGGAACAAGAAGCCACCACCCCACAAGCTGAAGGCACCAAGAATGTCTTAATGGGGTGGCTGATTTTTAGTCTGTGTCACCCTTAGAATAACTCCTCTTATTTAATATGCTTTTACACACACACACACACACACACACACACACACACACACACACATATATATATATATATATATATATATATATATATATATATATTGGCAATCAAAACATGGAAATATCATAGATTAGAAGATGTTAGTACATCAAGAAAAACAAGATTGCTAGTTTCAGCAAGGGCTTCTTCAACCCAAACAAAGTCCCCTATTGAGTTTGAGAGTTTTGTTAAGCTATGACCTACCCTACACTACAACAAAAAATTGTTTTAGTGGCCATTCTTTAACGACCATTAATTTATCGCTGGTAATTACTTCTCTCATATGAAATTCATATATATATATATATATATATATTGGCACTCAAAACATGGAAATATCATAGATTAGAAGATGTTAGTACATCAAGAAAAACAAGATTGCTAGTTTCAGCAAGGGCTTCTTCAACCCAAACAAAGTCCCCTATTGAGTTTGAGAGTTTTGTTAAGCTATGACCTACCTTACACTACAACAAAAAATTGTTTTAGTGGCCATTCTTTAACGGCCATTAATTTATTGCTGGTAATTACTTCTCTCATATGAAATTCTTCCGGCAAATATTCGTTAGCCGCTAATAAAGAATCTTTTAGCGGCAATTAAGTAAAATGGTCAGAAAATGGGATACAATTTACGCTGCAGATACATTTCCCTCTATTACTCTTTTTCACAAAATTTTCGCAGCACACACATTTTCCACGATCTCCTTCTTTGCTCGTACTCTCTCTCTCACACTCTCAACAATGGGAAACCACCTTCCATAAATCAATTTCTCAACAATGACCTCATTGAGCCCTAATTCATTTACCTTTGTTTATTGGTGCGTCCCCCACTAGCCGTTGCTATGTTCGTCCTCCTCTCAACAATAAGAAATTTCGCATGTGAAAGACTTCATTATCATCAAGAGTTAAAGATTTGATTATGGACCAATGGACTACCAACTATCTTGTACTATGACTATTTGATAACACTAGTTATCAAACTCAAAATGAAAATTGTTATTAGATTGTGTACTTTTAATGTTTTGTTGTTGACACTGTAAAGTTATGGATGTTCTTTTTTATTATAAATTTAATGAAATATATTTTACTTTTTAGAATAAATTCTAGTATGTTGTATTTAGGAATTTGCATCTTATGTTTTAAGTTCTTTAAGGGCAAATATTATTATCACTAAAGTTTTTGTTAATGATGTTGAAATCTCATCTTAAATGACAAATATGCATAACATTTTTTGTCAACAATAAAATGAGTTTTTACCAGTAATAACAAAGGTCGTTAAAGACATGAAAAAGGGCAAACATAAGGTTGTTTTTAGCCGCCATTACAGTTGCTGGTAAAATGCACATTTTTTACTGGCAATAAAATGGATCTTTACAGACAATAACAAAGGTCGTTAAAGACATGAAAAAGGCAAATTCGTGACAATTTTAGGGGCCATTACAATTGTCAGTAAAAAGTAAACTTTTTACTGACAATAAAAGAGATTTTTACCGATAATAACAAAGGCCGCTAAAGACACCGCAAAGCCAAACGTAGGGCTGTTTTAGTGACCATTATAATGGCCGGCAAATAATTACCGCTAAAAGCCATCACTTTTACCGGCCACAAAAGGGGTATTTATCAGCATTCCATATTGATGACAACCAAATGGATATGTTGCCTTTTTTTATGATCTTAGGTTGAATTTTCAAGAACATTTTGTTAAGTTTCAAGCACGCTTAAATTAAACATTTTCTGTTCATTTTAAGATAAGAAGAAAAAAAAGAAGATGGAGTGAAGATTAGAGATGGATGGTACCACAAACCAAGGGGTTTGATAAGCCAAGTAAAGTTCACCATAAGAATCTTGGATTCTTGATAAGAACAAGAGTAGCTCAACCAAGAACCAAAGAGAACAAAATTTTCACAAATGAATTTAATCCAAATTCAACATCCAAAAGTCCATTCATTCATGTTTTAGGCGTAGACATATAGGAAAATAGGATGCATAGAATATGCATACAAAAAGGTTATCATAATGTGACAAATTCTCCATAAAAGCAATAACTAATCTACTAAGTGGCTAATTAAAGCATTAACTAGTCCACTAAGTGACTAATTAAAGTAACTAATAAAAACTAAGTAGATAATAAAAGTGGTTTCATGACTTCTAAAAAGGAGTTACCTAGGTATGCAAGCCAAAGGTTGCCCTCCCAAGAAGCTCCATAAAAGCAATAACTAATCCACTAAGTGGCTAATTAAAGCACTAACTAGTCCACTAAGTAGCTAATTAAAGTAACTAATGAAAACTAAGTGGATAATAAAAGTAGTTCTATGACTTCTAAAAAGGAGTTACCTAGGCATGCAAGCCAAAGGTTACCCTCCCAAGAAGCTTAATAAAAATGTGCACCATCCACACACATAGTTTATTACATTTTATTTAATAGAAATAAACTAGAAAATGTTACTTTAGAGAAGTGGACGTCCAAGTCATCATGGGTCTTCAAGTTGGATGAGATAAGTGACCAATTTGGGCTCCATTCCATCAAGACTTGAATTTGGGCTTGCTTCAATTAAAGTTGTCACCATTTGATTTAGGATTTCTTAAGCTTTCTTGATCCTAGCTCTTGTCATAAGTCCACTAAGTCCTTGTAGTGCTCCTTGATCCATGCTCCTTAGTGGGCTCACATCATCCCCTCCTTCTTTAAGTAAATTCGACCTCGAATTTAAATCTTCATCACCTACATCAAAAGGAGACAAATCAGCCACATTGAAAGTTGCACTAACACCATACTCATCTGGAAGGTCTATCTTGTAGGCATTATCATTGATCTTGGCCAACACTTGCAATAGCCCATCTCCTCTTAGTTGAAGCTTGGATTTCCTTTGTGAAAGAAATCTCTATTTTCTCATGTGCACCCAAACCCAATCTTCGAGTTCAAATAAGGATGGCAAAAATCCCCAGAGATCGGGGATCCCCGCGGGGACCGCCCTAAACGGGGCCCAGAATGCGGGGATTTTTTCTCCGCGGGGACGGGGACGGGGACAAAAGTTCCCCCGCAGTATATTCGGGGACGGGGATGGGGATCATACTCCCCGCCCCGCGGGTTCCCCGTCCCTATGAAATTACTAAATTATCCTTCAAATATATATATATATATATATATATATATATATATATATATATATATATATATATATATATATATATAAATAAATATGTATGTTTTAGTAATTTTAAAATTTATTAAATTTTATATTCATTTAAAAATAAAAATTTAAAATAATACAAATTATATTATTTTATTAAATTACGTTAATCCCTTATTCCCTCTCCCTCCTTTCGCTTTTCCTATTTTCGAGACGCACCTTCCCTCTCCTCTCCAGCCTCTCCTCTCCGTCGTGCTGCCCCTGCCCTCTCCTCTCCGTCATTCCGCTTCACCATTGCGAGTTGCGACGTCGTCTGCTCAACCTCATCGACATCGTCTGCCCATTCTCTCTCAACGACGCCATCAGCTCAACCTCACCATGGCTCATCGTCCCAGATCTGAGTTCTTCCTCGCCGTGACGCCGTCTGCTCAACGCCTCAACCGTTGCTCGTCATCTCCAGCAGGACCCGCACCAAATGTGAGTTTGGGTTTACTTTTCACTTATAAAAATCCTACCTTTTTTACATGGTTTTGTTTCTAATGCTTGCCTTTTGGTTGGTTTATCTGGTGAGATTGATAAAATTTGATACTTTTAGAAACACTCGGTCAAAATCATTTTTTGATAATATGCTAGTTAAAGAATTTTTTAATTTTTTTTAATTTTTTTTTATTTTTTTATATCGCGGGAATCCCCGCGGGATTTGCGGGGATTCGGGGAACGGGGATGGGGGAAAAAATTCCCCCGTGGCGGGGATCGGGGACGGGGACGGGGACGGGGAGTAATATGGTTGGCGGGGACGGGGAGCGGGGAGGTACTCCCCGCCCCCGCCCCGCGCGGGTGCCATCCCTAGGTTCAAACACCACCTTCCTCCTCCCTTTGTTGCCTTGCCTAACATAGCTTTTAGTCTTCTTCTCAATTTGAGCATTGACTTGTTCGTGTAACTTCCTCACAAATTCAGCTTTAGCCCTGCCATCTTTATGCTTTAAAATTGAAGAGTTAGGCATTGGCAATAAATCAAGAGGAGTTAGAGGATTAAATCCATAAACAACCTCAAAAGGAGAATATTGAGTAGTACTATGAACAACCCTATTATAAGTAAATTCCACATGAGGCAAAGACTCCTCCTAAGACTTAATGTTCTTCTTTATTACAGCCCTAAGAAGGGAAGAAAGTGTCCTATTAACTACCTCAGTTTGCCTATCCGTTTGGCGATGGTAAGTAGTGAAAAAAAGAAACTTTGTACCCAACTTACCCCACAAAGTTCTCCAAAAGTGACTTAAGAGCTTTGTGTCACGATCTGAAACAATACTTCTTGGAAGGCCATGAAGCCTTACCACTTCTTTGAAGAACAATTCAGCAACATGACAAGCATCATCAACTTTTTTACATGGTATAAAATGTGCCATTTTAGAAAACTTATGTACTACCACAAAATTGAATCCTTACCATTCTTTATTCGGGGCAGTCCTACAACAAAATCCATTGACAAATCTATCCAAGGAAAATCAGGAATATGCAAAGGAGTATAAAGTCCATGAGACATCACTTTAGATTTAGACTTTTTACAAACAATGTATTTTTCACAAAACTTTTGCACATCATGTTTCATATGTGGCCAATGAAAATGTTCGTGCAACATGTCTAAAGTCTTTTGAACCCAAAATGCCTCATTAATCACCCTTCATGCGCTTCCCTCACAAGCAACTCTCTTATGGAACTTTTGGACACACATAATCTCTTTTCTTTAAACAAAAACCCTTGGTGCCTAAAATATCCATTTTGAGCCGAATGCAAACAATTAGCATAGATATGGAAAAAATCTTTATCATGCTCATACAATTCTTTAATGCATTCAAGCCCAACCAATTTTGTTTCAAGGGTAGAGAGTAAGGTATACCTTCTTGAAAGTGCATCTGCCACTATGTTGGCCTTACCTTTCTTATGCTTGATCAAATATGGGAATTGTTCAAGAAACTCAATCCACTTGGCATGCCTCTTATTCAACTTTCCTTGTCCTTTCAAGTACTTTAAGGACTCATGATCACTATGAATAACAAACTCTTTGGGCAAAAGATAATGTTGCCATGTTTGCAAAGCTCTCACCAAGACATATAATTCCTTATCATGGGTGGGATAATTAAGGGCAGCACCACTTAATTTCTCACTAAAATAAGCAATTAAATGCTCTTCTTGCATTAAAACAGCTCCAACACCAACATTAGAAACATCACATTCAATTTCAAAAGATTTAGCAAAATTAGGCAAAACAAGTATTAGTGTATGAGTAAGTCTTTCCTTAAGCTCATTAAATGCATGCTCTTGTTTCTCCCCCCATCTAAACACAATATTTTTCTTGATAATTTCATTAAAAGGTGCAGCCAATGTACTAAAGTCTTTAACAAACCTCCTATAGAAACTAGCCAAGCCATGAAAGCTCCTCACATCACTCATATTTTTGGGGGTTGGCCACTCTTGAATGGCCTTAATTTTCTCTTTATCAACATGAACCCCTTTTGAATTAACAACAAAACCAAGGAAGATCACATGATCCATACAAAACGTACATTTTTCCAAATTAGCATACAACTTTTCTTTTCTTAACGCATGCAAAACAACCCTTAAGTGTTCATGATGTTCATCTAGGCTTTTGCTATATATCAAGATATCATCAAAATACACAATAACAAACTTGCCTAGAAAATCCCTTAAGACATGGTTCATAAGCCTCATGAAAGTGCTAGGTGCATTTGTTAAACAAAAAGGCATTACTAACCATTCATACAATCCATATTTAGTTTTAAAGGCAATTTTTTATTTATCTTCTTCCCTTATCCTAATTTGATGGTACCCACTTTTCAAATCAATTTTAGAAAACAAACAAGCACCATATAATTCATCAAGCAAATCATCAAGTCTAGCGATAGGATGTCTATACTTGATTGTGATGTTGTTCACAGCCCTACAATCTGTGCACATCCTCCAACTTCCATCCTTTTTAGGCACTAGGATAACCAGAACAACACATGGACTTAAGCTTTCTTGCACCCATCCTTTTTGCATCAACTCTTTCACTTGTTTTTGCATTTCTTTGGTCTCTTGAGGATTACTCCTATAGGCTGGCCTATTGGGTAATGATGCACCCAGAATAAGGTCAATGTGATATTCTATACCCCTTAAAGGAGGTAGGCCGTTAGACACTTCTTTTGGGAACACATCACCAAATTCCTACAAAAGAGTTTTAACACCACTAGGCAAAGAGAGTTTGTTAGGAGCATTAGCATTCAAACAGAATTCTTTACAATAAGGCATATATAGGGGTTGCCTTGAAATCAAAGCCCTCTTCACCTCACTTTTTGTTGCTAAATAACTCTCTTTTCTCTCACTATTTTTATTCTTTTTTACTTTGTCATCACTCTTCTTTTCACTCCCTCTTTCTTTTTCCTCTTGCTCTTTCTTTTCTCTCATCTTAAGTTGGTCCTCACTTACTTCTTTTGAGGACAAGGGTGAAGAGTGACCTTTCGGTCATGATGTACAAAAGTGAATTTGTTAGTGAATCCATCATGGTTGGCTTTCCTATCAAATTATCAAGGCCTCTCAAGTAACATATGACTTGCCTCCATGGGTACCACATCATATAGAACACTATCATGATACTTTCTAATGGAGAAACAAACTTCAACTTACTTGTTCACGGTCAACTCACCAACTTCACTAAGCCATTGAAGTCTATATGGTCGTGGGTGTGGCTTAGTCACAAGATTCAATTTAGAAACCTTTCTAGTACTAGCAACATTAGTACAACTCCCACCATCAATAATTAAAGAACATACATTCCCTTAGATCATGCATCTAGTATAGAAGATATTTTCTCTTTGGCTCTCATCATGCTCCTTAGCTTGGCTTCCCAAAAGTCTTCTCACCATGAGCAAATCTCCTCTTTCCGGAACTACTTCTCCCCCGCTTTCTTCTTCACTAGAAGCCTTAGATTGTGTGACAACTTCTCCATTTCTTCATACCATTGTCCATTTAGTTGGACATTGAGATGCAATATGTCCATGACCCAAGCACTTGAAACACTTCACATCACGGTTTCTAGGAGATGCTTCCATAGGCTTCTTTCCATGAGATGTAAGCACGACCTCCTTTGAAGATGAAGTACCCTCCTTCTTTGATTTGTCCTTCCAACTTGAAGATGAAAACTTAGAAGAAGAAGAAAATTTGGACTTCTTCCTCTTAAGTTGTTGCTCCACCTTTATGGCTTGTTGAACCAAATCTTCAAGATCCACATAGTTTTGAAGCTCCATTATGTCTTGAATGTCTTGATTCAACCCATGTAAGAACCGAGCCGTAGTTGCCTCCCTATGTTCATTAATGTTAGACCTAAGCAAGGCCAACTCTATCTCCTTGTGGTACTCATTAACACTTTTGGATCCTTGGGTCAATCTTTGTAATTTGTTGTGAAGATCCCTATGGTAGTGATTTAGAACAAATCTCTTTCTCATAACTTATTTCATTTCTGCCCAAGTCTCAATAGGCTCCTCCTCATACCTTTTTCTCTATTTTTGCATTTGATCCCACTAAACAAATGCATAGTCTTTGAATTCAAGAGCGGCTACCTTCACTCTCTTTCTTTCATTGTAATTGTTGCAATCAAACACTTGCTCCATCTTCATCTCCCACTCCAAGTAGGCTTCGGGATCACTCTTCCCATGAAAGGTAGGAACTTTGATTTTGACCCCTTCAATTCTATCCTCTCTATCACGCCTCCTTCCTCTATGTGGTCCATGTCTAGGTCTGTCCTCACTCTCATAACCACTTCCATGATTTGATTCTTCTCGGTTTTGGAGGTTGGCAAGTTGTTCATTGAAGTTTGCATTCATTTGCTCCATTTGCCTTGCAAGGATTTGCATTTGAGTAGTCATCCTAGCATGAAGAACCGCGGACCTTGGAGAAAGAGGTGGACTATCACCTTGGGCTGCCATCACTTGAAACACACAATATAAAAAATAACAAGATAGTATAAATCCTCACCACACTCCCTCACGTGTGCACACAATGTGTATTTCACTCAAATAGGCTTTTTCCACACAAGATGTAATTTTCACTCTTGCCTCTTTCCACTCAATTTGTTCTCTTTTAGGTCTTAGAGGAGTCAAACACCAATCCACACAAAATATCCAAAATCAAGTAACAAAAATCATAAAACTTATCAAAACAAAGGAAAATAAAAGGAAAGGCTAGAAAAAGGAAAACTTTAGGAATAATGAAATCAAGGAAGAAGGGAAACTTTTTCAAGGACACAAATTGCCCAAATTGGATTTTCTCTTCTCTTTTCCTTCACTTATCATGCATTGTTTTCTATATATATATATATATATATATATATATATATATATATATATATATATATATTTATTTTCTACCAAGAGAAACACAATTGTAATCCTTTGTTGCTTAGGGTAGCAAGGAGACAACAAGCAATAATTCCCTTCAAAATAGAAACAAGGTAACAATTTTTTTTTTAGGTTTTTTTTTTTGGTAGAAACAAGAAAGGTAGAAGATAAAGAAGAAGAATGAAGAACACAAACAAGTAATTCAACCAAACCTGAGCTTTGATGCCACTTGATGGTAACTAAATGGATAGGTTGCCTTTTTTATGATCTTAGGTTGAATTTTCAAGAACACTTTGTTAAGTTTCAAGTACGCTTAGATTAAACATTTTGTATTCATTTCAAGATATGAAGAAAAAAAAGAAGATGGGGTGAAGATTAGAGATGGATGGCGCCACAAACCAAGGGGTTTGATAAGCCAAGTGAAGTTCGCCACAAGAATCTTGAATTCTTGATAAGAACAAGGGTGCCTCAACCAAGAACCAAAGAGAATGAAATTCTCACAAATGGATTTAATCCAAATTCAACATCCAAAAGTCCCTTCATTCATGTTTTAGGCACATACATATAGGAAAATGGGGTGCATAGAATATGCATACAAAAAGGTCATCATAATGTGACAAATTCTCATAAAAGTAATAACTAATCCACTAAGTGGCTAATTAAAGCATTAGCTAGTCCACTAAGTAGCTAATTAAAGTAACTAATGAAAACTAAGTGGATAATAAAAGTGGTTCCATGACTTCTAAAAAGGAGTTACCTAGGCATGCAAGCCAAAGGTTGCCCTCCCAAGAAGCTCCATAAAAGCAATAACTAATCCACTAAGTGGCTAATTAAAGTATTAATTAGTCCACTAAGTGGCTAATTAAAGTAACTAATAAAAACTAAGTGGATAATAAAAGTAGTTCTATGACTTCTAAAAAGGTGTTACCTAGGCATGCAAGCCAAAGGTTGCCCTCCCAAGAAGCTTAATAAAAATGTGCACTGTCCACACACATAGTTTATTACACTTTATTTAATAGAAATAAACTAGAAAGTGCCATTTTAGAGAGGTGGACGTCCAAGCCATCATGGGTCTTCAAGTTAGATGAGATAAGTGATCAATTTGGGCTCCACTCCATCAAGACTTGAATTTGGGCTTGCTTCAATTAAAGTTGTCACCATTTGATTTAGGACTTCTTGGGCTTTCTTGATCCTAGCTCTTGTCATAGGTCCACCAAGTCCTTGTAGTGCTCCTTGATCCATGCTCCTTAGTAGGCTCACATCACATATAATGGTTGGGAAAAGCTTTACCGACACTGGATACAGCGATAAATAATTAATTGCCAGTAAAAGTTTTTGCGTCAATTCTTATGGCCGCTAAAAGGCATATTTATTACTGCTAAAAATCTTTTTTGTTGTAGATATTGCCATCCTTACCCACATGAGAGACAGAACAAGAAAGAAAATGGTTGCTTAGGTGAATATAATCACTTACCAGAAGATCAAAATAAGTACTATGGGATTTGCTTCTTTGAGTAGTTGTTATCAACTCAAGGTTGTCAGATTCCACTTCTATCTCACGGAAATAGAGCTCTACAGCTAA
Organism: Ormosia emarginata; assembly: GCA_029884605.1. Classification (NCBI taxonomy): domain Eukaryota; kingdom Viridiplantae; phylum Streptophyta; class Magnoliopsida; order Fabales; family Fabaceae; genus Ormosia; species Ormosia emarginata. The sequence goes on along the minus strand of JAQQTP010000082.1, from coordinate 45,354,895 downwards.
AGAAAGCCCCATTTTCAAACGACAAACTTCAACCATTTTAATGTCCCCAGCAATATGCACTCGCCAGGTGGCTGCTGCCATAATATTCCCTTGACCATCTCTAAATATTGCACCAATCTCTAAATTATGTGTTGCATTGCCCTTCAAATTTATAGGCATTGCCCTAGGGAGGAGACCATGATTTCTTTGGGCAGTTATTTACTGGAACAGTTAACTGAGAGTGGCTTGGGTCATTGACGAAAGTATCTTTAAAGCTGGCAAGGCTTGACATAACATTAGAAATTACCAACTCTTAGGGGAACTATTTCCCTTCAAAATATAGTTTGTTTCTAGAATGCTAAAGTCCTTGTGCTAAGGTAGATAGTTGTTCAGCACCATCATTGGGCAGAGAGACATGGAGGTTGTAGAACCACTCCTCCAGCTATACAGGATCTGTGAGGATATTTGGATTCCTAGTGGTGAGCTGAACCTGAAGTTTCTAACCCATTGGCAATCACAGAATGCATAGCAGAGTGATTCTTCAGCTCGGTTGCATCGGGGACAAATGGTATCAATGAGACTCCCTTTGAAGCCAGACTTTTCCGAATTGGCAAGGAACCTGTAAGCAGTCTCCAAACAAAGTGGCATACCTTAGGAGGAATTTTTAGCTTCCAGATCTTTTGTCAATTGACTATGGGATTATGGGCAGAGATACTAGAGGAAGCCACTTTTGATGGTTCACTTTTCTTGATAAAATGATAGGCGGTGTTTACTATATATTCTCCAAACTTTGATTCCCCCTAAATGAACTTATCAGGAACTTCACAACGGAATAATGGAATATCAAGAATCTGGGATGCCTTGAAAGGCAAGAAAGTAGATAGCACTAGTTGGCGGTTCCACACTCTTTGATTTCCAAGAAGAGATCGTTGACCACTACATTCTCTGCAATATTGTTTATGGGGTCCAAAGGTAGTGACCATGTTGCGTAGGAAGCCATCCATCTGACCAAAAATTGATATTATCCCCTTATCCCACCCTCCAAATAGCCTCCCTTTTTTAGCACCCACGAAGCACTATGAAAAATAACAACATGACTAAATTGGGTTGACGGAAGAGAAACAAATGATTGGATGTGAGAGGGAGTTTCTGATTTAGCCTTCATGAAAAAAAACCAAGTATGCCTAGAGTAATAATCTACCACAGTTAAGAAATATTTGTAGCCATGGATAGATGAGGTTGAAAAAGGCCCCATATATCCATATGCAACAAATCAAAGACATGATCATAAGAAGTCAAACTATCAGAATAAGGTAACATTTAATTTTGCAAGAGGACAAATATCACAAACTTTATTATGAACTGGAATAAAAGGGAATTGTTTGTATAATACAATGAGTTTAGAATGAGATGGATGGCCTAGTTTGTAATGCCATATATCAAAAGGTACATAATTTATATGGTTTACTGACTTTGAAAAAGAAACAGATTTACAAGATTGTTGTAGTACATAAAGTCCATTGTTGACTTCAGTAGATCCAATCTTCTTCAAGGAATTGATGTCCTATATTAAGCAACAAGTGGAAGAGAAGGTTAATTTGCAGGAAAGAGAAAGTGATAATTTTTGTAATTTAGATTAGATTGAAAGTGAAGTTAGGTAAGTACAAGGCATCAGTGAGAATCAAGTCATCAGAAATATGAACAATACCAGATATGGAGGTTAAAATAGGACTACCATTAGGAAGCTTAACTGCTATTGGAGAAATCTGTTTATAAATTGTGTAAAGACTAAAAGAGCGATAAATATGATCAGTTTCCCCAGTGTCCAGAATCCAATCTAAGGGTTTTGACTGACAGGCTAGGGTTAAATGATTACCTTTATTGGAATCAGTAGATGGTTCAGTGCTTGGGACAGGTTGAGTGGTTATATGACTAGCCAAGTGTTGTTGTTGTGATTGCTGAAACAAATGCATGAGAGCTTGATACTGTTCAGAAGTCAAATCAGATTTGGCGGTGTCATGATTTATTTAAGATGCCTCATACTTGTCTTGCTCATCATCATTCATCGAGCTGACATGATTAACAGTATAATTGGGATATTTTATTTTATATCCTGATGGAAAACCATATTTTCTATAACACACTTTAACTGTGTGACTGTTTCTTTTGCAATGTGTACAATATTTGTTTAGATAGGAAGATTGACCTCTGCCCATAGAAGCTCTTTCTTTGAAAGAATTTCAAAAAACAGGTCCCCCAACATTATTAGCTACAACCAACACCTTAGGTTCCTTAATTAATTCAGTTGACAATTGTTTTTCTTATCGCAGAACAAGAGAAAACACCTTATTGATCTGTGGCAGTGGATCCATCAGTAAAATTTGAGATCTCACATGAGAAAATTGATAATTCAATCTTTTCAAGAAATGCATAACATAGTCTTCTTGTCTATATGATCGAATAGTAGGAATCAAATCAAAGGTACATGGGAATTGACATCTACAATTTAGAATTGGCCTAAAATTCCCCAATTCTTCTCACAAAGTTTTCAGTTGAGTAAAGAATTTTGTCACTAGAAGCTCAGCTTGTTTGAGAGCATACATTCTTCTTGTAGTGCTGCAATTTGAAGCTTATCTCCTTGAGAAAACCTATCTTTTAGATTTGTCCAGATTTATGCAGCTGAATTCATCCACATAACGCTTGGAGCTATATCATGAGATAAAGATCTCACGAGCCATGAGATGATCATTGTATTGCATCTTTCCCAGGACAAGAAAAAAAAGATCTTAAGGATCTGGCATTGGTAGAGAGCCATCAACAAAACTCAGTTTATTCTTGGACTGCAAGGCCATCTTCATTGATCGACACCAAGAATGATAATTGCCACCAGAAAGAAGAGGTGTCACAAGTACTAATGCAGGATTTTCATTCGGATGCAGAAAGTATGTGCTATTTTGATTTGCAGTAACTTGAGCAACGTGATGATCCATGGAACAAGATTGCATATTCAAGAAAAAAAATGGCATAGAAAACGAAGAGCAATCAAAGATCAGAGAGGCACAATAGTGCTTTTCAGAAAGCTGTCTGATACCATATCAAGAAACTAATTTTCTCGGTAAAGTGACGAAAAATGAATGAGAAAATTAAGAGAGATCAAAGAGGATTGATGGCAAATCTCAGAATTGAATTTGCTTAGCTACTGTGCCCAACTACATTTACATCTTATATACACGTTCTACAAACTCTAACATTAATAACAGAAAACCAACTTGTAACTAACTAATAACTTATCACTAACTAACAAAACTACCTTAACCACTAGCTAAACTTTGTTGAGATGTATCAGTTAAGAGATGCTTCGCCAAACATAGCTTGGCAAATGACCCACACTAGCCTTGAGGAAGGACAACCGAGGGAAGTATCTGCCTTTCAATACTTTGGACATACGAGAGTTTGGATTATCAATTATTCTCAAACCTTGCTTTGTGAGTAAGGCTAGATTAAAAGCCCTGAATCTCCAAAACCCCAATCCACTGTTCTTCTTTGATTCACACAACGATGGCCAATGGATCCAATAGATCTTTCTTTCCCTCGACTTGCTCCCCCACCAAAAATTATAAATCATGGATTCAATCTTGTTGCAGAGTTCATTAAGGAGTAGAGAACAACACATAATGTAATTTGGAATTGCTTGAGCCACCGACTTAATCAGAACCTCCTTCCTAACCTTTGAGAGAACCTTCTCTTTCTAACCTTCTAAGTTTTTTCCACACTCTATCTTGGACAAAATCAAATATTTTTTTCTTAGATCGGCCAACAAAAGTTGGCAACCCCAGATATTTAGAATGACTTTTCATTGCCTTTATGTTCTTCCATCCTTAGATCTCATTTTTTCGGTCTATAAGTACATTTCGGCTAAAGTTAAGCTTCTATTTATCCAAGTTAATGAGTTGGCCAGATGCGACCTGATAAAAATCAAGAATATCAACAAGAGTATCTACCTCTGACTCAGTGGCTCTGATGAAAAATATATTGTCATCAGCAAAGAAGAGGTGGGAAATTTCTAGAGTTGATCTCGCTATTTTGATGCCATACAAAGTCGTTCTTTCGTTAACCCGAATGACAAACCCTGACAGAACCTTAGTACAAAGGATAAATAAATAGGAAGACCGAGGATCTTCTAGCCTAAGACCCCTCCCAGACATAAACTTCTCACATGGGCTACCATTCAAGAGAACTGAAAAAGGACAATATTCACACATTTTAAGATGAGGGAAACCCAATGATTAGAAAACCCATACCACTAAGAACTCACTCCAAAAAACCCTACTCCACCCGATCATACACCTTCGCCATGTCTAACTTTAGCCCCACATGCTCTATCTTGCTTTTCCTTTTTTTTCCTCATATGGTGGAAGATTTCAAAACCTGTGATTGCATTGTCTGTGATTAATCTACCGGGAACGAAACTGCTTTGAAATTCTCCAATTAAGTTGGGAAGGATCAATCTCAACCAGTTTGTTATTGTTTTTGACACCAGTCTCATAATGACGTTGCAGAGGGATATTGGCCTGAGTTCTTTTGTATGCTTGGGCTTCTTGACTTTTGGAATAAGACAAATGTAGGTGTGGTTCATTTTTGTCCGGTCTCCATCACTGTTCAATATATTTAAAAGATTAAAGAGTATCACTTTTCTTAAACTTTGATTTTTTTAAATTACTTATTAAAAATTTTAAAATCTTCTTAATTTATCTCTAAATTTTAATTAATATTTTAATAAATCTTTATATTTAATTTAAATTTATTAATTCACTAACAATAATAATATATGATATTATTTTTTTGTATTAACATTAATTAAGAATTATTTATTAATTAATTTATAAAATTTAATTTTAAATATATTTTTTCTTTAAAAATAAATAAAAAAATTTATTTTTTAAAATAAAAAATATATTTAAAATTAAAATTTAATAAATTAATTAATAAATAATTATTAATTAATATAAATACAAAAAATATCATATAATTTTATTATTAGTAAATTAATAAATTCAAATTAAATATAAAAATTTATTAGAACATTAATTAAAATTTTAAGACTAATTATAAAAATTTTAAAATTTGTAATAATAATTTATAAAAAATCAAGATCAAGGAGGTTAGATGCTCTTTTCCTAATTTAAAATTGGAAAAAGATATTTTTATATATTTTTTAAATTGGAAAAAGATATTTCCGTTGTTAATGGTAAGAAGGAAAATCTCATGCTATCAGGGGCACGTCGAAAGTGCATGCTAAAAATGTATCCTCCAATTTAACTACGGGGGTCCCACACTCTTCTAAAAAGGACGCTGCTCCACATGTTTATCTTACTAAAAATAAGCGCCCTCGGAAGGAGCCGGATTCTACGAGCTTGCCAACTTCCAATAATATGCGCTTAAATGGAAAGGTGACCAATCTGAATATAGAGGCTATTCCTCAGGAGGTCAACTTCCCAAAGATATATGACCTGAGACAGGGTGCTAAGTCTACGGTGAAAATGAAGGCTATCTCAGGCTCCCATTTCCTTTTTGTTCATGATGGCGAGGCAGGGGGCGCGAACAGTAATATGGATGATGATTATATCCATGCTAATAATGAAAATGTCAACATCGACCTAGCTCATCCGTACGAAGGCACAGTTCATTGTGAAGGCAACCCTGATATGGTTCCGGAGACTCAGAATTTCCCACATCAAATGGCTTCATAGGACTTGGGTCCTGGTTCCTGTTTTATACTTTCTGTGTCTTATGGATTTGTTTCAAGATTTTACGATTCTTTCCTGAAATATTCGTGGTGCCTTGGGTAAAGTTACAAGGCGTCGTGTACGTGATATGGTGTCTATACATCATCCTTCCATTTTTCTTAATTTATGAGACGAATGGACCTTTTGCTATGGTTGATAGGTTCTGGACGTCCTTGGGGTACAAGCCTATTTTTATAGAAGAAGCTCGTCGGCATTCTGGTGGGATATGGGCTCTTACGTGTAGGGATGATGTTTCATTCTCTGTTCTTCATAATATGCACCAAGCCATTACTTTTTCCATCCATAAGGGAAACGTTACATGGTATTGCTCAGCTGTGTATGCATCTCCCATCTATTCGGTTCGTTATTTTTTATGGGATCACCTTATTCAAGTTAGAGCCTTTATTTCAGGTCTGTGGGTTTTGCTCGGTGACCTTAATGAAGTTTTGAGTTCGAATGAGGTTTCTGGTGGGTCTTTCAGTCTTTCCCGTGCTCATCTTCCTGCTAACATGATGAGTGAATGTGGTTTTATTGATCTTGATACTGTGGGTGGTTTTTTCACCTGGAGGAAAAATATTCAACATGGAGGTCATGTGCAGAAAAAACTTGATAGATGTATGGCAGATGTGGCTTGGCGTTTTGCCTTCCAGCATGCCCTTGTAGAAGTCTTGCATGCTTACAACTCGGATCATAATCCTCTTTTGTTGAGTTGCATGAAGTCTAGAAGTAAAAAGGAGCATTCCTTCCATTTTCAGGCTGCCTGGATTTCCCACCCGAAGTATGGGGAATTGGTTCAAAGCACTTGGAGACTGGCTCAAGGCAATGCAATCTCTAAATTGGATTGTATCCAAAACCAATCTATTATTTTTAATAAGGAGGTTTTTGGTAATATTTTTAAGAGGAAGAGGAAATTGGAGGGACGTATTAGAGGTGTTCATCGTGAGCTGGACTATTTTCCTTACTCTGATCTCATACTATTGGAGAAAGAGTTACAACAACAATATAATCAGGTCTTAGCTCAGGAAGAACTTCTTTGGTACCAAAAATCCATAGAGAATTGGGTTAAATTTGGTAATAAAAATACCAAATTCTTCCACTTGCAAACTATTATTAGGCGGAGGAGAAATAGAGTTACTGGCCTTCATGTTGATGGGATCTGGTGTACTAATGAAAATATTCTAAAAATGGAAGCTCAATCTTTCTTCAAGAATTTGTTTCAATCCAGTGATCCTTGTTTTCCGGATAGCCTGAAGTTGCACCTTTTTCCTCAGGTTCAGGTTGACCTCTATACTTCTTTAATTCAACCTGTTTCTATGTAGGAGGTGAAGGAAGCTCTGTTCTCTATGAGTCCTTATAAGGCTCCTAGTCCTGATGGTTTTTAACCTATATTTTTCAGAACTTATTGGCATGTAGTGGCTAATGAGGCTTGGGAATTGGTTGCTAATGCCTTTTCTACAAGTAATATTGATAGTAAGCTATCTGAGATTCTTATTATCCCTATCCCTAAAATTGATTCTCCTTCAAATTTTGCGGATTTTCGTCCTATAAGCTTATACAATGTTCTCTTTAAACTCATTTCCAAGGTCTTGGTGAATAGATTAATACCGCATTTGGATACTCTTATTGGCCCACTTCAAAGTAGTTTTATCCCTAAAAGAGGTACTACAGATAATGCTATAATTGCTCAGGAGATTGTTCATCACATGCATAAGAAGAAAGGGAAGACGAGCTATCTCCTTTTTAAAATTGATTTTGAGAAGGTATATGACCGGGTGGATTGGAATTTCCTACGCCTAACTTTAAATGATTTTGGTTTTCCACCTCAAATTATTGAGCTTATTATGAATTGTACAACTTCTTCTTCTCTATCTTTCAAGTGGAATAGTGAGAAACTTGATAGTTTCACACCAAATAGAGGCCTGTGCCAAGGGGATCCTATGTCCCCGTATCTATTTCTACTTTGCATGGAGAAATTGGCCTTGTTGATTCAGGAGAAAGTCCAGGGGAAAAAATGGATTCTTGTTAAGATCTCTAAGACAGCTCCAGGTATTTCTCATTTATTCTTTGTTGATGACTGCATTTTATTCACCCATGCTAAGACCTCCCAAGTCTGTTTAGTGAAGGAGGTCCTTCAAGCCTTTTGTTTAGCTTCGGGATTAAAAGTTAATATCCACAAGTCTCGTTTTTTATCCTCTAAGAATGTTTCAGGCTCTAAGGTTGCTAAATTTGCCTCTATTATTGAATACAATCATACTCATAATATAGGCAAATATCTTTGATTCCCAATGCTTATAGGCAGGGTTAAGAAATCTAATTTTGCTTACATTCTAGATAAGATTAAAGGGAGATTTGCAGGATGGAAAGGGAAGCTTTTGAGTAGGGCTGGAAGAGTTACTCTTGCTAAAGCTGTCCTCACCTCCATTTCTATTTATTCCATGCAGAACATATGGTTACCAACGGGCGTTTGTGATAATATTGATTCTGCTGTTCGTACATTTGTTTGGGGTGAATTTTCAACTCATTGGGTGAATTGGCATACTGTTGCTCAACCCAAACATAAGAGTGGTCTTGGACTGCATACTGCAAGAGCCACTAATGTGTCTTTACTTGGAAAACATGTTTGGGCGCTGCTTCATGACAAGGATAAATTATGGGTAAAAATGTTATCTTCAAGCTACCTCCATGACACTCATATCCTCAATGCTGAGCCTATTAATGGTTGTTTCTATATTTGGTCCTCCATATTCAAAGCTGCACAGCTTCTTCATGACGGATTTAAAATTCGTTTGGGGAAAGGAGAGGTCTCTTTTTGGTATGATAGGTGGCTTCATGATGATTTGGTTTGCCATCTGGTTCCCTATGTTCACATTCATGATATTCATCTCACTGTGAAGGATGTCTACTTCGATAGCAATTGGCAGTGGGAAAGTATTGTTACACATATCCCTCCTAATTTGAAACAGAGAATGATGAGTATTTTAATTGATGGCTTCTCCGAAGACACACTCATATAGGGGACCTCCAATACAGGATTGTATTCTGCTAAAGCTGCCTACCAGTGGCTCACTCTTGATCTTACCCCCCTTTACCCCACATAGAGAGTTGGTCCTGGGTTTGGAGTCTAAAGCTACCAGAAAATATTAAATATTTTTTATGGCTTATCTATCATGAAAGCCTCCCCACTAACCATATTCATGTTCAACATCATGTTTCTGTTGATTCATCTTGTCACAGGTGTGGAGCTGGTCAAGAAAGTATTTCTCATGCTCTTCGGGACTGCAGATGCTAAGAGGATTTGGCATTCGATGCATCTGGACTGTGGACAGCATTTCCATCTTCAAGATTGCAAAGTCTGGATCCGCAGCAACATGGAGAGTAATGAAGGTTCAATTTTTGCAGTTACGTGCTGGCAAATTTGGAAAGCTAGGAATGCTTCGGTCTTCACCGACTCGGATTGGGCGGATTGGTATACCTGTAATCAGATTCATTCTCTGTCTGCTTCAATCAAGCATGCATTTGAGACATCATCTTCTCAACGGATTCCCAAGGAAGTTAGATGGCTGCCACTTCCTTTAAACACGGTCAAACTGAATGTTGATGGAAGTTCTTTAGGAAATCCAGGGAGATCTGGTTATGGAGGACTTCTCAACTAGGAAGCACGGACACGACACGGGACACGGATACGACACGACACGGACACGGCGACACGACACATTTCAAAAAATATAGGACACGACACGGCTAGGACACATTATATAATAAAATATAAAATAAATGTTATAATCATGAATAGTGTCAATTTCTTAACATAAAATAAAAAAAATATGACTTCTAAATCTGATATGAAAATAATACTAATTTATATGAATAGTGTCAATCTCTTCTCCTCCATGTCCATCATCTCAAATAATACGATTCCAAATCGCTCATCCAATGATAAATTTGCAACTTCAAGAAGACCAGGACCATTATCACATGGTTCAAATGCATCTCCACTAATATCCCACATCTTAGTTTCTCCAACCTTATATGCTTCACTTCTCCTAGACAAGAGTCGAAGATTAGTATGTACATATACTAAATCTTCTCGCCCTTGTTGGATTCATCTTGTTTCTCCTTACAGAATGAATAAAGGAATACGTACTCCAATTTCTCTCACAACATGATGAAGAACAAGGCTGCACAAGAAGTTTTAAAGCTAGTTTTTGAAGTAAAGGTGCAGAAGCTCCATGATTCACCCACCAAGATTTAGGATCTAATTCCCACCTATCTTGAATCGAATCAAAACTAGAAAACACATCTGCAGTTGATGAGAATCTAGAAAACTGAATAGCAACTTTCTTTCTATCATCAGAATTAGGAAAATATCTCTTAATACACTTGTTTCTCTCTATAGAAATTTCATCATCTTGATGAGGAGGTTTTCTAGTTGGAGCCGCTTGAAGCCACTGATTACTATAGTACCTACAAGCAAAACAATAGTTAATAATATATTACATTGTTATAAATTTTAATAATAAATCATTAAAGTGTAAACTTACTTTGGGTTCAAAGAATGTGCCATGCAATGAAGTGGGGTGTTATTCTTAGTCCACCTATGAATGAGAATATCATAAACCACTTCATAGAATGTTGATGGCTCATCTCCCCTCTTTCCTTCATGTCGATAAATTGCTACTTTCACTTTTTCTATCATTGTATCCCACATTTCATATACCAAATGAAGAGTAGGAACATCTTTGTCACAGAATCGAAGCATGTCATATATTGGATCTGTAAAAGAAATGATGTAGTCAATTTTATCCCACCACAAATCATCTAAAATAAAAGTCTTTGCTGTTGCAGCCTTTCCCACATCATCTTCTCTATAAGAGTTCCACTCAAGACTAATGACCATTTCTTGCAAAGCATGCTTTATGAGTTTGAACCGTTTCAACATCACTACAACGGATGCAAATCGTGTATCAGCAATGGCAAGTAACTTTAATGGCACAAACACATTGAAGATGGCTAATCTCATAGAGTGGTTCATAATAAAATTTCTGATAAATGAAACATCATCAGCAATTTGGGTGATCCAATGACACTCAAAGATATGTAACCTCATTCTTTTCAAAGATTTTTAGCAGCACATATATTCTTTAGCGCGAGATTCAAAGTGTGTACCACACAAGGAGTCCAAAATATATGAGGAATATCACAATCAACATCCCCGCACTTTACAAACAAAGAAAGATTGTCGGTTATGATTTGCACTACATTTTCAGCCCCTACTTCATTGATTATTCTCTAATCAAGCCACCATATAATGTTTATTTTTAATCTCCTCGAGGCATTAATAGCCTTCAAGAAAATAGGACCCCTTCACTTGCACCATAAAATTTATCAAAGGTCTTCTTTGTGCATCAGTCCACCCATCAAAGAACAATGCTAACACCTTTTGAAGCCCACAAACCTTTAATGGGTTGAAGCAATTTTTCAACATTTGCTTTCTCTTGTTGTAAAAGAGTTGTTCTCAAAGCATTATAACCGGGAGGTAAAAAACCAGATAATGAATGGCTAGCAGCAAAAGTAAAAGAACTCATATAATAAGGGTTTCTTGCAAGATGAAATGGTAAGCCTGCAGAATAAAACATCCTAGCAATTTCAGCAGTAAGTTGAGCTCTTTCTTTATTGTTGAATGCTGCTTCCAAAGGACCTATTTTTCTTCTTTTCCCTATCAAACCTTTAGGGGCTGAGGAGATATTTTGACTTTCTGTAGGCAATGGAACATGATGTGGTTTTGATTCCTTCCCAGCTTCTTCATCAATTTTTTTCAATTCTGCCAAATAATCAAAGATTCACCTTCACACAACTAGCAACCCCATTACTATGGGATTCTAAGCAAATGAGCTCTAACTCTAGAGTATGAACCACGAATAACTTTAGAACAAAAATTACAAGACCAACTCTTATTTCCACCACCTGCAATTGAACTATTTTCTATAGTCTTAACATATGCCCAAAGAGGATTTTTTTGATCAATAATTTCAGTAGTTGCAAATCTACTAGTGATAGTAGAACTAGAGTTAGAACTTGCACCAGCTGATGTAGTCATTGTCCTATCAAAGATTAAAATTATCAACACCAAAAATTAAATATTAAATATATAAACATTTATACATTATAAAATAAATTTAAGAATTAAATTTTAAGATATAAATTTTAATTTTTTTGATAGTATCATTTATAATATTTTTTTAAAAGAAAAGTAATTAAAGCTAAAAAGACAAAAGCAGAAACAGTAAAATAAGACTTTCTGTTTCTGAATAAAGGGTGCAGTGCACGGGTAATGAATAAAATAAAGGGAGTAATGAATAATGGACCATTACTCCAAGTTTCCAACAACACGCAGGTGACGCAGCAAAGCAGAGTGTCACTTTCAGTTTCAGGCTCAAAGGGGTTCACGGGCAAGGAAAGGGAAAGGCGGAAAGCAGTTCACCTGTCAACGACGTGCTGCCGTGCTGATCCTGTTTGGAGCGTTGGTGACCTGTCGACGACGTGCTGCCGTGCTGGTCCTGCGTGCCTGCGTGAGGAACAAGGGAAGTCAGGAAGAAGACGTTGCCGTGAGATAGATGAAGGAGGCAGAGGTGTTAGGAGGATGAAAGGAGAGCTACAGGAAGTCAGGATTAAACCTGGCCTTTTAGAGGTGGGCCGTGTCGTGGGCTGATGTGGGTCGTTTTGGAGCCGTGTCGGGCCGTGTCGGAGCCGTGTCGAAAGGGGGAATCTGAGAAAATGGAGCCAGACACCGTGCGGACACGTGTCCAGCCGTGTCGCCGGCGTTCCGGTGTCGGAAACGTGTCCGACACCGGTACGGCAAGAATGTTGTCGTGTATGTGCTTCCTAGCTTCTCAGGGACTGCTATGGCCAATGGGTCACTGCTTTCTCTGGTTTTTGTGGGATATCTACGAGCTTAAATGCTGAACTCTTGGCAGTCCTTCATGGCCTTCAATTAGCGTGGGAAATGGGGTACAAGTCTATTGTTTGTGAGTCGGATTCCACCACCGCAATATCATTGATTCTCTCTGGTGCTTCTAAGTTCCATCCTTACGCAGCTGTTGTGAATAGGATACACCACCTCAGATCCTTTTCGTGGAGCATGACTTTTCAGCATGTTTTTTGGGAAGCCAACTTTTGTGCAGACTGGCTTACAAAATATGGAGCAACGTCGGACCAAGTTTTCACATCATGGGAAGAATGCCGCCCTCAGCTGTCTTCTACTCTTTTAGTTGACGCTGCTGGTGTTTTAAGGCTTAGGCTGTAGATCTTTTCCCTTTCTTTTTATTTTCTTCTGTATCAAAAAAGAGTGTGTAATTAAGTGAGAGAAAGTGATAAAAAAATAAATATAATAAATAATATTAAATAAAATATAAAAAATGTATGTATTATTTGTGTAAAAATATCAGAGTTGTTTAAAACTGCATTTCTGACATCCTCTCCAACAAGACCCCATAATGTCTGGTAAAAGACTGCTTGCAAACTATCTGGGCTCGGGGATTTGGATGGTTGCATTTGAGATAGAGCTCGGAATACCTCTTCTTTCCTAAAATTTGGATCAAGAACTCTATGCAGGTCTGCAGTCATACACCCCTACACAACCTCCACTGGCTCATCCATATTTGACACCGACGCCGCATCAAACAGATTTTGGAAGAAAGCTGTTGTCACCCGGGCTATTTCCTCTTCCATAATTACTGCACCTCCATCAAATACGATATGTATGCAATTTAGACCATTCAAAATAGTTCTGATATAAGTATAATATTATTTAATAAGTTGTAACGAAGTGTACGTGGAGCCTATAAGTATAAATTTGTGTAATTATTATTACTCTTGATTGAATTCAATTCAGACTTCTTTCAAATAAAGTGCAAGTGGGAACTGTTAATTTTTAATTCAAATGTATATGTTATATGGATTAGCGTTAATTAATAATTAAAATATCATTTAAATCATTAAGATATTAATTATTGAATTATGTTTGTAATATTGTATTTGATCAGTTTATAAATATTGTATTTGAGCTTTTGTTGTGAGTAGCCCGTGATGGGTTTGGGCTATTCATTTAGTTGCTCGTTGAGAAATTTCTACTCTCATCTAATAAGTTATAAACTGCTTTCTCATTAGGCAGTTTTTAGTACGCATAGAAAACCTACCAGGATTGAGGGCAGTTTCTCTCACATACGCGAATTCTCTTGATTTCTTTACTGAACAACAATGGATTGTAGAATCACGTTAGGTACACATTCTTGATCAATTTCTTGAATACAATATGTTTAATATGCTATAATCTTGTATCTATAATTAATCCAAGTTTATAGAATTGATGAGATAAATCCTTCAATTGGTGTCAGAGATAAATTGATACAGATTATGGCTATTATATTTTCTTTTTTCATACTTAAAACAAAAATTTCATATATCCTAATTTATGAACCCTAATTTTGATTGGATCTATTTTTGACCGAATTGATCAAATTAATTTAGGGATTTTTCTTATCAGTGAATGTTAGATGCATATACCAAAATATTTATTGTATTGAATATAATAATACTCGTTTGTTTTAGTACCTGGATATTATTCCTTTCTTCGACATATATAACTCAAGATTTTCCTGGATAATATGGTTTGGGTCCACCTAATTGTCGAGTGCCTTAGGCTTCGCTTTCAGTTTTCGTTTTCTTACTAGTAGCATGTGTTGAGATATTACCCTTATTCATTTGGCAATTGAAGCCTCCTGAATGTCTCTACCTGGGCCATGTTTGGACGTTAACAAGCTTAATGCCATATAAATTGAATTAGACTATATTCATGACTTTTGATGACTCCTGATGCTTGATAACAATGTATTTTATGCATTTTATAATCTTCTAACTAGGCTTCTTAAGGTTCAATTTGGCTTAATTAAGTTAATTTTGTCACATTTTATGAAATTAAGCTTAATTGGATCATTGAAGAAATTATTACTTGAATTATCATTAATTTGGGTGATTGAATTCTTAAGTAAAGTGGCCATAACTTGAGTTATAATTATCTGATTAATGTGATTCTGGTCTTGTTGAAAAGTTAAGATAATTCTCTAATAACTATTCACTTGATAGCAAGAGCCACATTAATAGAAATATATTTCATTCATTGTATAACCTTCTCACTTGGCTTTTTCAGTAAATGAGCTATAATTTGAGTTACAAATATCCAATGGATGTGATTTTGGTCTTGTTTTTAAGCTAAGATAAATTTCTACAACTTTCATAAAGGCCTCAAGACCAGAAACACATGTTTGGATAACTCAAATTGGAGTTGAAGCAAAATCTAGCGTTTTGAACCTGATAGCTTGACCTTCATACACTCATTTGACTATATCTCGGGCTATAGGAGTTCAATAATTCTGAAATTTTGAAAGTGGAAGGTTAAGATCCATATCTACAACTTTCATGAGAACACAAAAGGTCATTCGGATTCCTTGAAGGTGATATTGGGCTTGGAAGTCAGAACAGATGTAGTGGATTTGGGCCTGGCCCATAAGCAGTAATTAGGTCATATATCAGGTTGTGGTTATTGTATTTGACTAAACTTAGTGTCTCTGGAAAGCTGAGACAATTTCCTAAAACTTTTATGAAGACCATGCATGCCATGAGCTAAGAGCAAAGACATTTCGGAGATAAGAAAGTCTATAATTTCAGCTTATTCATCATCTATTTTGATTTTACTTCTTATCATCAAACAACTCCATTGCCTTCTTACACTCCTTGAACTCTATAAAAGGAGCCAAAGGCTGAACATTTGAGGGTGTTAGTTAGCTTAGAGTTTAGTTTATGCTATTGTGTTATTAGTTTTCCTTTGTGTAGTTTTCTATTGTTCTTAATTGAAGTTATGTTCATCATCTTCTTCTTCTCTCTTTCTTTCTTCTTGTCTATGAGTAACTAAATCTTTATCTTGCTTAGGTGAAAAGGTGAAGCTCTTGGTAATAAGTTAAGGTTAGATTAATTTCTTTCTTGTGCTTTAAATGATATATTTTTATGAGATCTTTATATGAGTTGTATGTTGTTTCCAATTAATTTAGAAACTCTTATTATATAATGAATATCTTGATCCATTGTAGACAATAAGATTGGCACAGTGGATACTTTTGACGATTTATAAGTATTAGTAGATAATTATTGGAACCATAATATGATTACATAATTGAACTTTGAATGTTAAATCTTCTGATTAGAATCTTTATTATGCATGATTTCAATTGAGTTACAAAACAAAATAATCTTGTTTTTAATTTATTATCAAGAGTGGATCTCCTAACCCAAGCAAATCTTTTTCATCTGTGAACAACTTATATCATTTTTAGTATTGTGATAAATTTTCTCCGTACCTTAAATAATTTTCTCTTCATCAATTCCCTGTGGATCGACCTCGGACTCCCGATAATTTACTACTTGAAATAACCTGCACTTGGGTTTAAAACTATATAATTATATTCCGTCAATGTTATATTATGTTGGATTCAATTAGACTATATTCATATGTTGGATACTAGTTTCTAGCATCCAATTTTTTTTTTGTCTAATAATTATTATTTAATATTTTAATGTTTTTAGAATTTTTCAAAAATTTAAACATCTGTAAATATTTTATATTAATTTACCTGCGAATAATATGTATTTTTAAATACTGTATTCTTGGATTTTGGGTTTGAAACTTTTTTTTAACTATTCCTTACTCTGCTAGTGGCTCTTTGGTATATGATACTCTCCTTGTTAATGTGTCATAGTCATGAAATTATTTTTTTGGTCTATATATGAATTGAATTTTTTATTATACATAATATGAGATTATCATATTCTATTAGGCATAATTGCTGATAATATGTATAACTGTGAGTGTGAGCTCACCTATCGTGGGCACACTACAAAAAACACGCTAAATTGCAACGATTTTTTTGCGGGGGTTATCAAACTCCGCAAATTAACATAAATTGTGGAGATTTTTTTAATCTTTTAGTGGAGGTTATTAACCCCCACAAATTAAAAAGGCTGATTTTTATTTTCCCCCCTTTTTTTGCCTCCCTCTCACTCTCCCTCTCACTTTCGCATTCTCCTTCCCAATCTCCCTCTCATTCTTTATCCGCTCCATTGTCTTTGTTTGTCTTTCTTTTACGAATCAGACTCCCAGCCCAAAGATCTTCCTTCATCGCACCACCATTGTCGTTCCTTCCCCTTCCACCACCACCCTTGCCACCTACTTCCTAGCCACAGTTGGTGCTGCTCCTCCCTTGCCACCACCGCTCGCAACGAGCTTCTCTTCCAGATCTACCCCCACGCGAGCTTCTCTCCCCCACACGAGCTTCTCTTCCAGATCTGCCACCGCGAGCCATGTTGTCACTGCCAGATCTGTCGTCGTTCCACTAGCAGCCCTCCCATCTTTTCTCTTCCAGTCCCTTATTGGGTTCTTGGTAATGTTAGGAATTTTCTGCAACTGCTCTATTATGTTCTATAGATTTTTGAACTTATATTTATTCTCATGTTTCGAAATGGTATTGCACTATCTCAGTATATTCTCACTGAAATTTTGATTCTTCCTTTCGTGTAAGAATGTTCTCTTTTGCTCTTCCTCTTACTTTGTTTTTGGTTAAGGGAAACAGAGAACTCAAGTATGTAATTGGCATTGGCTAAAGCAATGGTTTTGATGATAACAAACAAAGATAAGAAATAGAAGTGTAATGTTCAAGTCCAAGGATCTTCAAGATTAGCTTATAGGACTTAGATATTGTATAAAGGTATTTGGGAATCACACTAAGCTCAAACATGTTTTTAAATCTTTACAAATGGTTTTCACATGCTAAAATGCTCAACAAACAAGTTTGGAAAAGCTAGTCTTGGTGGTTGTTCAAATCCATGAAAAATAGTCAAGTTTGTGTTTTGCAAAGCTGACCTGTGGTTACTCTTTTGATCATAACTTCCAAATTATTTTGTGTTTTGTTCTAAAACTTATTTCATATGAAAATAGACTCAAAGATCTTTCCAATGACTGATCATTTGCTTTAATCTGATAAGAAATGAAGAAGTTATGACCATTTAAAGTTAGATTTCAAAACCAGAGTGTCTTATTCGAATAAGGGATGTGTTATTCGAATAACACACCCCAGAAAATGTTCCAGAACGTATTTTTGAAGATTTATTCGAATAACCAATGTGTTATTCGAATAACCAAAGTTTTATTCGAATAATAAGTTCCAGAAAACACTTCCTGGTGTGCCGTAAGTGGATTTATTCGAATAACAAAAGTGTTATTCGAATAACATGAATCTGAAATAGATTTTCAATAGTTATAATTGGCATTTAATGCTACCCAACCACCTCCAACGGCTCTAAAATGCATTGGGCTATAAATGCAAGTGTTTGGACATCAAAGAAGAGTTGAAGAACAATCTAAAAAACATCCTTGAGCATTAAATATGAGTTTTCTATCATTTTCATCATATACTCTGTTTTAAGCTTCAAAGTGTAATTCCTTGATACCCATAGAGCTTCAATTTGTATTATCCACTCTTTGAGAGAGTTTCTATCATTCAAACACTTTGTTTATCTTGTAAAGAGGGTGAGGTATCCCTCTAGTGAAAAAGGGTGAGGTATCCCTTGTTGAAAAGAAGGTGAGCTATCCTTCAAAGGTGTAAAGAGGGTGAGATATCCCTCAAAGGTTGTAAAGGATGAGGTATCCCTTGTTGTAAAGAAGGTGTGGTATCCTTCAAAGGTTGTAAATGGGGTTAGGTATCCCTCTAGTGAAAAGGGTGAGGTATCCCTGTTTTGAGGCTCAAGCACAAAGGGTGAGATATTCCAAGGTGTGGTGAGTGCTCTATTGTGTAAATGTTTTCAAGCACCCGTTCAAGCTTGAAGTTTAGTGGAAAATCTCGAGTGGTTTACTTGAAGACTGGACGTAGGTCACAAGAGGTGGCTGAACCAGGATAAATCCTTGTGTTTGTTCTTCTCAACTCTATCTCTTTACTTTATGCTTTAATTATATATGCTTGAGTTGAGTTTGATATTTAGTTTTGCTTGAATACTTTCTATCTTGACTTGTTTATTTGTGAGTAAAGTATTCAATCTCTAATAGTTATACATTTGTTATGCAAGTTCCGCTGTATTTAATAATTGAGTGCTTCAAAATGTTTAATTTCTCAAAGGTGTTTTAAAAACTTGTAATCACCCAATTCACTCCCTCTTAGGTAATGGTTGTCATGGCTAACAAAGTATTTGATTCAATCTGTTATCAATTAGAAAGAAAAACTCTTTTTTTTTTTTTTTTACATTTGGGTTTTCTAATTGCAGAGAGAATTTTCGATTCTCAGGCGCATACGGGTCGGAGTCTTCTTCAGGCTAAAAAAGGTTAATAATAAGTTAAACATTTTATGTCTTTTTTTTTTATTTTTGCTTATTCTTTTGGATCTACCAACATATTAGTTTTTTTTTCTCCAATATATAATATTATGTTCCAGTTATTTTTCGTTTATTTTCCCTGCCAATTGAATGAACCTATATGCTTATATGTTATGTGGGTAATTAAAGTATATCAAATCTATTGAATGAACTATCAAATCTATTTATTTATTTTGTATTTGTTATTATTATTTATAGTTATGGACTTTCTGGTTTTATCATGTTTCTTTCTTTTTGTGATTGAAGAAAGTAAAGTTCATTAGCAGTAAGTAAAGAAGATGCAATAATAAGAGGAAGAAGTAATAATAAGGTTATATCATGGTTATATCTGACCAGGCAACATTTTATACTATTCCTTCCTTTAATTAGGTTCTTAATTGGTCATGAAAGTAATAATAAGAGGAAGAAGCAGGGTTTGCCATGAGAGCATCCTTTTCAGAAGGAAATAAGCTATCTTCTTATACTCACATAGTCATATACATACATTAGCATTAGAAATGGGCTAGTGGAGAAGTATGGTTCCAAAATTAGTAGTAGTAATGAAGGATTTCTGGCAAAATTTTCCCTTTTTTTTAAAAAAAAAATATGGTTGAACTATTTCCTCTGTGCAGCTCTGTATTCTGTAGCTTTATGCAACAAAAATGATTATTTAGTTGGGCATTGTTTATTAAGAACTAGCACTATAACTTTAAATTTGACTTGATTTTTGTTTTCTTGGTACCGTACTCTAGCTATTATGAAAGCTCTTGTATACTTACAGCACAAATACTATATGAAGAAATAGGCACATTCTTTTTGGATAAGTGACAGTTGAAGAACTATGGCTATTAGATTAATTCAATCTAATTTACTACTTATTTTGGTCATCTATGTTTAATAGGATGCTTTTTTATAAATTCATTAATTAACTTGTGTAAATGTATTGCATTACTTATATCACTAATTGATCAATAGTGGATTCTCTGTTATGCGGCATGTGGTTTTGTTGTATAATATTTGAACTGGTATTATGTATATGTATACCAAAAGAGAAGAATTTGCTAATGTCAGCTTGATCAAATGCACAAAGCAAGTGACTGATGTGTTGACTAACCACATGTATCTTATTTGTACTATTTCTATTATGTTTCATCTAGTCTCACCTCATGAATCATGAATTCATGATGTTATGTATATTTATTATATATGTAAATATTGTTTTGAAAATTTATTTAAGGTACTATAAAAGAGCATTTCATGTATTGACTATAAGTAGTTCCCAAATAAATATAATGAGTACTTTGAAAATCCTAATCGTGCTATTATAAATCAGTTTGTATCAATATTATCTACATGAAGATATTTTGGTTTGTACTTTGATTGGGTAATTCTATCTTTCTTTCTTTTGCTTGGTTGTTTTAGATTCACAAGCGGAGGTGCAATATCAACAAATTGATCTATCTTCCCTTGCTTGCTTTGAAGTGAGTTATCTTTCATCACTCTTTCACTTTTTTTTTTCAAGTTAGTTACAATTTTCACTTTTAAGTTCTCTTTATACTTGTTTGCTTTGTGAATGTAATTTTAGATAAAGTTAGGAATATACTTTGTGAATATAATGTTATGGCATTGGAATGATTATCCCTTGAGTTTATTTTGTCTATAATTTTTTTAAAAGTTTCCCTATATTTGAACTTCTTTCTTTTTGGCAGCATATTTGTGTTGAGATTTATCTTGTTCAGCCATCGTTTTCGTGATTTTCTAAAGTTGTGCGTGAAGTTAATACTTGTCGATGGATAAATCTTTGATTGCAAAGCCAAGGAACACAATTGAATACTCAATTGGTTTAAGTAATTTCCTCAATTTTGCATTTGAGAATGGGGTCGTTGGGGATACAATACGATGTCTGTGTCCAAAGTGTGGGTTTGGGAAATGGCAAATTAGAGATGTAGTCGAAGATCACTTGCTTTGGAAACCATTCCCCAAAAATTATGTTATATGAAATCTTCATGGTGAGAAACAAGTATTAGAGTCTTCTAGAAATGTAGATGTTATGCAAGAGACATTGCACTCTGAAAATCCAATAGAGACGATGATTAATTATGTATTTGGGCAGTATAGGCACCAAGCCACAGATGCAGGCATATCACAACCATTGGATGCAGATGAAATATTAAATAAGGGGCCTAAGGAGGATAGTGATTTTTATGAATTTCTCAAATATGGAAATCAAACATTGTATGAAGGGAGCAAGTACACAAAACTAGAATTTGTAATAAAATTGTATCATATAAAGGTCTTATGTGGATTAAGTGACAAGGCAATGACTATGATACTAGATTTGTTGAGAGATGCATTTGAAGCAGCAAAGTTGCCTCCTTCTTTTTATGAGGCCAAGAAAACTATTAGCAAACTTGGTCCTGACTACATCAAGATAGATGCATGTCCAAATGATTGTATGTTATACTTGGATGATAATCCAAAAAACAAGCAACAAACATGCACACATTGTGGTACATCTAGATGGAACCCTAAGAAGAAGAAGAAGCAAGCTACAAAGGTTTTACGTTACTTTCCATTGAAACCAAGGTTGCAAAGATTGTTTATGTGTCGTAAGACTGTTGAGCATATGAAATGGCATGTTTTGGATCAGAGTAACAAAGATGGGTTAATAAGGCATCCAAGAGATGGTGAGACATGGAAGACATATGATGTAACACACTCTGAATTTGCTTTAGATCCTCGAAATGTTCGCTTGGGCCTTGCTAGTGATGGTTTCAATCCTTTTAGAACCATAAGTTCTACCTCTAACATTTGGCCAGTGTTCTTAATTCCATATAATCTTTCTTTTTGTATGTGTATAAAGCACACTTCCTTCATCCTATCAATGATTATTCCAGGCAAGCAAATGCCTGGAAATAATATAGATGTGTACTTATAACCCCTTATGAAGAAGTTACGTGATCTATGGAATGATGGTGTGGAAACCTTTGATTCTTCATCGAATGAAACATTTCGAATGCATGCAGCTCTTATGTGGACAATTAGTGACTTTCCTAGGCTAGGTATGCTATCTGGCTGGAACACACATACTGGTTTGGCTTGCCCAACTTGTAACTTTGACACAGAACCTTGTCGTCTTCCTCATAGTAAAAAGTGGTGCTTTATGGGTCATCGGCATTTTTTGGGAAGAAATCATAGATTTAGATTGAATCGAATTTGCTTTGATGGAAGCACAGAGGAACGAAATCCACCATTAAAATTATCAGGGTCTGACATTTTGAGGCAAGTGGAAAATCTTAATGTTACATTTGGAAGAGGAGCAGAGTTGGATGGTAGAAGGAAAAGATCTAGACAAGCAACTAAGCAATGAAATAAGAGAAGTATATTCTTTGACCTTCCATATTGGGAATCTAACTCGTTGCGTCATAATCTAGATTTTATACACATTGAAAAAAATGTATGTGACAATATCATATATACTTTGCTCCATGAGAAACCTAAATCAAAAGACAATCTTAATGCCCGAAAGGATCTAAGAGAAATGGGCATAAGGCGTGATCTTTGGCCGAATGATAATGGAACATATCACTTTGCTTTGTTTTCACTAACACGTGATACCAAAAAGTTATTTCTCGTAACTTTGAAGAATGTTATAGTACCAAATGGCTACTTAAGTAACATTTCTAGATGTGTTGATGAGGTACAAAAAAAGATTTTTGGGTTGAAAAGTCATGTTTGCCATATTATTATGGAGCAATTTCTACCATTAGCAATTCGTAATGTGTTGCCAAACCATGTGACTGTAGTCTCGGTGGACTTCTGCTCATTTTTTAGAGTCCTTTGTGGTAAAAGCTTGAATCCTTCAGACCTTGTAAGCTCCAAGATCGTATTGTGGTTAAACTTTGCCACCTGGAGATGTTATTCCCTCCATCATTCTTCACGGTCATGGTTCATTTAACCGTGCATCTAATAGAGAAAGCAAAGCTCAGAGGTCCAGTGCATTATCAATATATGTATCCTGTGGAGAGGTAAAAGATTGCTAACTTTTAATTTAAGGTCATTTGTGTTTAAGTCACTTAAAATAGTTGTTTACACTAATTATCCATCATTTTTGTAGGGAAGTAGGTCATTTAAAGTCACATGTACGGAATAAAGCACAACCTGAAGGTTCCATAGCTAAAGGTTACTTAGCTGAAGAATCTCTTACTTTTTGTTCACAGTACATAGAGGATATAGAAACAACGTTCAACAGACCTACACGTGTTCGTGATGACCTAAATGACAATAAGCCTTCTAAAATGTCCTCTATCTTCCCCCTAATGGGCAAACCAGTAGGAGCTTCCTCAATGTTTACTTTAACTCAGATGCAGAAACTACAAGCTCACCGATATATGATTTTGAATTGTGCAATAGTCACGCCATTTGTGGAGTGAGTAAACGAGATAAACTTTATATGGTTTGTAGTTATACAATTGAAATAGACTAGTCATGTGCATTGATTGCTATGTAATTATTTCATGTAGTGAATTTAGGCAAAACATAAAGAGGACTTCAATGGGAAGAAGATCTTCAGCTACAAAGATAGAGAAGAGAGTTAATAGAGAGTTTGCTGATTGGTTTCGAAGACGGGTAAGAAACTTGTTTCCTTTTGCCATATTTGAATTGAAACTAGAAACTTGACTAAGATAATTCTTTTATTTAGGTTATGGATCCAAACATAATAGACATAATGTCTACTGATGTAGTTTCTAGCACGAGGTCCCTTGGATAATGCAAGAAGATTTACAGCTTATAACATCAATGGGTTCAAATTTCGAACTTTGGCTCGAGAATAAGGATTGGAAACACAAAATAGTAGAGTTTTCTTAACCTCTAACACATCTTGTGTTACAAGTAGTGTTTATAGGAACTTAGGGCAAGCGGACTTACCATATTATGGGAAGTTGGAAGATATCATTGAAATTAACTATTATGGTTTGTTCACGATTACTCTTTTCAAATGTAAATGGGCTGACACTACTCGAGATAGAGGGTATAAAAAGGATCCTTGGAATTTTAATTGTGTTAATTTTGATAGAGTGGTTCATACTGGTGAACATGAAGACCACGAACCTTACATCGAGGCATCTCAAGCACAAATGGTGTACTATGTAGATGATGTGGTTAATAAAGGATGGAGTGTTGTTGTACATTTGAAGCCAAGATATTTGTATGAAATGGGAGAAGAAGTAGAAGATGAAGTATATGAGAATGAGTCATACCAAGAGCAAGAACTTGAGTAATTTTTTGGCCCAGATGATGAGTATATGCAATTGGCTATAGACCATCTCAATGATGATGTAGTTGATGCAAATGTTCCTACTAACTTGGCAATAGATGCACACATATTTGATTAAAAATATGATCATATAATGTTGGTAATTTAGCAATATGGTGCTTTATTTAAAGGTAATGGTTTTACATAATTAAAGCTATGACTATATCATTTATTTGTCTTTAATGCATATTTAAAAATGTGATTGTAAACATTTAATTTACATTTCATCTCTAATGTCTTTATTTTCTCATGAATATGCAGTCATGACAAAGAGTAAACGTTTTTAGAATCCACTGAAGTCAGCACCTCAACCACAATGTCATGCCTATCCTCCAACACGGGCTCCAATACATTCTTCACCATTAATTCATGCTCAACTAGAAACTCCTATAGAGACCCCATCAGCTCATGCCCCACCACATGGTCTAGTAAATCCTTTACTAACAATTCAAGCCCCCCACATGCTCTAGTAGATTCTGCACCAACAGTTGAAATCCCAGAACAAGTTCTAACTCAGTCTTTTAATTCAACAACATCTTCAGGTTATGCTGGACAAGAGGCTACACAACATTGGACTGTGGAGGCGATAAGTATATGCATTATATGTTTATGTTTATGGTTGAGTAACTTTGAGATTATATAACATTGGTAATTTTGTGAATTTTTTATTTTTTATTTTTTTTCGTTGACTTGTTTTCTTGTTAAAGACTCAGAAGGAGCTATCAAGAAAATTAAGCTCAAGGTTAAGGAAGTCAATAACTTATGTAGTGGGGAACGCATTATTGTGAACTTTGATGAGTACGACACAGCATATAGTGAAGCGCAAGGCCTACTTGCTGGATATTGCAGAACATTGGCAACAGATTGCAAGTTATTTCCAATTCACTTTGAGAGGTGGTCAGCGACATTTCCTATACCTACACCCAAAAATTACTTTAACGATTGTTTTGAAATAATCATAAAGGTATAAACATAATTACATATATCTTTTTGTTGCTACTAGATTTCATGGTTGCATGTAAATGCATAACTAACCTTACTTTGTTTTTTATTTGAAGCCTCGATTTTCTTTTAGGACTACTGAAGGCATTGCAAAACGATATTGCAATGCTAGTGTCGGGGATAAGTGGGTTGCACACAGGCAAAAGTTGTGGAATGATTTCTATGACACATCCATGACAAGAGATGAAATCATAAATAATGTGCCAATAGGTATAAAGAGAGATCAATGGGTTGCTTTTGTTCATTACCGTCTGAAGCCATCAACACAAGTATATTCCTAACTTTGATCAGTTTATTATTGTTATAATTCATTTCTATATGAATATTTAATTGCTTTGTTTATAGGAGCTTTGTAGAATAAATAAAGAAATTCGAAGCAAGCAAACAATTCCACATACTGGTGGTTCTAAACCTAATTCAAGAAGGAGGAATAAGATGGTAGTTACACTAACATGATCCTTATTACTATTTTGCAGTGTTAATGTCTATTTTTTTTTAACTTCTTTCTATCTTAGTTGCTAGAAACTGGACAGAAAGTTGGTCAGGAAAAAATGTATAAAATAACTCACACAAACAAGGATGGATCATTTGTAAGTACCGCCGCAATGGATAAAGTGGTAAGTTTAGCCTGGGTGTCTTTATAATATTAAGTTAATTAGCTTGTTTTCTAACCTTCTACATTTAAATCTTGACAATTTTGTAATTGATAATGTTGCATGCTTGTAGGAAGCAATTGACCGGATTATGACTCAAAGCACTAATGATGAATCTAAAATTTCTCCTAATGATGTTGTTGGTAAAGTGTTTGGGGAAGAGCACTCTGGGAGAGTACGAACCATGGTTATGGGAGCAGCTCCTACTAATACATTCAGGAATACTAAACTTCGACTAAGTAATGTGAGTCATTCTTCAGCTGAGACTGCTGCATCATCATTTACCCAATGGCAAGAGAGGTACCTCTGATTGGAGAATGCACTTAAGGCGTACATGATAATGAAGGAAGGAGGCATCCCTGAAGAATTGGCTGACTTCTTTGCTCCTCAACCAGAGGTAAAGTATTTTAATGAGACTCTTGATTAGATTTGGAAGGCTCCTGCTGGTTGTGGCCTTGGAATCTTAAATTGTGATCTATCTATGAATTATTTGAATTTGAGAGTTTGAGGGGTTTTTTGGACTGTGTGAAAATTTATGGATTGATTTCATTTATAGTTGGACTAAGTCTTTCCTTGTTAAACCCTTAGTTGCTAAGTCATCGTGTGCTGTCTTTAATGTCTTGTTGGATAACTTTATTTTTATATTTTTATAGATAACTTCGCATACGTTTTTTTAATTAGTTCAATTTTACTGAGAAAAATAAAGGAGAAAACGATAGTTGAAAATAATTGGATTACGTTGTTTTCGCTGCTTTTCACTATTGCGTTTATTTGAGGTCAGCTAGTTACTTGAGGTTGACATGTATATATGAGCAATGATTTCATTATCTTTTTGTCTTTCAATCAAAACCTTAATCTTTTTGCTCTTTAAAGACTTAAATAACATACCTCTTTTTTTATCTGTACTTTACATAATGTTGTTTAGGAATTAGAATCGAAAGATCTCTATAGCTTTTTTTAATATATAATAATCTGGTTTAATCATGATGTTTTAGTGTTAATATGGATTATCTTTGTAATTATTAGCTTAGTGTGCCAGGATTACTTTTCGATTTGTTCCCATTTCTTTATTAACTTAGTGTGCCAGGATTGCTTTTCGAATTGTTCCTATGTCTCAATGTTGTTTGGTTAATTGGTTTCTCTTAAGGATGTACAAAAGGATGGGAGGGCTATGTTGTGTTGTGTTGTGTTGTGTTGTGTTTATGGTTTTGATTGTTTCTTCTTTTGTGTTTCTTGCTTGGAAGACATTTGTCTTGCTACTTGTTCTCATTTCTCTCCTTTTCCCCCATAATAGCATTTGTTCTGATTTTTGAATTTTGGCTAAGTTAAAGAAGAAATCATGAGTTTTAATTTCATTGGTATTTATGTGTGTGATATATAAAAAGCTCTTAAGTAATCTGAGATGTGGAAATTTTAAAAAGGATATGGAGTCAGAGATGTGTTTGGGAATTATTATAGTAGTAAAATAGACAAGCTTTTGGTAGTTCTAATATATGGGATTATGTACTATGCAGGTAATAATATTTTTACATCATATTTGCTTTCAAATTAAGCATATTGTGGGGGGCCATTGTTTTTCATTACTCTTGTGCACATTGATTCATTATTTCATGATTCTATTTATCTCTTTGTAGTTTCTTACTAAATGTCTTTTACTATTTCAGTCAAGTGATGCTTTAAGTGAACCTACTATGCCATTGGATGCAAAAAGATCATTTGGTGGTAGCAACATAAACAACCAATAACATATTTAGTGTTGATTTTTTATGTTCATTTAATGTGGCACTACTTTAGATTATTAAGGATTTTAAGTTGTAACTTTAGGTTATAAGGGATGAATTTATTTAGCTTATTATGGATTCTAACTTGTGTGGTTTATGTTATTATGAATATTTTTAATGCAATTTGATTTACGTTTATATCTGCAGTTTTATACAATTAATTATTCTGAATGTGCATCCTAAACGTTATTAGAATTAAAAATTAAATATATAGTAAATCTTTTTTTTAATAAAATCATCACATGAACAAAAAAGTCAAAAATTTGTTTATAATAATAAAATAGCGGCGGTTTATAACCTCCACAATTTTTTGGTAAACAAAATCAGGTAAATAGATAGTGGAGGTTAAAAACCACCGCAATTTAAAAAAAAAATCGCCTCAAATTGTTCGGTAAAAAAATTTAGGCTAATAGATAGTGGATGTTAAAAATAGCCGCATCTTTAATAAAAACCACTTCAAAATTGTGGGGGTTTTAAATCGCCGCTAAAAAATCACCGCAATATATTGCAGCGAACATAAAACCAACATTTTGTAAAACTGCCACAATTTAATTTGCGAGGGTTGAAAACCGCCGCAATTTAGCGTGTTTTTTGTAGTGGCACAATTGTGCAAATTTTGTGAGTTGAATGATTAATTTTTTTGATCATATTTTTTATTGCATTAATAGTAATTACACTCTATTGACGTGTTGTTATTAATGTAATTTGTTATTGTACAATGTATTGTTAGATTTATGCTTATGTCAATTATCTTTCGAGTACCTATCGGTATTAGAAATTTTGGTGATATAAGATTTGTGCATTGTATTATTAAATTTCTTATTTATTATGGTTCGGGACCCTTAAGTGGGATCATGATAAGTAAGAAATTTTTCTAAAAGGCTTGTTTGGCTATGCATACAAAACCATTTAATTCTCTTGTTGCATGATAACATCGTGCATATTAAATGTTTCCTTTTGTTGTTTTCATGCCAGCCTCTTTGCCTATGCAATTGACTTCTGTCAAGACTTTGAATGAGACTAACTTTGAGGATTGGAAAGAATCTTTGGATCTCTATTTGGCTATCACTAATATGGACTTGGCTTTAAGAGAAGAAGAGTCTGCCACTCTTACTATTGAGTCCACTGCTACTGAAAAGGCTTCTTGTGAAAAATGGGAGTACTCAAATAGGGTGTGTCT
This sequence comes from Ormosia emarginata, assembly GCA_029884605.1. Classification (NCBI taxonomy): domain Eukaryota; kingdom Viridiplantae; phylum Streptophyta; class Magnoliopsida; order Fabales; family Fabaceae; genus Ormosia; species Ormosia emarginata. The sequence goes on along the minus strand of JAQQTP010000082.1, from coordinate 45,325,748 downwards.
TAAGGTGATGAAATACACCATAGAGAAGTCAATTAGACAGAGCATTCTAGATAGCGAGAATGCTAAGGAATTTCTGAAATCTGTTAGTGAGAAATTCATGACTTTTGACAAAGTTCAGAAGGGTCAAATGAGAAATCACATTGAGAAGAGAGTGACTTGATCCAAAAATTATCATCTAGCACGTTACGCTCTCTTCTCAATTTGAAAGACCTCTTATAACACTAAAAAGATGAGTGGATTTCCCTTTCCTTATCACTATAAGGAAAGTCACACAAGTCGGTTTGTTGCTTCTACTTTTGGTACTAAAAATGAGAAAAAGAAAGGTTACAAAGGCAAGTTTCAACATGATAAGAAGAAAGGAGGGAAGGTATCTTAACACTTAGAGCCTAAGAAGAATTTCTTCAAGGGAAACTACAAGTATTGCAAGAAGTATGGCCATAAAGTGGATGATTGTTACATTCTCAAGAAGAAACTTGAGAAGCAAGGTACACTCCTAGCTTTAACTTGTTTTGAATCAAATGTGATTGATGTTGCTCCCAATACTAGGTGGTTTGACTCAGGTGCATCTATTCACGTTGTGAATTCTTTACAGGGGTTCACAAGCCTGAGGAAACCAAGTAATGTTGAATCCAAGATCATTGTGGGAGATGGAGCTAGAGTATTAGTGGAAGAAATAAGAGTAGTTACCTTGTATTTACCTTATGGACATACTTTATTGTTGAAAGATGTTGTTTATGTACCTTCCATGAGAAGAAATTTCATTTCAGTTTCAGCTTTGGATAAATGTGGCTACACTTTTGATTTTGGTAATGGAAAAGTTATTGTTTATTTTAATTCCGTTGTCATTAGTTCAGGAGTTTTGTGTGATGGACTATATATGCTGAATTTGAATGATATGTCTGTTAACTCAGTTGTTGGAAGTAAGCGTGCTAGGACTGATGAGAGTTTTTCTATGCTATGGCATAGACGTTTGGGGCACATCTCTAGGCCCCGAATTGAAAGACTGATTAGGAAAGGTATTCTTCATGGTCTTAACTTTTCTTATTTCGACACTTGCATTGATTGTATTAAAGGCAAGTTCACTGCCAAAACTAGGAATAAAGGAGCAAATAGGTGTGATGATGTGCTACAGTTGATTCACACAAACATGTGTAGACCCATTACACCCACTGCCATGGGTGGATATAGGTATTTTATTACCTTCATAGATGACTTCTCCAGATTTGGTTGGATAGATCTTCTCCAGGAAAAATCTGGTTCTTTGGATGCCTTCAGATCCTTCAAAGCTGCTGTTGAATTGAAGACAGGAAAGAAGATCAAATGTGTAAGGTCTGACAGAGGAGGTGAGTATTATGGCAGATATCATGAAACTAGAAGAAATCAAGGACCGTTTTCCAGATTTCTCGATGAATGTGGAATTGAAGCTCAATATATTATGTCTGGTACTCCTGAGCAGAATGGAATTACAGAGAGACGTAACCGCACGCTTATGGATATGGTAAGATGCATGTTGAGCCATTCATCATTGTGAGATTTTCTTTGGGGAGATGCTTTGAAGACTGCTGTGTACATTCTTAATCAAGTACCCAGCAAGTCTGTACCAAAAACTCCCTATGAGCTAATGATTGGAAGGAAGCCAAGTTTGAAACACTTTCATGTGTGGGGGGTTGTAAGGCAGAAGTTAGACCTTATAATTCTCAGCAGAAGAAGCTTGATCTTAAAACTGTTAGCAGCTTCTTCATTGGCTACTGCGTGGGCTCTAGAGGTTATAGATTCTATTGTCCTTCTCACTCTATACGAGTCATCAAGTCTGACCAAGCGATATTCTTTGAGGATGATTTGGATAGTGGGAGCCATACACCATGACCAGTCACTCTTAAAGAAAATTAGACCGTAGTTCATGTACCAGTTGTTTCACTTCCTACATATATCATGGTTCCAGTCAATCATTATGATGATCAGGCTCTTCGAGGAGAAGATGATGTTGTGGCACCACCAGCTGATGAACAGGAACCAGATGACACTGCTGAAGTAGTCTCATTAAGATGATCTCAGAGAGTACGCAGGCCTTCTATACCAAATGACTATATAGTGTATCTTCAGGAGCACGAGTTTGATTTCCATGACGACGACAATCCTATCACTTTTAAAGAGGCAATCTCTAGCTCTCATGTTTCCGATTGGCTGAATGCTATGCATGATCAATTGTCTTCTATGTCTCATAATGTTGTTTGGGATCTCGTGGAATTTCCAGTTGATTGAAAACTCATTGGGTGCGAATGGGTTTTCAAAACCAAGCATGATCCAGATGGTAGAGTTGAGAGGTACAAAGCTAGACTAGTAGCAAAAGACTATAGTCAAAGAAAAGGCATTGATTATAAGGAGACTTTCTCACCGGTCTCTACAAAAGATGCATTTCGAGTTGTTATGGCTTTGGTAGCTCACTTTGATTTAGAACTTCACCAGATGGACGTGAAGACGGCTTTTCTGAATGGAGATCTAGCCGAGGATGTTTATATGGTTCAGCCTAATGGTTTTGTTGAGACAGGTAAAGATCATTTGGTTTGCAGATTTAAAAAGTCTATTTATGGACTGAAACAGGCATTCAGACAATGGTATTTGAAATTTGATCAAGTTGTCACTTCTTTTGGCTTCAAAGAAAATGCTTCAAATCAGTGCATTTATTTGAAGACAAGTGAGAGCAATTTTATATATGTCGATAATATTCTTCTTGCTAGCAGCTGCGTTAAACTTTTGACTAAAACAAAACTGATGTTGAGTAGCCACTTTGATATGAAGGACCTTGGTGATGCTTCAGTTGTTTTAGGCATCCAGATTTACCATGATAGGTCACATGGCATTCTTGGATTGTCTCAGAGAGGATATATTGAAAAGATCCTCAAGCGGTTTAACATGCATTCTTGCTCCCCATGTGTTGCACCTGTTCAAAAAGATGATAAATTCTCTAAATCCAAATGTCCTCAAAATGATATAGAGATAGTTGAAATGAAAAAGGTCTCATATGCTTCCGTTGTTGGTAGTTTAATATATGCTCAAGTTTGTACTCGTCCCGATATTGCTTTTGTTGTTATTGCTTTAGGGAGATGCTTGAGCAACCCATGTTTAGGTCATTGGAAAGCCGTGAAAAAGATCATGAGATATTTGCAGGGAACCAAGGATTATTTGTTGACCTATAAGAAGTCTGATCAACTTCAGGTCATTGGTTATTCTGAGTCTGATTTCACAGGTTGCCCTGACAACCGAAAGTCTAATTTCGGCTCTATTTTTATGATGGCAGGAGGAGCTATCTCTTGGAAGAGTGTCAAACAGACTCTTACAGCTACTTCTACCATGGAGGTAGAGTATATCGCTTGCTATGAGGCTACTTGTCAAGTCATGCGACTAAAAAACTTAATCTCTGGCTTTCATATTGTTGAAAGCATATCTAAGCCACTTGTGATATATTGCGAAAATACTGCTGCTATGCATTTCTCTCAAAACAACAGAAGCTCTTCTCGCTCAAAGCATTTTGATATTAAATATCTGTTTGTTAGAGAGAAAATTCTGGAGTTTCAAACTCGAATTGAGCATCTTACTACATAGAACATGTTAGCAGATCCACTAACTAAAGGCTTAACTGTTGGAACTTTTCAGAATCACGTGACTCATATGGGTTTAGTTAAGTCTTTTGATGTTTTGGGTTAGTGGGAGTTTAAAATTTTATATTTATTTATTATCATTCTTATGAGATATGTATGAGATGACGTCACTTTTATTATCATATCTCTTATAGCATTTTTAGATGCTTGGACTATTCTTGAATCGCATGTTTCTCTTAATTAATTATGTTTTCCATATTCATTATTCTTTATATGAAATATGAGCATTTAACATGTATGGTCTACATCCCTATAAGATACTATTTCTGTAACATTAAAGCTTATATTTCTAAGACTGTTAGTTAACACGTACTTTGACCATAGTTAGTATTCTAGTGTTAATGATTTTTGTATTTTAATGATTGACTAATGCTATCCAAATAGGGGAGAATTGTTAATTTTTAATTCAAATATATATGTTATGTGGATTAGCATTAATCAATAATTAAAATATTATTTAAATCATTAATATATTAATTATGAAATTATGTTTATAATATAGCACTTGATTAGTTTATGAATATTATATTTGGGCTTTTGTTGTTAGTAGCCCGTGATGGGTTTGAGCTGTTCATTTAGTAGCCCGTTGAGAAGTCCCTACTCTTATCTGGTAAGTTATAAACTGCTTCCTTATTAGACAGTTTTCAGTACGCATAGAAAACCTACCAGGATTGAGGGCAAGTTCTCTCACATACGCGAATTCTCTTGATTTCTTCACTGAATAACAATGGATTGCAGAATTATGTCAGGTACACATTCTTGATCAATTTCTTGAATATAATATGTTTAATATGTTATACTCTTGTATCTGTAATTGATCTAAGTTTATAGAATTGATGAGATAAATCCTTCAAGAACATCAAATCGTAAAAGAATAACATTAAATAAAGGGGGCTTCTTGAAAGTTAAGTGCAATTACTATTACTTTATCGCATTATATATACCAGTCACATTATTTGTTTAATTAAAATATATTTAATTTTATTTAATTTATTCACAAAATTATTTTATATGTCATAAAAATATTATAGTTGCATATAATATAATTTAACATATCTATTACGTTAATATAAGATATAAATACAATATACATATTCTGGTCTACACATACTTCAATATAACTTATTAAATAATATTATATTTCTATTAGAACTCTTTTGAATGGTGTAAATTGTGTACAGATATTTTTTTAAAGTATGTTTTCTCTTCAATCAAATACAAATCAAATTACCTTGCATAAAATGCAATTTAATTACCATGAAAGATATATTACTAATGTATTTGAAAAAATAATTTCACCAAGTAAGACCAAAAAAATCATGAGCGTCTTTAATCCATATTTGCTTTGGATTAGAAATGGTGCATTTAGCTAGTTCATGTGACATATATATTATTGACTTTTCCAATATTTTAAAAATTGGTTCAATTAGGGAACCAAAAAGGGAGGCAGTTTATAGTTTAATTAGTTAAATTGATGGTCGAACTGATATATTAAAATATTTAAAACAATTATATATATTTATACTCAATTATGCATATACATTTTGTCTATATAAATAATATTCAAAATTTCAAATAATTTTGTTACATATATATAATTGTATATACAATTTTTTATTTGATAATTACATATACATTTAAAATAAATTATATCCATATACATAATTTTAAAAATACTAATAATACTATCAGTCACAAATTTAAGAAAACAATTTTAAAATTAGTAAAATTTTAAGTCTTTTAATATTTAATTATTTAATAAAATGAGAAGAAGAAAAGTCTTCCAAAAGCCACAAGGTTATCAATTATGGTGCATTATCAAAGCACAGACATGTCGTTGTTGAGGCATGTTTTAAATGTCAACACAAACACATGAAGACACTTTCATATGTTACACGTGTTTTGTGTATCTGAATGTGTTTGATTAAAAAATTTATTTTTTTCAGTTTGGACACTTCTCGGATACGCTTGGACATGTCTCGGTTGGACACGACTCATTAATATATTTTTAAAAAAATTAGTTTCCATGACTAACATTCAATTAATAAGCCCGTAACTAACTCAAGCTCAATTACATGACTGACGTCCTAAATCACTATTTTCACATACCAATATTTTAAGTTTTATCTTTTCACACGCCACTATTAGACTTTTAAATTTTATCTTTTCACACACTACTATTTTCATCTGCTCCTTTTACCTTTGTTCGTACTAAGTCATCCACTTTGTCATTACTGAAACTTGCCTCACACTAATATTCTCTCTAGTTAATTTTTTTTTATGCAAATGTACTTGCACATGGTTAGTTCTATTAGGAGAAGTTAGTTTGGTCTTTTAGAATACGTCAATAGAAATTATGTTCCATATTTTTTAGGAGGGGTTTACTAAGTAGCAAATATTGATACATATGACATATATTAAGATATTATAAATCTTTAAGTTTATAGAAATGATATTAATGCATTATGAATTTTTTCTTAAATTTTGTAAGTATATATATATATATATATATATCAAGTTCTTTATTTTACTTTGATATTAATTTATATATATATGTCGTATTCATATCTTATATTTTTTTAAATTTAGTAGGTCTCTATATCTATGTTCATGTTGTGTCCCGCATTCGTATTCGTGTGTGTGCACTTCATAGATGGTGCACAACTTTTATTGTTTTTAGTTTCCCAATAGTATGGTTCGTGTCTCCATCTCTTAGGTTTTAGTCTCTCAAGATCAAAAAGTTTACACAACTCCCAGAGAGAAGTCACACAAACAAAAGATAGGCCAAACGCGCAAGAATGAAAAATGATGGTTGAAGGAAAGGCCAACGCTCCAACACGCCATGGCTTCTAGACAATCTTGTCTCTGTTTGTTTGTGTTTTGTTTTTTTTCATTTTTAGTAAACCAATCGGTTCTTAAAATGACGATTTTTTTAAAAATTTTAATTGGCTATAATTGATTTTTACTGGTTTTTTTTCAATTAAGTGAAGTATCCAGTCAAGCAGTCTAACAGGTTAAATCGATTAGATCAATTTTTAAAATACTAAACTTTTCTATTAACATGTACAACTATAAAAAGTCGAAAGGATACGTACATACAAGCTATCTTACACACACACACACACACACACACACACACATATATATATATATATATATATATATATATATATATATATATATATATATATATATATATATATATATATATATATATATATAAGTAAGTGACAGTTTGCACATGTTTAATATAACGTATAAACAAATTTTTAAATGAAACAAAATATTAGGAAAATTACATTTTAATTTTCTTCAAAAATACTTAAAATTCGTGCGCAGACACACACACACACATACATATATATATATATGAAGTGACAGTTTGCACATGCTTAATATAATATAAACAAATTTTTAAATGAAGCAAAATATTAGGAAAATTACATTTTAATTTTCTTCAAAAATACTTAAAATTCCAAATAAATCTCAATAAATTAATTATTGATTAAATATACTTTTAACTAAGTTCAAAATTAAAAAAATTAATATAAAAATTAACTTGCATGTCAATGAAATGTCTACAACATGAATAAATTATTTGTTCATGTCACCTATCATATTTTATGCATGAATAGCTTAAGAGTGTAAGTAAAATTATCATGAGAGTTAGGTATAAAAATGTACTTTATATGCATTCTTGTTTATTCCATAACATAATACTTATTGTATATTTTTTATATATTGGAGAAAATCGAAAATTAAAGTTTTGTGCACTCTCAAATGTATGGGTTTGATAAATACCAGAAGGATGTAAGACATAAGATTGTCAAACGCCTCAAACGCCATTTCTAATGGATTTTGCCACATCACCTTACTAACCATAGGTCAAATCGGATATGTAATTGTTGGAGACTCAAATGGTGGATATGCAAATATGATAATTTATATGTTGTTCTATATCTCTATAAATTTAGAAACTTTTGCTTACATTGTATCATTTAATTTATGTACCAGAACTAATAATATTCAAGATTATGCAAGATCATACACAAAAGATCCTTTTTTGACTTACAAACTCAGAGTTGAAATACTCAACTCTGAGTTTGTGTCTCATATAAGGAAATTGGGTGCTTTTGTCATGGGAAGACATCAAAACCCAAAAATTCACTTCAGATTTATTCGCTACTTCCTGTAGAGTAATGTTGTCAACTCACGCTCCACTTTTCCCCATCCTCTTTCCTTGTATTTCATGGTCATGAATGGTTGATAAATGTAATGTTCGTGTTTCAAGTGATTGACTATCTTTCTTTTAACTTGCTTATGATATCTATTAGAGTCATACAATTGATCTGATAGGGTACGGAATTGACAATTCCAATCTTCGACAATAATCATACAACCTCTGACAGAGAAAAAGGTGTTGGTTAGTCATGCACCGAGTGTTCTCAACCTTTGACCAAGAGAATCATTATGATGCTAGAGTGCCAAAGAAATTGTATGTAGAGTATGTGGTAGGAACGTCAAAGAAAGGAAGGAAGGGGCCAAAGAAATCGTATATAGAGTATGAGAAAGGAAGGAAAGATCCTATGGCTAGTGGTTCTAACAAGGATTCCCTCTCGGATGACACCTTTTCTAATATAGAAGATTTAATAGAGGATGAGGAAAGGCTCAAATAAAGAAGCAAGATACGAAGAAAGAAAGGAAGAAAGAAGTCTATATCTATGGCTAGTGGTTCTGACAAGCATTCCCTCTCATATGACATCTTTTTAGATGTTTTAACATAATCACAAAATCACTCAAGTCCTTGGGAGATGAATGCATGAATGCATGTTCTCTTTCATGGTTCTAGAAATCGAAAGTCAAGTAAGACTCGATCTTAAGTTCTTTGTGAAGGGAAAGATTGCACGATCACATATCCACTTGCTCTTTTTGTTTAATATGTATGCATTATTAATTATATCTCATTTACATATTGAATATATTGAATATTTGCATTAAACATATTTAATATTTATGAAACATATTATATTTATTAAACTTATGTCTATAAAACATAATTTATACTTATATTTAAGGAAAATGATAAATCACACAAAAAAATCATGAAATGATTACGAACGTGTAGATGATTTTGCTTGTTTCCTTTCTTATTTTTTGGTTAACTAAAATAAAAGAATGAAGTGGTTGTATCTCTTTGCCATGTCTCCGTCGTAAGAGGATTTCATGAAAATCTTTCGTGATATATAGCACAACTCTATATATATAGGATTTTATTCTGGTGAGAGGAGTGTTTATTGTAAGAGGTGAAAGGAGTAAATGTTGACCATTGAATCTTACATGAATGGTCAAGATTAAAACATAAATGCATGTGACTTTTTTAAGTTGTCACATGACTTTTAAATAACTTTTAATCTTAATCATCCATATATATATATATATATATATATATATATATATATATATATATATATATATATAAGCTAAGTTATATTATTGTTATGAGCAAAATGTTAATTAGGTGGGCTAATCTCCATTGGGTATATTTAAATATATTTAAGTTAATATGATAATTTATTTGTTAATTTATAATATTATAAGGAATTATACTAATTTTTTACTTATTTTATATTTCTTTATTAATTTAACACTTTATTGTTATAATATTAATTACCAACAACATTCCTATATATGAAATATGTTCTAGTTTTAAAAAAAAAAAAAAAAAGAAGTTATTATGTCTTCATTATATATATATAAATAAAAAAATAAATAGGCTAGCTTGGTAAGCTAAGTAAGTTTTTTCAAAAGTTCAAGTCTTGACCTTTATAGTTAAAATAGGTCTTTTCTAAAAGTTAAGCCTAACTTGTTTGCAAGATAAATTAGGCCTAAGTAGGCCAAAAATATGTTAGACAGTGAGCCCTTGATAGGTGATAGACTGTTTAGTCTACTCTAAACTCTAAATTATAAACCCCTAGTGATATGATCTTACAAGAAAGATCAATTATTGACTAGAATAAACCTTAATGCTATAAGGAACGCTTCGTTTACCTTACATTGAGCGCCTTTGGTGAATTCCACGTTTTTCACATTAGAACGACTTATATTCATGGTATGAAGCATACATTGGCAAGTGTACATTTACCCATTGTTTGGTTTAAGAGAAAATAAGAGGAAAGAAAATGGAGGAGGAGAAAAGGACTGGAATATTCCATTTTCTCTCGTTTGGAAGACGAGAGAAAACAAGCAAGAAAGAAAAAATTGTGGTGGACCCCACGTAAAAAAATTTTCTCCGTTGATGAGCGCAGAAAATGGAGAGACCAAAGCTCAAATATATGAAATTACAACTCTACCCCTCGGCGACACGGCCACTCCTGGCGATGAGCCTCCTCGGCGACACAACCACTTCTGTTTGTTTCTTCTTCGCATTCCTCACCGACACAGCCAGCCACCAACACAGATCTGAACCCCAACACAAATCTGCGTTGCCTCCCCTGCGACACGGTGACGAGCGCCGAACTCAATCAAAATTTTAACCGAAGTTATTACCTAAACTTGTAGTATAGTGAACAACACCGGATCGTCTCCTCAAGGATCGTAGATGCAATTTTATCAAATCAAGTGAAAGTTAGAAAAAGGGGGTTTTGATGGTTCAAGGATCGCAATGACAGGATTTAAAGAGAAATAACAATTAAAAGAACAGTCAATTCAGAAATCTATCCGAAATTGGGTGGATTCAATCATAGACCTTTCAACAAACACTTGAAATACATTTGAATGGTTAACTTGGATCTAACCGAGATCTCTCATCAGATCCGAATTCATACTAGACAATCGTCCGGAATTCAATTGACAAGTGATAAACACAAATCTGCAATCGCGGACCATTCATGTAAATATATGTCAATTTAAGCACCGAATTCAATTAACCTAGGCACAAATCAGTAACCTAACCTCTGCAATTACGTGATTAGTTTAGATCAATCAGTTCTAAATTTCATCACAATACTTAATCTTAAACCAAGATCAAATCAGATCAAACATAAACAGAATCACCATTCATGCATTCAAGATTAAGAGAACAGAAGAAGAAGAGAAGAGGAATTCAAATATAAATCAAATACATTACATAACCAAGGTCTCAAGAATCCAAGCCACAATCTCTTCAAGAGTCCCGAATTGACTAGAAGTGACTTAGCTCTCCATTACAATGAAGGAAAAATATACAAGAACTATGAAAAGCTATTTCTAACACCAAGTGTATGTTGTGTTTAGAGCTCTCCACATGCTTCCTTTTATAGAGGATTCAGAGTAGTAGTAGATGGGTAGATGAGATTAGTAGGTGGAATTAGTAGGTGAGCTTGGTAGGTGAACTTGGTAGGTGAGCTTGGTAGGTGAACTTGGTAGGTGAGCTTCCTTGTCTCCGAAAGTATTCATTGCTGAACTCATTGATTTCGTCATTGTTGAGCCAAATGGTCTTCATGAAAGTTCTAGGAAATTGTCTAAGCTTTCCAATGGCTCTGGAAGCACCCAAAAATTCGTCCTACAGCCCAAGATATGACCCAATTACTACAGACTGCTCAGGACCAGTTTCAGCACCTCTGTTTTGACTTTCAGACCCAATATCTCCATCAAGGAGCCCGAATCAAGTTTTGTGTTTGTCATGAAAGTTGTACATATGGGTCTTAACTTTCAGATCACCAATTTTCAGCTCATTCTATAAACCCAAACTCGAATTATGTTCTGGTTACTACACACTGTTCGGGTTCCAGTCACAAATCCCGTATTCTGATTTCCATGCCCAATTAGCTCCACTAAATGTCTGAATTTGACTTTGAGCTCTTCATCAAAGTTGTAGAGCTCTCTTTTATCTTTCCTACAAAGGATTTTACTCTTTCTTGCTCTCTATATACAACTTTATATCATTGTAAAATTCATAATTATCAGACATTTAGAACTCAAGATATGGCCAAAATACAGAAACAGTGTAAGACTCGAATAATGCTTAAAAATCAATTAAGTCCGATTCGAGTTCAAACTTACAAAACATAATCAAATTCAGTCAATTAAGTACATGAAGAGTGTAAATGACTAATAATGAGGGTTTCTTAATGAATAAAATATGTGATTATCAAATTCTCCCACACTTAGCTTTTTGCACTCCTGGGCAAAACATATAAAACTAAAGTTAGAAGACAAAGACAAACGACACAAACTTAAAAGTTAAAAACTCTAAAGGACTCAATGAAGCAAGAAGAGCAACAAAAAATTTAAGGGATCAAAGCATAAATGAGGTAACATTTCTTCACATCTCAAACCAAAATGCAAGGAAACTTCCGTTGAAAAGAATTAATTAAGAATGATGGATCTTCACAATATTCCCTCTCAATCTCTCAAGTGTTTAAAAGGTAGGTATTTCACTCAATTCAACCCATGAAAATTGCACTACCATAAGCTTGCTTATCTTCTACTTCTCCACTACTCAAAACACATGCACACACAAATCATGAGGACTTTATTCAAGGTTGTAGTGAGGTCAAGATAACGTAAAGAGGATAAAATGGATATGAGAAGATAAATACCAAAGAGAATAAAAGCAAATGAGAGATTTGAGTTCAAATAACGAGCATAAAAGTTCATCTCAACTCTAATGTATATCCCTTTACATATTCATTTCCCCATCCTTTTCTCTCTCTTTTTTTTTTATATATATATATGAACATAACTATATACATACATTTTTCTTTTTTTTTTTTCTACTGAAATCTTTTTTTTTTTTTAGGCACTCTTTTTTTTTTTTCAACCACCATTTTGTACACACACCCCCACACTTGTTCAAAAACTCATCCATTAACCAGGCTAATGTTCTTTTATTCCCTAAGGTACAGTAAGAACACGATTTTTCATTTAAGGCACATAATGAGCTAGAAACAAGGAATGGTCAAATAAGCTCAAAAGGGTTAAGCAAAAGAAAATATACAAGGTTGGCAAGAATCAGAGAATTTTCGAGAGGTCAAAAGAGTGCTTGATATTATATTGAAAACAAGGTTGGCTATTTGGTTAAACTAGCTAAGAAAGAGGGCCTCAATCATGTTCATGCATGCAAGTGAAATGTAGCCTCAAAAAGAATCAAAGCAAGTTCTAGAGTGGTCATTAACATGAGTGAAAATCACACAAGAAAGAAGAGAATGGCATATATGTTGAATCCATCCATTAGGCTCAAAATCTCACAAGGTATGCATCCATCAAACTCAATTCATCAATTCAATCATCCATCACCAAGCATATCAGTTCAAGAAGGGAGAAAAATTATTCAATCATGCAATGAACCTTTTTTTTTTTTTTGAAATTTTTTTTTTTTGAATTTTTTTTTTAACAAACGAAAAGAAACAGAAACATGCTAAAATCTCTCCCCCACACTTAATAGAACATTGTCCTCAATGTGAAAGAAAGAGATAGAAAAGAGCAACACAACCTGATAAGAAGTGAATCAACGCTAAGCAGAAAAGAAACACACTGTCAGTGCCGCATCAGACCCTGAAAAGAAATCAAATAAGAAAACGTTAGTACTTCCAAATTTCAATACTAATTAATTACTACCTAAAAAACTCCTTACTCTGCCACCAATTAAGATGCGTCTCAAGAGTAAAATTACTCCTTACTCTGCCATCACTAATTGGTTTAATAAGTCTATGACAACCATATCATACTAAACAAAACAACAACAATTTTTTTTTTTTTTATCAAACCCATTAAAGAGAAAGTTTCAGATCGGGCTCTTGTTTCTTGTTACTTCCTTCATTTCGCTTCTGTTGACCAATCTATCTCGAGCCGATACCTTGATCGGTACATACTCAAAAGCTTCTAATTTATCAATGAGCTCATCAATAGTGGAGGCGAGAGATAAGAAGTTGTCTTTCTTGAGGGAGTGAAAAATTTCTGTTCCACAACTTTGTCAAGAAAAAAAAACAAAAGATCAAAGAAATTATTAACATTCAACAAACCAATGGGTTTATGGTGGATGTTCGGTTCGACCCAGAGACAATTTGAAAAATTTCTTCCAAAGTACCAAAACCACTGCAAGCAAGGCAATGAATGCATCGAGTTTTCAAGCATTATCTTCATGCGTTCATGCATTGATGATACTTTAAGTTCCTCCCCAATTGTCTTTCCATTGATGTTCTGTTGAGCTAAAGTTTCGGGAATGACACCTAAAACTGACAGTGTCTCTTACAAAGGCGACAAGTGATACAGACCCCATTAACCCACGACAACCTCCCCTATATACAAGATGAATATTCCTCGCAGCAAGTGATCGACCAAGAGTGCTAGCTGCGTTTACAAACTCTAATCCCTTCCCATAACTCGACCCACAAAAACACGGACATTTTTTAGGTTACGAATAGAAGGCCCCATTCTATACTCTTCCTCCCTTTGAGTGTTTCGAGTTTGAAGGAAAATGGAGAAAATGGAGTGTTTAAATAGGAAAAAGAATGGAAAGGGAATAATTGCACCTATGAGGGTAGGTTGGCGGTTGTCGAGAAAAGGTTGAAATTAAGAGACACGTCTTTTTTTTTTTTTTTTTTTTGACTTCAAGAAAACCATCAAGGTAAAGAAGTCTAGAAACCCCCTGAAGGACCCTACCTCAAAGGATCGTCTGTACAAAAATCAAAATACAACAAAATGATACAAAGATAAGAGAAAATGATGACATACCTGTATGTACAGTTTCCATGGCGTATCTTTATACTGCGCGTCATGAGTGCAGTAGACATCACGTCCTTTTTTTTTCATCATTTTTTTTTAAAATGCCATGAAGAAGAAGAAGAAGATGATGATATGTACAGATTGTTTGTGGATATGGCTCACATCTGCTTCTGGTTTAACATCCAGTAACGGCTTAAACGTCTTCTATGAGTCGAGGATAAGCTTCCCATCCAATTTTCTTATAAATTGGCAAACAGGGGGTTTTTAGAGTCGATTCCCAAGACTGTAGCGTTGTTGCTCATCCTTGAAGAGATTCCACAATTTAAGAATTTCACGATGCACCAATCCACAAGAATGCGTCTCAAGAGTCAATAAGATATCATCTAATGACTCCTTACTCAATTCTTAATGAAGAAAATTTTATCTTCTGTTTTGCGGAAACCATCCCCTTAGTACGACATCGCTTGTTACAGGTTCCATCGTCCACATTTGTGACAGACTTGTAACCTTTTTGCTCTTCTCCTTTTAGAATATGAACTTCTTCCAAGACCGGCATATATGAGTCAAATGAAATTGAGGACTCACTGCTAATCGGACCTTTGCTTCAATTATCCAAAGCGTACATCTTCTCGCATACCCTTGTGCATTAACATTCTCAATCTCTCACATCGAACTTTGTAGATTTTTCTCGAGCATTTTGAGGAAGAGAAGGAAAATGTTTTCTCGGGTTTGAAAGAATGACATCCATTTTGAAGGAGAAGAAGGGTTCGGTTATTTTGGGAAATCGAAGAATAAACCGACTCAAGAGTCACGAGATGTACCGTATCCGCCACTTAACAAGCAACGCAAAGAACTCAAGAACTTGGTTTTCCAGGGAATGATTGAGTCTTTGTCCATTAACCTTAAGCGCATTACCATTCCTAGGATCCTCGTGTATCGATCCGATGATTGAGAGAATACGCGTGTCGACAACAAAAGAACCGCGCCACCTAGATCTCAATTTTCCAAGGAGTAGGTGCGGATGATAATCTCAAAGCGAACTTTTTGACCAATTTCCGCAACTTTTGCAAAAGGTGTAAATGACCTTTAATAAAGTAGGCCAATAAAATCCATCTTTGCAAGATTTTCGCAGTTGTTGTCGCCGAAGAAAAAATGACCTCCACATGCTTCGAGCGACTCTACCTACCTCATTGTCGGGCACACAACCTTTTTTTTTTTTTTTTTTTTTTTTTTTTTTTTTTTTTTTTTATTCATAATGCGGATAGAGAAGGTTCATCACCTCCACTTCGCATTCTCTGGAAGTTCATGATATCTTGTTTGAGGCGGTGTCCATTTACGATGAAAGCTTTGGCGGTGACCTCACTTTTAATCCGAACAAAGTGAGACACTGATGGAAAAACATTAGTAACAATAAATGGTCCATCCCATCTAGACTTTAATTTGCCGTGCATGAGTCGGAGGCGGGAGTTATAGAGGAGAACTTTTGACCAATCTCAAATGTTTTCCTCGGAATCAACTTATCATGGAAGGCTTTGGTCTTCTCCTTATAAAGTTTGGAACTTTCATAAGCCTCCAAGCGGATCTCCTCCAATTGCTTTGTACCGGTGCAGCTTCCTCTCCAAACCTGCTGATCTAGGTCCAAGTTACACCTTTTCACCGCCCCGAATGCTCGATGCTCAATTTCCACCGGTAGGTGGCGTGCTTTTCCAAAAATAATCCGATACGGAGACATCCCGATTGGTGTCTTATAAGCAGGTCCGGTAAGCCCATAAAGCATCCTCGAAGCCTCTTGCTCCGGTCCTTTCTTTAGGTTGAACCTGCCTTCGGAGTATCCGCTTAATTTCTCTGTTGGAGACCTCGCTTGCCCATTGGTTTGGGGGTGGTAGGGTGTAGAAACCTTGTGTTGGACTCCATACTTCTTCATCAAAGCCTCCATGCTTCGATTGCAAAAATGTGAACCTTGATCACTAATGATGGATCTCGGGACTCCAAACCTACGTAAAAAAATCAATGATCTAATAAAATCCACAACAACTTTAGAATCATCAGTCCGGGTGGCCTTAGCCTCCACCCATTTAGATATATAATCCACAAAGAAGCAGTAATGTAAACAAAACCAAATGATACAGAAAAGGACCCATAAAGTCAATACCCCAAACATCAAAAATCTCACGGAATAACAAGGGTTTAAAGGGGCATTTCATTCCTACGAGAAGTATTCCCTGTTCTCCTGGCATTGATCACAAGATTTGCAAAACATATATGCATCATGAAATAGAGTGGGCCAATATAATCCAGAGTCTAAAACTTTCCTAGCAGATCTGTTGAGGACCGAAGTGGCCGCCACATGCAAGTTTATGACAAAAGCTAAGAATGGAATGGAATTCATCATCGAGCACACATCTCCTAATTACTTGGTCACTGCAAAATCTCCATAAGTAAGAATCATCCCACACATAATACTTTGACTCACTTTTCAATTTATCAATCTTAGCCTTAGTGAAATGTGCGGTATTGCTTTAGCAACCAAGAAATTAATCAAATCAGGAAACCAAGGGATGTTGCCTTGCAGCTTGAAAAGCTGCTCATCAAGGAAAACATCATGGATGGGAAAAACATCTGCCTCCCTTTCAATTCGACTCAAGTGATCAGCCACCAAATTCTTCGCTCCACTCTTGTCACGGATCTCAATATCAAACTCCTGGAGGAGCAACATCCACCTAATCAACCGGGGCTTGGCATTGGGTTTTTTCAGGAGAAACTTCAATGCTTTGCATGATCTCAAAAACACAACCACTCGGAACCAAGCAAATATGATCGAAATTTATCTAAAGCAAAAACAATTGCTAAAAGTTCCTTTTCAGTTGTGGTGTAGTTGATTTGTGCAGGATCTAAAGTTCTCGAAGCATAGGAAATGACATGAGATACTTTACCAACCCTTTGTGCAAGAACAGCTCCCAATGCATAATTAGAGGCATCACACATCAGGCTCAAATGGAAGTGTCCAATCCTAGGCGGTTGGATGATAGGTGTCTTGGTCAATGCCTCGCTTCAATTGATTGAAGGCATCCCGGCACTTCTTGTCAAAGTGAAACTCCACATCTTTTGCGAAGTAAGTTGGATAGCGGAAGTGCAATTTTGCTGAAATCCTTTATGAACCGCCGATAGAAACCTGCATGACCAAGGAAAGAACGAATCTCCCGCACGCGTGTGGGTAAGATAGGCATGAAATAACATCTATTTTTGCAGGATCTACCTCAATACCCTCACGAGATATCACATGCCCTAAGACTATACCTTGTTCTACCATGAAATGACATTTCTCAAAATTTAGAACGAGGTTAGTCTTAATGCATCTATGCAAGACTGAGCCGGACTATCTAAACATGCATCAAAGGAAGATCCATAGACAAGTAAAATCATCCATAAATACGTCCATGCAATTTTCTAAAAATCGAAAAAAGATACTTACCATACACCTCTGAAAGGTGCCGGAGCATTGCATAGACCAAAGGGCATCCTCTTGTATGCAAATGTGCCAAATGGACAAGTGAAAGTAGTCTTCTCTTGGTCTTCTGGGGCTATACGAATCTGAAAATAGCCCGAATATCCATCCAGGAAACAATAATGTGACTTGCCAGCTAACCGCTCCAACATCTGATCAATGAAGGGCAGCGGGAAATGATCCTTTCTGGTAGCCTGGTTGAGCTGCCTATAATCAATGCAAACTCGCCAACTGTTTTGAACTCGTGTGGGCACAAGCTCATTGTTCTGATTCGCAACCACTGTGACCCCAGATTTCTTGGGAACCACTTGCACGGGGCTCACCCATTGACTGTCAGATATGGGATAAATAATGCCAGCTTGAAGTAGCTTTGTAACTTCCTTCTTCACCACATCTAGAATCAGGGGATTTAGTCTCCTTTGGGGCTGTCTAACTGGTTTGATCCCTTCTTCCAATAAAATCTTATGCATGCATGTGGAGGGACTAATACCAGGAATATCTGCAAGAGTCCATCCGATGGCTTGCCTATTCTGCCTCAAAATCTGCAGTAATTTTTCTTCTTGATCAGGTTGTAGGTTTTTAGCAATGATCACCGGAAGTGTCTCACCATCTCCCAAATATGCATATTTAAGATGGTCTGGTAAAGTCTTCAACTCCAAAGATGGAGGTTGCACAATGGAAGGTAACAAGTGATCTGAAACAACTATCTCAGCAACATTAATTTCAGCATGGTACTGACTCTCATTCTCAATTGTTGCATCATCGCGGTAACATGTATCATTACTCATAATGAATAAATCTCAAAGCACATGCAAAGACATAGTTCAACATCACAAGTGGCACATGTATCACAAGAAACAGAACCAAGATAGTCAACAATATCGTGGAATTCAAATATAAATCAAGATAGACATCATCAACCAAAGATCTCAATCATATCAACATGGAAAACAGAATGCTCCTCTGGGGGGTGTCTCATGGCATCAAAAATGTTAAATTGTACCAAATCGTCGCCAAACTCCATAGAGAGGGTGCCAGCATGCACGTCTATCTTGGTCTTAGCGGTCTTGAGGAATGGTCTGCTTAGAATCAATGGAGCATGGTTTGTTGGAGACTCATCTTCCATGTCCGAGAATGTAGAAGTCTCATTGGAAAAATTAACTCATTCACCCGAACTAACACATCTTCCAAAGACACCTGCAGGAGATGAGCAAGTGGCTTTCTTTGCCAACCGAATCACGATACCATGGGTTGCAAAGTACCAATGTTTAAACACTTATACACCGACATGGGCATGACATTGATCGAAGCACCCAAATCTAGCATTGCATGCTCAAATCTAGAGTTGCCAATTGTGCAAGAAATTGTGAAAGTTCCAGGATCTTTGCATTTCGTGGCATGCTTGCGAGAATCATTGCGAAAAACATTTCTACCCATGCTGATCTTCTCATCCCCTTTCAACCTTCTCTTATGAGTGCACAACTCCTTGAGAAATTTAGCATATTTTGGAATTTGCTTGATTGCATCTAGGAGGGAATATTGATTTCCACTTTCCGAATGTCTCCATGACTTCTTTTTCCATTTCTCGCTTGCATTGTTCTCTTGGATTGTGTGATCCTATTTGGAAAAGGTAATGGAATGTTAACATCTGAATTCTCTCGCAATTTTCTTCATGGTGCAGATTTCTCGGACTGAATTATCCATTTCCCGTTTTTGGTCAATTTCGATTCTTTGTAAGGTTGGAACATCAACTTCTTTGCCACTTCTCAAGGTAATTGCACTTACGTTGCCTCTTGGATTATTGATTTGTTTGTGAAGGCAATTGGCTAGAACCTTGACTCTTTAGCTCGCTCACAATGGTTGCCACCGCCCGATTTGAGTTTGTAAATTCTCAATGTTGGTACCGACGTTCGTTCATGGAACCGAATGTTATTTGTGGCCATTTGTTTCATCGGTCTTCCAATGATGGCTCACCGGAGTGGATTGGACATGATCATACCTGAACAGGTTTGTTGTTGTCCGAATGCGGGGGTATTTGTTGGTATTTGTTGCTTGGACCTGCACTTGGTATCTAAATTGTTGTTCTTCTTGGTGGGGGGCTTTGTTGTTGTTCTTTGGCTAGGATTCCCATATCTCAAATTGGGATGGTCTCGCCAACCAGGATTATAAGTGCTAGAAAATGGATCATATCTAGATTGTTCTTTGTTGTTGCTTTATATATTGGGGTCTACCAGAAAAACACCACAAAGAACACATTGATCCGAAAAGCGGAACCATCTTCCCGAAGTGTAGGGCATGAATCGGTAGGATGAGATGAATTAGAGCAAATTCCACACACCGATGCGATCATCTCGCATGGGTGGTTGTTGACCCATCGCTATCCGTCTTACCAAAGAAGTCAATTCATCTAGTCTCGTGTTCCATTCTTTGTTGGTCCATATGAGATGCTTGAATTTCATTAACTCCTCTGGTTGCGGTGATGATCCGCGAGCCAAACCGCTGGGTATTGGCCGCCATGTTTGCTATCGATCTCTTGCGGCGGTGGGAGTTTTGTCTACTAAGGCTCCTCCGGAGGAAGCATCGATCATGCTTCTATCATTTGGCAAAGAAACCCTCATAAAAGTATTGAATCAAGAGTTGGTCACTAATTTGGTGATGAGGGCAAAATCGAACACAACTTCTTGAATCTCTCCCAAGTATTCATGCAAAGTCTCACCGGACATCCGTTCGATGCCACATATATCCTTCCTAATTGCGGCAGCTCTCGAGGCGGGGAAGAATCTCTCCAGGAACAACCTCTTCATGTCATTCCAACTTCGACCGAACCTGGTGAAAGATAAAACAACCAATCTTTGGTGCATCGACAAGTGAGAAGGGAAATGCCCTTAACTTGATGTGTTCCTCAGAGATGCCTTGTGGCTTCATGGTTGAACACACAACATGGAACTCTTTCAGGTGCTTATGAGGATCTTCACCCGCAAGACCATGAAACTTTGGTAACAAGTGTATCAAACCAAATTTCAACTCAAAATCTGCATCAAGATCAGGATATTGAATGCACAAAGATTGGTAAGATACATCAGGAGCAGCAAGTTCCTTAAGGGTTCTATTATGCATGTTATCGACCATGATTTCGGATTACTTAAGTTATCGTGTTCACTCCCAAAATTTGGTTCAGAATTAACTCTGAATTTATCACACGAGCTCTAATTAATCGATGCAAGGTCCTATCAATCTCGGGATCAAGATCAAGCAAGATATCGATTGGACCTAGTCATGCATCAACTAAAGCACAAAAACACAAAAACTGCAACTAAGCAAAATACACTCAACAACACTCAAAATATGCAAAAATAAATCTAGTTAATATGTCTAAACATTTTTAAAAATTATGGAATCAACACAGAACAAAATCTACATAAAAATGAAACTAGAAAATGCAACAAAAAATATTAAAAAATTGAAAAAGTGGTCTAAATGATAGAATTTCGAAAAACCAGGGGTGACCTCACAGTTTACTGTGAGTCTTGTTTATCAGGCTGTTTTCCTTCAACCGACCAAGTTTCAGCTCATTCTGGGCATGTTGCAGTTCGAAAATTGCAATAGTTACCCGTAATCACCTGTTTTCCGTCTTTCCTAAATCAAAAAAATTCAAAAGCTAGGATAAAAATATTAGTATGGTATGAACAATGTTAGTAAATGAAAAATAACTGTTAGAATAGGTAAGAAAGAACAAAAATTAGTAAGGTTACTCAAAATGAAAAGATTACACCTACGAGTTCCCAAGACAGCCGCTACAAAAATTTTGACGAAGCGCTAACTCAATCAAAATTTTAACCGAAGTTATTACCTAAACTTGTAGTATAGTGAACAACACCGGATCGTCTCCTCAAGGATCGTAGATGCAATTTTATCAAATCAAGTGAAAGTTAGAAAAAGGAGGTTTTGATGGTTCAAGGATCGCAATGACAGGATTTAAAGAGAAATAACAATTAAAAGAACAGTCAATTCAGAAATCTATCCGAAATTGGGTGGATTCAATCATAGACCTTTCAACAAACACTTGAAATACATTTGAATGGTTAACTTGGATCTAACCGAGATCTCTGCATCAGATCCAGAATTCATACTAGACAATCGTCCAGAATTCAATTGACAAGTGATAAACACAAATCTGCAATCGCACCATTCATGTAAATATATGTCAATTTAAGCACCGAATCAATTAACCTAGGCACAAATCAGTAACCTAACCTCTGCAATTACGTGATTAGTTTAGATCAATCAGTTCTAAATTTCATCACAATACTTAATCTTAAACCAAGATCAAATCAGATCAAACATAAACAGAATCACCATTCATGCATTCAAGATTAAGAGAACAGAAGAAGAAGAAGAGGAATTCAAATATAAATCAAATACATTACATAACCAAGGTCTCAAGAATCCAAGCCACAATCTCTTCAAGAGTCCCGAATTGACTAGAAGTGACTTAGCTTTCTCCATTACAATGAAGGAAAAATATACAAGAACTATGAAAAGCTATTTCTAACACCAAGTGTATGTTGTGTTTAGAGCTCTCCACATGCTTCCTTTTATAGAGGATTCAGAGTAGTAGTAGATGGGTAGATGAGATTAGTAGGTGGAATTAGTAGGTGAGCTTGGTAGGTGAACTTGGTAGGTGAGCTTGGTAGGTGAACTTGGTAGGTGAGCTTCCTTGTCTCCGAAAGTATTCATTGCTGAACTCATTGATTTCGTCATTGTTGAGCCAAATGGTCTTCATGAAAGTTCTAGGAAATTGTCTAAGCTTTCCAATGGCTCTAGAAGCACCCAAAAATTCGTCCTACAGCCCAAGATATGACCCAATTACTACAGACTGCTCAGGACCAGTTTCAGCACCTCTGTTTTGACTTTCAGACCCAATATCTCCATCAAGGAGCCCGAATCAAGTTTTGTGTTTGTCATGAAAGTTGTACATATGGGTATTAACTTTCAGATCACCAATTTTCAGCCCATTCTATAAACCCAAACTCGAATTATGTTCTGGTTACTACACACTTATATTCGGGTTCCAGTCCACAAATCCCGTATTCTGATTTCCATGCCCAATTAGCTCCACTAAATGTCTGAATTTGACTTTGAGCTCTTCATCAAAGTTGTAGAGCTCTCTTTTATCTTTCCTACAAGGTAAAATTCATAATTATCAGACATTTAGAACTCAAGATATGGCCAAAATACAGAAACAGTGTAAGACTCGAATAATGCTGAAAAATCAATTAAGTCCGATTCGAGTTCAAACTTACAAAACATAATCAAATTCAGTCAATTAAGTACATGAAGAGTGTAAATGACTAATAATGAGGGTTTCTTAATGAATAAAATATGTGATTATCACACGGCCAGCCACCGTCCAGATCTGCGTCACAGTCAGCCACCGTCCAGATTTGTGTCACGTCTCCCCTGCGTTGCCTATCGCAACCACCAGAACCCATCCGTCCAAAACCACGTGCAACTGAACCCACCAGAACTGACGTTCCACCGAGGAAGAGAAAACACAGAGGAAAGAAAAAAAATAATAATATGGAGATGAGGATGGTATGGAGGTGGGAGTGGGACGTAAATGCTTTCTATAGAATAGGGAGGATAAGGGGCGGTCATTAGGTTGAGGGATGGGGAGGGTGGGGTCGTGAGGGGGAAATGGGGGAGGGAGGGGAGATGGGAAAAAAAACAGAGGGGGGATGGGGAAATCGGAAGGGAGAGGGGGCGAAGGTGTGGGTAGGTGGGGGGATGGAATGGGAAATCGAGGGGGGGGAGGGGGAGGGAAAATCGGGAAGGGGAGGGAAAAGGTGAGGGGGGGGATTGTGGGTGTGGGTGTGGGTAGGTGGAGAGATGGGAAAAAAATTAAAAAAGAAAAAAAATAGAGGGGATACATTTGTTATTTTAAATTATTATACATTTTTTTCTTATTTTTTTAATACATTTATCATTTTCTTTCTACTCATTTTCTCTTCATCCAAACACATAGAGAGAAAATGTATTTTTATCTTCATTTTCTCTTCTCTCTATTTTCTCTCTTCTCATTTTCTCTATTCTCATTTTCTCTCCACATCCAATCAAAGCATTAGGGAGACTATGGCACTCAACTAAAGTTGTCAAAATAGGTCGAGCATGATGAACCAGTTTGATTAACCTAATAAGATATGTGAGTTGAGCTATTAAAACTCAAACCCGTACTTAATTTAGCCCAACTTGGCTTGGGCTTACGCGTTGACTCAAAATTTAACTTATTTTTTAATTTAACAATTTATTACTTAAGAGCATATCACCATTTTATTGATTTAGATTTTTAAAGATTAAATTCATTGTGTTTTTTTTAAAAAAAAAAAAAGAGTGACATGCTCAACTCACAGCCCGCAATGAGTTGGACTAAGATAACAAAATGTTAACCTACAACATATATATTGTACCCAATTTGGTCTAATTCGAATTGGTCGAGTTGGCCTATTTTGACACCTCTAGCCTCTTTAAAATTTTTTTGAAAACAACAACTTTTCAAACAATTTTTTCTAAGAAAAATAGATATAGTTAAGCTTGACTATTGAACAAAGAGCGTTGTTCCCCTTGACCGCTGATGAAAAATTCTCTTGCTCCGCCCCGACAATTTTGTTGTCATCATGGATTCTGATCTATCATCTATTTCACCATGCATATGTAAGTTCCCCGAACAAAAAATGGAATGGAAGCTTGTCTTTAATGAATGCTGATAATTGCCAATTGAACATGTTTGTGTCAACGAATGCATTACACCATCTTTTAAGTTTTTATGCCACAGGGTATCATGCCCATTTGTGCTTGTGAGCCTCATCTAGTTTTTTTTTTCTGGGTTTTTTAGAAGATATTCATTAATCCATGTCTATTAGTGTATATGTTACATTAGGCCCACTTTATAGATAAATCACTAGTTAGAGAATTGTTTCATCTTTATTCAGGGTTATATACTCTCTTTTTCATTATCTGATTAGTTCAGGTTTAGTTTTTGGGGCTGTTTAATATATACTCTCCAAAGGTGCATTCTATCTATCTCAATTATTGATTATGTTAAAAAATACATCAATGATTGAGATGACTGACATATAACCTATTACCACCCTCTATTGCCACCGGTCGCCACCCTCTGCCGCTAGCTGCTGCCAATCACCGCCGCTTGCCGCCGACCACCATCGCCGGCCACTCGCTGTAGCTGCCGTCAGCCATCACCTTTTTCAGGTTATACTATTCATTTTTTTAGTTGTATAAATGTGTAAATAATACTAGTTAAAATTTTACTATTCTTTATATTTTTTCATGAATAACTGTGCATACTGAAAATTTTACAAATTTTATTATGTATCAATATTACCAGTTAAAATTTGTAGAGTTTTTAGTATACACAATTATTTATGAAAAAATATAAGGACTAGTACAGTTTTAACTGATAGTATTTTAACTAATATTATTTACACAGTTATGTAACTTAAAAAAATAAACAGTATAATCTGAAAAAAAAAAAAAGGTGAAGGCCGGATGGTGGCTGACGGTGGAAGACGGTAGCTAACGACACAGTGGTAATGGTGGTGGTATGTAAAAAAAATATAAAATTAAAAAAACCATAAAATAAAAAAATTGCAACAATAAAAAAAAACCTGTTATTATAGGTAAAGTCAAAAGTGTATGATACACCCACATATAAGAAGGTGTACCATAGCACTCGCCTTAGTTCTTGGGCCCAACTATTTATCAAGTTTTATCTAGCCTTATTTATTAAATTAGAGTATATTTTAGTGATAATTTTTTATTCTATTCTTTCTAAAAAAATGACACATGTCATTTTTAATTATTTTTTTAATTTTTAATTTAATTTTTCTTGTAAATTAATTATAGATATTCTTTTTATAATTTTAACCATTTTTCCTTTTAATCTATATTTTTTAAATTTTGTTTGAATTTTTAAAAATAAAAAGATCGATTATTTTTTTAGTTGCAGATAACTACGTAAATAATACTAATTAAAAATGTATTATTCTTTATATTTTTTCATGAATAACTATGCATACCGAAAATTTTACAGATTTTATTATGTATCAATATTACTAGTTAAAATCTATAAAGTTTTCAATATGTACAATTATTTATGAAAAAATATAAGAACTAAGATAATTTTAACGATATTATTTTAACTAAGATTATTTATACAATTATGTAACTTAAAAAAAATAAAAGTATAACCTAAAAAAGGTGATGGCTAATAGACGATGGCCGGATGGTGGCTGGCGGTGGAAGACGGTGGTCGACGACACAGTGGTAATGGTGGTGGTATGCAAAAAAAATAAATAAAAAAACATAAAAAAAAATAAAAAACAGTAACAATAAAAAAAAATTACTATTACAGATAAAGTCAAAAGTGTATGATACATCAAAATATAAGAGAATGTACCATAACACCTGCCTTAGTTCTTGGGGCTCAAATATTTATCAAGTTTTATCTAGCCTTATTTATTAAATTAGAGTATATTTTAGTAATAAATTTTTATTCTATTCTTTCTTAAAAAAAATGACACATGTCATTTTTTCATTATTTTTAATTTTTTAACTTAATTTTCATGTAAATTAATTATATATATTCTTTTTATAATTTTTTACATTTTTTCCCTTTTAATCTATATTTTTAAATTTTGTTTGAATTTTAAAAAAAATAAAAAGTCTTTACTTCTGTGGCTGCTGGGATTCGAGCCCAGGTCTCCACGGCCACAACGTGGAATTCTTACCACTAAACTACAGCCACAAGTTGAACGATGAGTTCGACGAAAAGAATTTGTACGTAATCAACATTCACTTTGTATGTATTCATCTTGAGTTCAGAATTAAAATTGTCTTAAACGATGCAAGGGGTTGTACCCATTGGTAAGTAAATTATAGTGTTTTATGATAGGATAAAAGTTTGAGTCCTGAAAATGTCACTTATGAAAAGGCCCAACCATATCACTTTATGTCCGAAAGAAATTAATCTCAAATTTAAATAATGTGTAGATATTTTGAAAGAAAAAAAAAAAGAGTAAACACTCAAATTAATTCTTCAAAGATACATGGGACATCGACTTGGTCCTCCAAAAAATTTGGTCTTTTATAGTGTAAAATAAGCACTAATTTAAAGACCAAATTGATGTTTAAAGATACCATAAAAGACTAAATTGATGTTCATTTTAAACATTGAAAGACTAAATTAATATCTAAAATATTTGAAAAACCAACTCAGTATCCTAAAATATGTTTGTTATCACTTAATAGTTAAGATTAAATTTAAAACAATATATTAATTTTTTCAATCATCAACTATAACTCCATAACCAAGTTAATTCTCTTGTATACATGTAGCATGTTTGTTAATTCAATTATTTTGAGGGAGAGTAATTGCTTTCTTTTTTCAAAAAAAAAAAAAGTTCTCTCAAAAAAATTTTGATTATTAAATAAGTTAATTTATAAACACACATAAACATGCAAGTTTAATTGCGTGTTGTTGGAAATAACAAAGTTGATTTTTTGGAAAAATAAAGTGCTCATAATTTCAATGTTCATTTATTTACTTCTAAGTTCATGATTCATGTATCTACTAAGTTAATTGTATCTTTATATTTCCAATAAGTAATCTAAAATTTATTTTTCATTAGTTTTAAGGTTAGCTTAATTGAGTTAAGTCTAGAGTTATCTAAAGAACTTATAAATACATATCTAGTTCATGAGCAAGAGCAGCCAAGTGAAATAATTCAGATTAAGATCTCAAGTATCTTCTTCATGCTTTCCTCTTATCTACATCTTTTGGTATTTTATTTAGTAATTGTTTATCTTCACACTTCGGTTGTCAATCTTAGGCTAGTGTGACTTAGTTTACACTATCATTTCTTCAATTGGTATCAGAACTCTAAGGAATTTCTAGTACTTAACAAAGTCCTTGGTAAAGATTCACAATCAGTGTTCCAAAAGATGGATGCAAGTGGACAAATGTCTTTTCTTGGCATGAAATTGTTAAATCATGTCAATTTCAAAATATAGAAGTATGCATAGAGTCTTACCTCCTTGGCACAAACTTGTAGGGTGTAGTAGGTGGATATAACACTATTATTCTAGAAGAAGATGACAAGGAGCTCAAGCAATGAAAGGAGTTGAATACAAAGATTGGGTTTGCTTTAAAGAGATTAATTTTTCCTTTATTTGATCATGTTATTTGTTGTAAGTTAACAAGTGAAATTTAACAAACTCTTGATAAATTATTCAATAAGAAGGATATGGCTCATTTGCAATTGCTTGAGAATGAATTGGCTAATGTTAAACAAGGTGATCTTCTAATTTTTCAATTTTTTAAAAAAATTAAAAACCTATGTTATTTCTTTGTTAGATCAGAATGAATCAATCTATGATGTAAGTATGAAACATCATATTATTCGTAATTTGAAGTTGAAGTATACTTTTTTTGTTACATCAATTCAAGAGTGGGTTCAACAACCACCTTTACACTATGTTTAGATGACAGATAATGAGGAAAAAGGAAAGGACATGAAAAGAACGAAAATAATTTTATGTTTGAGAATTTTAAAATATATAGAAACAGAATAGAACACATAGAAAATCATTCCTCCCCTCTTCTCCTCAAATGCTTAATTTTTGTTCTCCTCAAAATTGAGGTAAAATAGGGAAAACACAAGTTCTATTATGTCTCGTTAATGAATCTTTCAAACAAATAATGAGAGAACTATGTTCTATTCCTTCCCTTTCCTTTCTGATCTTTCCCCACCTATTCTGTTCCATTCTATTAATGAAAAAACATCCAAACACATGGTTAGAAGAATTTGAGAATATTTTGTCATCACAAGAATCTTTGATCATGCAAACAACTGGTGTCTCCTTGAAAGACAATGGAGGAAATGTCTTGCTTGCAAACAAGAAGAAGGTATCCTACCAATAATTTCCAATCTCTAATTAAATAATTCAAATTACACTCTTCAATATACATGGATTAGCTGCCACCATCTGGCCAACACTAGAACCAGGAAGCATTCTTCATTGTCCAAAGAAATCAATTAAAACAGGAAAAACAAAAAAACCAGGGGGTGCCAGGGGAACAAAAAAAAAAGGATACAATTGGGGAAAGGAATACAGTAAGTTAAAAAGTAAAGCAAACTAAACCATAGTAATAATAATAATAATAATAACAATAACAATAATAATGCAAACTCGAAGATAAATCACCCCAGCAATGTTAGGTAATAGCACTCAAACCTTCATTTCACATGCTACCAACGAACAAAAACCTCCGGAAAAAAAGGAGGCACTGTCTCCTCTCTGCGTCCAGAATGTGATAGTCTCTTGAATCTATTGCTAAACCAAATAGATGATGGGGTTACAGAGCCAAACTTAATACTGCCACATTTCCGTCGCTTAATGAAAATAAGCCGAAGGGCTGTGACTATGATAAAAGTATGGGTGCCCTGTCTAACTCAATGGCAGGATATCACTAGATGGATCTAATTTCTTGTTCTATCAGTTTAAGGCTCCTGTATCACTTGAAATGGTCTTGCCGTATAACTGTAATTAAATTAAAGGGTGATCCATCGTCCTCCTTCTGCTTCCAAGGTTCGCCATTGCCTTGGATATACCATGATACTTTCGGAGACAATGGACTATATAAATCTGCATGTGGAGAATAATTAGGCAATGTTCTCCCTGTTTGTTCAGCAGGGAGGGGGTAAATATGCACTTTTCGAAACAGCATTAATCTCTCAACTTAGAAACAATTAATCAATCAATATAATCAATCAATCAATTAATATAATATATAAAAAGAAAATCAAGTTTATAAAATTCTGCTAAGTGTCATCTCTAGGCTTTGTCACTAATGTCTTATATTACAAATTTGAATTTGAATTTAACTTTCATTATTATCTCATTAAAGAAAAATGCAAATAATAATAATATCTCATTACGAATTTAAATTTTATTATTATCTTATTAAAAAAATATACCTTAATACGATTTTCATATTATCTTGAATAATGATTTCATACTAATTTTTTTGGTAAAAAAATTAGTAGTAAGGAAAGGTACCTCCAATACAGTAATTGTAAGCTTTTACTTAAATCCTTTGTTTTTTCAGTAGCTATCTCGATATATAATGGGTATGTTGTTCAATATATAGCATATTATATTGTTAAATAAATTATTGTATTAAATGTCTCATTGAACTTTTTTGGCTGCGCTAATATTATCTTTAAATAATAATTTTAATACTATTTATTATTATTATTATCCCGTGCATCACTAGAGTATAAAGCTAGTAACTATAAAATAGAAAACAAATTCAAATCTCACTGTCAACACATATCTAGTTATGCTATGAAATCCCAGTTTGTCCTGAATGTTGACTATGTGCCATCTACGCAAACATTTTTTGTTTTAACTTTCCTCTTCGAATGTCCCTTTATTTTCTAACAGAACTCATTTGCTATGACGTGGGTGTATATCATTTATGTGAACTACAGTTTGAAGCTCCAAGTTCCTTTTGCAGGGTTAAAAATGTCTCTTAAGTTTAGAAAGTGAATCATAGAATGAAAAGAAGTCTTCAATTGGAAAACTAATGGATTTAGGTCAATATGAAAGAATTCAGCTCAAAATATCAGAACCACAGCAGACTTTTTAACCCAGAAAGGCAGAAACTATACTATAAGGCTCAGTTCATTTTACAATCATCATTCGACTGTGCCTATATTACAGTAGTAATATCCATCAGAGAATAAAACCCCAGAGAATCCATCAAGTCAATTCGAACTTATGCTGTTATGCATCTTAAGCAGGCAAAAACAAATATTGACTACTATTATTAAGACAAGACTTAAAAATACACTGAACAGACAAACTTCATGATGCCAAATTCTGAAAATTAAATAACAGTTTAAGAAGAGCCCTTATTCACATAAAAGTATTCAAGAAAGGAATATCTATTAAGGAATACTGAAGAAAGAAAAGATTTACTCAAGCACATATAAACTAATAATCTACTTTCTTTGGTACAATGGCAAGTATTCAGTAAAAAAGTGGCCAATACAAGCCTGACCTTAGTTTTATAACAAATATGCTTAACAAAAAGCAAAAGATCTGTATGGAAAACTGAAGAAACTATTCATTGAGTATCAAGCACCACTGCTCACATATAACTAAATAACTTAGACACAACAGAACTTGAGTGCTTAGAGCGGAAAAGGGAAAATCTTATGGCAAGAGGCTTACAAACCAATTATCCTATTTCCCCATTTTCAATCATTCAGCACATAACAATATAGCTATTACTATTTAACAGTTAACTCCTTATAACTCGCTAAGTACATTTTTGCTTACTGCTTGAACCATTGAAGGTTCTACTATTGTATCTTACTAGTTGTTGCTCAAATGGCAGAGTCAATTTCCACATTTCTGATACCAAGCCTATACCGGGCAATTCCCCTTTAATATATTTTTTTGACAAGCCCTTTTAATATATTAGTATTACTGTAATAAACAAAATAATTTGCGAACACTATGTGTGTCCTTTCACCATGGAGCAGTTTCCTGTTATTTTCAAGGTTTTGACAGGAAAAAAGGAGGCTATGATATTATGCCAATGTTTGGTTTATAATGTTCTCTGTTGAATTTGGTGGGAAGGAAATATCAACCCCACCTAGTGGGACAAGGCTTGATTGTCGTTTCTTTTCCCTTACTTTGTTACAGGATAAGATAAGATTATGATTTTTGGCTTCTCTTTGGTGCCCTGCGCATGGTAGTTTAAAGGGAATTTTCTATTATTGACATGCAAAAATTTCTGTTCTCAAATGGGTCAAGACACCAGCACAATTTCTCAGCAATTGTCAACATCTAGGTAAACCATATTAATGTTTAGGTTCAATAAAAAAATATCGGTACATGATAATTAATATATTTTCATCATTCTTCCCCATTACATTTCCTTTTTACTCTAATACCTTACACAAAAAAGAAATCATCAATTATTTTGTGGCATGGCTACTCATATATCAGAATGGAGCAAGTAGTCTACAAGAAAATATGAGCAATTTTCTCATATTATCTATAATTTGTATTAAGTTTTAGCCTTTGGTGCAAACAGACTAAAGTACAGGTCAAGCTACCCAATACTGATAAAGTCTTCCATTGCAGCTCAATAAAAAAGGCACATATAATTATGAGGACCTTATATCATCAAAGTGCTCCTCACTAAAGTGGATGAGGACTTACCTGTATTAACTGGAGGATCTGGCTCTCTTGTACTGTGCAATACAGTTGTTCCAGATAAAACAGTGATGAAACCACATAGCTCTGATGCAATACTGCTTATACTTTGACCAGAATAGTCCTAAATAAGAAAAGTAGAGGAGACAGGATTACAACAGATAGTTGAGCACTTGATCCATAAGATATCTCCTTAGGCCCATTTCTCATTTTGTCTCAGTAAAATACCAACCTTAAACATGATTGCGCTAGCCAATATTGTAAAAGATGTGAACAAAGCAAAATAGATCGGAGAAACAACTGCTGTGTTAAAAGTATCCAATGCCTGCAATCATGCAAGAGTTGGTCACCATAGAAGCCCAGATTGAAGACCAACAAGCAAACGACGACAACTGAAAGGCATGGAAGCAACAATCTTGTAAATCAAAATGCAGGAATCAGGACTTCAAGATTACATGGATGTTATACGGATGTTATTTGGACTAGAGGCTTACATCTTGAACTTCTAGATTAGCTCCTAACCTCCAGAAAGCTTCTTCAGTCGATATGCAGTTAGTTTACTTTAGATGAAAACTTCAATAGACACATGGAATGAAAAGAAATGCAAGCATGACAACAGGTAGTGACGAAAGAAAAGGAAAGTGGACATGAAGCCTACAAAAGTATGATCACCTCCGGCAAACTAAAATGCTTCCTCATGCTAAATACAAGCAAATGACACACATAATAGAAAGGCAACACATAAGAGCTATATCATTTCTTCTAAAGGGAAGATAAACTAAGGTTCTAACTTCTTATTTCAAATGCCAAAAATCATGTTCACATGAAAAATTAAGAAGGATACTGACCATATTAAGGTAATTTAATTGAGTAATGATGCAGGAAACAGCGACCATTGCAAAAATCCATGTCTGAAAGTACACAAACTGGTTTGCACCCTCTAATGTAAGTTTTATAGCAATGCCAATCGCTTTTACACTCATGACCTGAGAAACAAGATATTTTAATCAGAAGTGTAAAACAAAAAGGTGATCTCCGGTATTGAATTTTCTCAACTGTTAGAACGTACAAGGCGCAATGAGCAAGAAGAGTCACTTACAGTCAAGGATCCAATTACAGAGCATATTCCAATATAAACGAAAATATTAGTTTGGCCATAGCGGGGAGCACAATACAGAACCAAAAATAATGCTACAGCCATTGCTGAGGCTGTGTACAAGAGGAACGCTGGATGCCAAAACAAAAAGCAGTAATATCAGGAAAAATCCAGTGATTATAGAGCCACAATCCCCATTTCATAGTAGATAAACCAATATTTTAAAAAATGGACCGGACCGAACCGAGAGGTTCAACCAATCAGACTGTGAACCATCCATGTTTCCATTTCCGTTTTGATTGTCCCGCATGGTTTTGGGGTTCCAAACAGGAAACCAAACATGTTATTAGCATGTTGAACGAATCGAACCATGACCTAGAGCTCTTACCGGTTTAATCTCCAGTTCCATTTTTAAAATATTGGGATAAACAATGAAACCTCAGCATCAGCAGCATAGTACCTGGTTGAACAGCCAATTGCCATATTTCATCTACAGAAGTAAGAGACATTTCTTGAGGCGCATGGAGTACAATCACAGTGGATCCCACGACGCATAGAAGACACCCGAGCATGCCCATCTTCTGCAGCTTCTCCTTCAACATGAAATGTGCTAAGACAGCACTAGCCATTTCCAACACAAGCAGAAAAAAGGTTATAAAAAAAATAGTAGATTGGGGTTATTAAAACTTAAAATTAAAAACAAAGGGGAAACTAAATAAAAGACTTAAAAATTAGAAATTTTACCTAACAATAATACTCAAAGCACCAAGGGGGGTCACAAGCACCGCAGGGGCATAAATGTATGCTATAAAATTCGCTATCTCTCCAACAATCACTGTAACGAAGGGTCAAAATCAAATCAGTGAAGTAAATAAAGAACCAAAAAGAAAAATGTTGAATTAAACATAAAGATAGTTAGGTACTGACTGGTAATCATTCCGACCCACCAGAGAGGTTGTAACAGATAACCATACCCTCCAACACCTGCAATAGAATACGAGCATGAATTGTATTAGAAGGAACATTCTAGAAAGAATGACTGAGTAATGGGAGAGAAGAAATAGAGGGTAACTGGCACGAGGGCCGTTGAGGCCGGCTCGTTGGAGACCCTTTTTCTTGATGATGAAGCTGGAGCCAATGAAAGCGCTGGAAACGACAGCCAAGATGAACCCAGTTAAATTGCTTGAATACATCTACGTTTCCTGTCTGTGAATGTGAATCTTTTACATTAGGCGAGGAAAACAAGGAAGACGGTAACAGTCTAACAGAATTAACAACCAGTAAGTAAGCTGAGTGATTTTCAAGCGGAACCCTAGATTACAGTTTGCATCAACAAGAATGAGCTTCAAAGTTCAAACTCATTCCCACTCTGCTCTTTCTTATTCTTTTGGGTATTTTGGCTGCAATTTGACGCTGGCGCTCTTGTTATTTTCTGTATCTACAGTCGTATCGGGTCGGGTCAATGATTTGGAATTGGTGAGTGTTTGGCTTTTGGTCGCATGTGTTTCTTTCGCATGGCTTTAGCGATCTTACTTCTTGTTTGGATTTTTTTTATTAATAGAATGAAACATTGAGAATGAATCAAAAAAAAAATAGAATATGATTATTATTTTTTTTGTTTAAAAAATTTTATTAACGGAACCAAATAAAATTTTATTATTTATGTATTTTTTCATTTTATCTCAATTTTAAAAAAATTAAAGTTAAACATTTGAAAAAAAATTTGTGTTATTTTCGATGAGATAAAAAATTATTCTTTATATATTACATTTCATTTTTATGTATTTTAAAATTTTTAAATAAAGAAAATTATTTTTATTTCTTTTATTTTTTTTCTCTTTCTCTCTTTTCTTATCATCTAAATATCATGTTAATGAATTAATCAAATATAATATGCTTATTATTTTTTATTAAATAAATACGTATAAAATTGTGTATTAATGTTGGCTAAGCAGGGATGACAATTAATGTTATATCCATATTCCTTGGTTGCAAGAGTCCTCTGAGTTAGGTAATTTCTCACGTGTTCTTTTATTAATGTTTCTTTGGGTACAAATTTATCATTTACTTGGACTGAGTCTAATGAAGGGGAGGAAAGTGTTAGAGCTCAACCTAATTTGGAGAATCGAGAATGGGTTCTCCATCGATGTGTGGAAAGATCCATGACTTCCCTTTTCTTCTTCATTTATAGTGCAATCTCCCAAAATCCAAGATGTTACTATAGAGAAAGTGCCCATTTAGTGCTAGACGAGACCATTAAATGGAATAAGGGGTTGTACGTGAGTTGTTTCGTCCGGAAATTGTAGATATACTTACGATCCCTTTGACCCAAGGCTAGCACGAGGATTTGCCATATGATAGTAGATAACTATTTTCAGTTAAGAATGCATATAAATTCTTTTGGCATGAACAAATTCAACATAAAATTTTAAGGAATGAGGTAGGTTATTATAAGTACAATGCTCTTAACTCATATTCACAGTGTTGGAAACAAGTATGGAAACTTAATCCCAGAGAGTTAAACTTTCCACTGAGTTAGCTCCAAGTTTTATCAAGTCAGCACAGAAGTTCGCCTCACAAAGAATGTGATTTAGCTTAACACTCCATTGTCAACGAAGCAAAGAGTGGATATCACAATGACTGAGATATAAGCATGGTAAGGAGGAGGAGCCGAGGCAAAAGCAAGCCTAATAGTCTCCATAGAATCGATCTCACAGTGGACTTCTCAAACCCAAGATCCCAAGCATATAGGAAGTTCTATTTGATGGCAAGAAGTTCAGCAAGAAGTTCTATTTGAATTATGTTGTGTATGTGATGGTTTGCAGAATGATGATTATTGTGACTATTTTTGTTGTGTTCATAATGTGGTAGAAGATAATAGAATTGAGGTTGCCACTGAACTTGCTACTGAAACTTCCACTGAAGTTGCAACTGAACTTGCTAGTAGGGCTGCTACAAGTGAGAATCAAGAATGGAAATTGAATGTTGCGTGGAAGATTGGAAGCTTAGAAGCTGAAGTTAAGATCTTAAGATGTTGTGTAATTGGTCAGTGTATTATGATGTTAGTTTTTATCATAATGTGGGGCTTAGTTTGATTAGGAAAGTAGGTAAATGGGTTTGAAATGCGTAATGGTGATGATGTGCTATTAGTTTGGGGAATTAGGTAATTATGATGTTGTGTAATTGGTCATGTGTCTTTGTGATCTAATGAAATGAATAAAAATTCAGTTGTTAAAGTTCATTGTGAATGTGCATTGGTTTACTCCACAAGTGAGAGATTTATAAATCTTGATAGTTTTTTCTTGTTCAAAACACACACCATTAGTTACACTGACTTGCATATACAATAGAAGTTCTTCCTATCAAGCAACACAGAGTAAAACTTCAGTTCTTTTAGAATGTTGGCTATTATTTTATGATCACTGGAACGAGGTGTTGAAGAATCTA
This sequence comes from Ormosia emarginata, assembly GCA_029884605.1. Classification (NCBI taxonomy): domain Eukaryota; kingdom Viridiplantae; phylum Streptophyta; class Magnoliopsida; order Fabales; family Fabaceae; genus Ormosia; species Ormosia emarginata. The sequence goes on along the minus strand of JAQQTP010000082.1, from coordinate 45,289,030 downwards.
AAAGTGTAGTGTTACAAATGAAATGCTTGGGGTGTAAAAACTAGTAGTTATAAAAAGAATTCTTGAAGAATCTAAAATAAGCTCTAAACAATTTCTTGTTCATTCTTCATGAAGGATCCAATAATAAAATGCCAAATTCTAAGTGTGAATTTGACAGCTTAATACACACACACACACACACACACACACACACACACACACACACACACACACACACACACATATATATATATATATATATATATATATATATATATATATATATATATATATATATATATATATATAAATTATCTATGGACTATAGTACCCACCAAAATGCCAAATTCTAAGTGTGAATTTGACAACTTAATTTTATGGTTTTTGTTTTTTAAAAATGTTTTAGTTTGGTTGAGAACTTGTCATCAACCTCACCAATTTGCAGAGACTTGTCATTGACCTCATCAATTTGCAATTCTGGAACTCACTAAGTCACTGTTGACAAATTGGGTCATCTACACAAATCCTAAGAATTTCTTGGTATGGAATCCTCTTTATTCTTATTATTTCTTTCTCCTGTCATGTACTATGAATTAACTCCAAGTTCTTTTATTTATTCAATTAACTCACGGTTGTTTCTTGGCTTCAAAAGTAATTTTTTATATGATTTTTAATTACTTTGCAGAACTTTGTTGTGGACATCAAAGGATGAATAGCTCATGGTCTATATCTAAAATTGGTGTTTGGTAAGTTTACTATTCACTCAACTGTTTCTCATGACTCAAGTAGTTTACAAGTACAATCTTGATTGAGTTGCAAAATTACTCAATGAAATATGAAACTTTGATAGCTATGCATTTCTTAATAGATTAAAGAGCAAGAGCCTAGAGGTCTATATTAAGTATCTTGCAAAATGTAGTTGTGCATTTACAGCACCCAATGGACATGAAGAAATTGAAGATTGATGGTCTATAGTTGTGCGTTTACAACACCCATTGCTTATCAGAAAAATTGGCCTCTTTGTTAATGGTATGTTGGTGGTCCATCTTTCTTTATATTTATTTCTTTTCAAGTTTACATGAGATGCTATAGTAATTTTAGTTAGTCAAATCCTCAAGCACATATTTGACTCTTTGTTTTTGTGAAGATTAAAGGATATCTACAAGGAAATTTTTGACACTCAATGGAGTTCCAAGTTCAAAGCTACAGTGGTGGAGTCCCATCAAAAGTTTGCAGCTACTTTCTTTGTTTCTATATTGATGACAGAGGGTCAATGAGATTGTTGGAGTGGAAGAACCCCATCAAAGGTGAAAATGAAGCAGGACAAGAACAAATCAAATAAACTTAAGCCATTGAATTCTTCCTTTGAAGTCCCAAAGTAGATGGGGCCACAAAGTAACAACAAAGAGATTCTAACAAAGCTCAATTGCATGTATTAGATATGAATAGATTTGAAGTCCTATTCAGACAATAATATCTTTGTGCACATCTGGTAGTGTAACAAAGCTCAGTTGCTTGTATTAGATAAGAATAGCTTCGTCGAATATATATATTATGGGATACTTCAATGTACTGGAATGTATCATATCAATAGAATTTTATATTTTGAATGCATGAAAACTGTTGTGTACAAGTATTTTAGTGCAATATCAATTTTTCATCACTCAGAAGCACACAAAATATTGTTGAATTCATTTGCATATTCAGGTGGTATGAATCTTCATAATCACTGATTTCCAAAACACAAATACATAGACATTTGTGCACTAACGAACAATACTGTAAACACATCCAAAACGCATCCAATTGTGTAAAACTTCTATATTGATCATTTACAAAAAAATATTCCTAATTCCCAAATAGATCATCAGCCTTTATGAAGGACCATCGCCAATTAAGGGTCTACAATCTGCCTTAAAACCTCGTTTGCAAGCTTCCAAGCATACATAGAACTTTTCAAATCGTGGTGGGTGTAACATCCTAATACCGGCATCTCAATATATAGAGTATACAAGGAGATACCTAGCATTACAATATCACTAAATACATACTAATCTGATACTTAAGTCCATAATGTTCATTGGAAACATTATACAGAGCCTTATGAAATGCGGAAAGATATAATTATCATAAGAAAATGAATAAACAACCTTAGCCTTAGCTAAGGTTTGAAGTATTACATAATTCTTTACATTATAGAGAAGTACTAAGGAAATACAACATTTGTAACATAAACTATAAAGCTACTCTAGCCTTTAGCTTCCTTTTTCTTCTTACTCTTGGAAGAAACTTCACCTGGAATTACATGATATACGGCGGGGTGAGAAACAACATTTCTCAGTATAAGTAATCAAGACCAGTCATAATTAGCATAATAAACAAAATTTGACACATGCTAAAAACTAAGACACGTTTAGAACATGAACAAGGATATACTTTAACAATTGAAGATACCAAGTTGAAGATACATTCATTCTTACATACTTAGTTCACCTAAGACCTAGATATGTTTTACTAGAACTCTTTGAATTCTCGTGTTTGCCTCTTGTAGATAGGAAAACTGAAATTTCCACACTACTCGCAACCCTAGCTCTTGGTTAGGAATAACCTATTCCTTTGGGAACTTCTCTGACTCCCTTCCTTCTGGTCAAATAGCATTAACTGTCATATAAGGTCGCATTTATAGATAAACAATGTCAAAATATCCTGGTTTACTTGTATCAAACACCACTTATCATCACATCTCTAGTGAAGCTAAGTAACAACAAATTACCATATGTGAAAAACACTTTTCTATAGCAAACTCTTGCTCTTGATTGCTTTAAAGTTCATTCATAACATATGTATACCAAATGGTCATCCTTTTGTTGGATTAACTCTAGTACCATACTAGTCATATACTAAGTATATCCATGGTTCTTGGATATCCAAAGCTTAGACTTTTTCATCAACTCTAGGTGATAATTTTCTTATTGAAAAATACCTTTATTTGTGCCTCAATACACTTAGGAAACATATATCAATGATCCTATCTAGTACAACGCTTCAAATTGTCGAACAAACAATTTTCTTAGATTCAGGGCCCCGCGCCGCAATGCCACACTCCCCACGCTGCGGTGCCCATAGCAGAAACTCAGTTCTAGTACTGTTCCATTGGTCTAATTCATGGTTTTTGGCCATTCCAAATTAGTTTCTTGGTGATTCTAAGTCCCTAAGTAATTCATAATACATAGGAATCATTAATCAACAACAAAATCACTCAATTTGGATTATGAACCAAAATCACACAACCTTGACCTAAAACCCAAAAAATGAGCATCAATGGTATAAATGATATGTTCTAAGCTTCTAACTTCAATTTATGCCATGAACAATTCATAAATAACCAAAGAAACACATTCATGCAAGCCAAACACATCAAACACCTCTAGAACCCAATTTGGCCTATTAAGTACTAAGGGTGCATCAATGGTGAAAAGAATGGAAGAAGATGAATATGGACCTAAAACCCCTACCTTTGCAGTTGTGAAGAAGATTTAAGCTTAGTTGGATCTCAAACCTTGGCTTTGCCTTTGACTTTCGTCCTCCTCTCTTCCTCTTCCTCTCTTCCTCTTTCTTCTCTCACAATTTTTGTTTCTATTTTTATGCAAAAAAAGAACTGTGAATGTAGTTATAAAGAGAAGGCAAAAGACCCTTCAGGCCTTTAGGTTATACACAGCTAAATCCCAATCTGCTAAAAACACTAAGATTTAGCTAAATCAAGATTTTCAACTTCCAACAACTTTAACATAAATACTAAGATTCATATAAAAAGTTATTTCACCAAAAATTGATATTTTCATATCTGCTGCTAGTCAAACCGGCATAAAAAGTACTACTAGTATGCCTAAAAATACTAAACTAATTTCGACTGTTATCAAATTTTAACCGCAACTTATAACATGCATTTGTGACTTAAAAATAAAGTATCCATACATAAATCCTTTATTTAAGCAATTTATGCTATTATTTGAGTCATTTTAAGTTACTTTTCACTTCTTGTGTTACAACTAACCTAATTGAACTCAGTTTACCACAAAATTCAACATGCATGTTAAGCAAGTCATATATTACCTCTGTATAGATATAAAAGTCTAACATGTTATTAAGGATATTACAGTAGAGAATTAAGAATTTCGATGACACCCAACTTCACAGTAGAACCAGGGTTGCTCCTCAATAGCTCTGCAGAATAATCTCATAGCCTTCTTTATTGCTCTCTCTCATTTCCTTCCACAACTTCCCTTGCCTCCTTCAAAGCTCTGTATATTTTGGTGTCATTCAAATATACCTCACTCTTAACTTTCATGTAATCATAAGCTTCCCTATGGGTCAGAGTTGACTATTTTCTAAGTTTTCTAACAAGCTTCAACAACTTACTTCCTGCTAGCCTGAGAATTTTTGAACCCCCTACTATAGTTGTGCTCATCATTGAAAGTCTTGATCTAAAAACTATTGGTGACATTACTTCATGCACAATAGATAACCCATGTGCAATTGTCATCTTACACTTGGCTTTAGCCCTCTGCTTACCATTCTTCACCCACTTAATCTTTCTACCTAGCTTAATTGTGTAATCCTTAACCTCCTGCTTAAATGCCTCTAAAGTAACAAACTTCATTCCAAGCTCCAACCTGACATGTCAAATCCAGTACCTTCATTGAACTGATGGTATACTTCTTTAGTAGTTCCCTCATCTTTAGAAGTAATTGGAGTTTTCATGTCTTTAGACTTCCAACTGTAATCACTTTCTTCACTAACTTCTTCAGTGACATTGTGAACACTCCTTGCAATATCAGTGACCCCAATATTTAGTCTATAGCTTTGCTTGTGTCCTAAACCCCTCCCCACAGATAGGGATGGCAATGGGGGAAGGCGGGGACAGTTCAGTGCTGGATCCCCTTGCTTTGCCCGCCCCCTCTTTCTGCGAGTACCTATTTATGAACTCCGCGGTAGATTTGATATCAGCGGCAAAAGATCCGCGGGTATTTGATACTTTAAAATAAAATCTTAAAAATTATAAAACAAACATAAATAAAATAAACTTTAACACCACATACTATAATTTTGTTTAACAATATAAGATTCTTACAAAATTAAAAGAATATTATAAATAACAAACTAAATTCAATTATATTTTGTAATAATTAGTTTACATAAATAACTATTACATAAATAGTATATATTTGTTTAACAAGTTTTATCATTATGGGTTCATTTAATAAAAAATTATTTTGAAATAATAAAATATACGTATTTTCATCTCATCTCAAAGTTAAAAAATAAAAAGAATTATAATATATGATATATATTAAATAAAATATATATACTAAACGGGTTTGTGGTATCTAGAAACCATTGGTGACATTACTTCATGGGGTGGGTACTATAATCTCCGCCCCACCCACCCTATTTATTAAACGGTACCCATCCTCCACCCCAAATCATTCATTGAACCGGGTAATCCCTTCATGGATCCCCAGACTTCCAGTAATCACTTTCTTCACTAGAGTAATTTTGCCATCCCTACCCACTTTGGGTGCATCGAGTCTGTTGCTTCATCATAATCAACAAATACATCATACCCAAAGTAAGAAACATTGTGGCCAGTTATATGTATGCATGTGTTGTGATACTACTTGTTGCAATTCATTAATGGGCAGTTAACACAGAATGTCATACTTAGATCATATAAATGCCAGAACAGGTTATTCAATGGCATGAATAAACTTAAAAATGAAGATTTATGAGAAAAATCAAATAGAGGTTGAGAAAAAAATGTCTTACTGTACTAAGTAGCCAAAAGTCGTACTTAACCAGTGGAAGGTGCAACTAATGGCATCTATATAATTACTTATGGTAAAAAATTAGTATCTATAAAATATATTACCAGAAGATATCTATAAAATTAGTATCTAAAATATAACTTAAAAATTAGTATCTATAAAACTTAGTATCTATAACCAAAATTAGTAAAGCATACTTATGATAGAGAATTATTAATATCTATAAAATATATTACCTTATGCTAGTAAAGTAAAAAAGTTCAACTAATGGCATCACACCGGAAGGTGCATCACTATTAAAGTCATTTTCTTCATCATCAGGGACAGGTGCAATTTTCTTCCTGGACCTCTTTGGTTCAACATTGGTCTTCGTTTTCTTCTGTACAACCCTCTTCCCCTTCTTCACAGCAAGGCTTTGAACCCTTTTATTCTTCTTCTTCTTCAAAAATAGCAAGAGGCTTATCCTCAGCAATAGCAACAAGAGGATGCCTATAGGGGCTATCCTCTGCACTTTCATGATCATCACTAGAGAAACTTGAACTAGGACTGTCAACAACTATAGGTTCAGCTACATGTTGGTCTTGCTGAGGGTCACTTGCTGGTTGGGGTTGGACTTCCTCTAGAATATGTGTCTCAGGTTGGCTCTCATTGCTATCATTTGCTGGCTCCTCATCAGGGAATGACACAATTTCATGGTCAGCAATTATAGGGTGTTCATAGTACAAGTGAACAACCCCATTATTCAACCTTGAAGCCTCACCATCTGTAGGAGATGAGAATCTGTCTTCATGTACATTAAACTATTTTCTAGTTGTTTACCAGGCATCAGCCAATAACAGTTGTCCACCTTATGATAACCAATCTGTTTAGAATAATTGATTAAACTAAAGACATCCAACATATCTTCATCAGCTTCAGGCCACCACTCTTCTCCATCCCTTCGATAAGAAACTTTGCCTCTAATTTCTTGAACAAAAGTACCATCATGATGGAACACAAGTTTAACCATCTACACAGATACACATAACATAACTTATTAAACACTTATACATGTGCGCTATATATATATATATATATATATATATATATATATATATATATAGAGGGAGATCAGAGAGACCAGAGTGTAAGTCTTTTTTGACTTACACTCTTTTTTTCAACACGTTAGATTCATTTTCATCTAATGGTTGAGATGATTTCATTATAAGTAACCATTAGATGAAAGTGGATCTAACGGTTAAAAATGAGTGTAAGTCAAAAAAAACTTACACTGGTATAAATTGATCCTCCTTCATACATATATATATATATATATATATATATATATGTATATATATATGTATATATATATATATATAATATATATATGTATATATATATATGTATGTATATATATATATATATGTATATATATATATATATATATATATACATATATATATATATATACTATAAAAAAATGTGAAAGTGTAACAAGGAACAACATTGTGCTATGTGTAAATGTAAAAGTACAATACATGATAATGTAAAACTTCAATACATGATGGATCAATATATGAATAATTAAAAAAAATCAATCTGCATAAATGTAAAAGTTTAATACATGATAATAATATATATATAAAAGAAAAGAAATGTGAATTTAAAAGTGTTTAAATATGACATAATCAGGATGCAAAGATGTGTTGTCAAGTAGGACCACAATGCAAAGATTTAACCAGGGACCACACACAACAATTGTAGGGAGCAACATTGTGTGTTGTGCTGTGTTGTCACAATGCAAAGAAACAAGGCAGGACCATACAAAAGGGACCACACACAGCAAAAAAGGAAGACTAACAGGAACACAACACTAAAAATGGAAAATAGGGACCACAATGACCATTCAACACATGGAATGTTTGGAGTTTAGCAAACATACCTTTCTGAAGCTCGAATCCCATGAGGAAGACGATGAATTCAACATTGCTGGGGAACCTTGAGAGCAAAACAAGGTTGATTGTAGAGAGAAATCAAGTGGAATTTAGAGAATTTGGGATTAGAAAATAAATTGGGAACATTAGGGTTTGGGAAACATGTGCCGTTGCAATTAAGGGGAAAATGAAAGTTTTCCCTCCACCTCCAATACGACAGCATTTAAGGGTTGGGGGAAAGTTGGTCATCAGATGGTTTTGGGCCCAAACGATGTTGTTTCATTATTAGGACCTTTGTTTTTTGGTTCAAAAGCAAAACTGCGTCGTTTTGGGGGAGGCAGGAAGCCACATCAGTGTCTAACTTGGCACTTAAGGTGCCACGCGTGCGTGTCCATCAAAGTTTAACTAACAGAAAAAGTTACAAAGACTAACGTGACTGACATTTTGAAGTTTCAGGGATTAAGTTATCAGTTTTTTAAAATTCAGGGATTAATATGACCGGTGCATGAAATTTTAACGACTAAAGTGAATGTTTACTCTTTAATTTTTAAACCAAGAAAGAGAAAATGGTGACAACAATAGTGTTTATCATTAGGTTAAAATTAATATGCACATTGATATATTATTTTTTTGATATTTTAAATTAGGTTTATCCATTTGAAAAATTTATAATTGAATCCCTACCATTTAAAAAACGTTAATTCACCGTAGAATTAGATGGAGTATTCAATAAAGATGTCCTACATGCTACCATGGGTCGCTTACCTGGTAAATAACTCAAGCATTGGGTCCTTATGATGTTTAAAAATTTTCAATTAGATCCCATTAGTTTAAAAAGTGGAATTAAGTACCTATAATTTATTACCACATCTAAGTCCACGGTGTGAAATTATCTTTGGTCATATAACCTAATTAGGGAAAGCCTAGTTGGAGGATGTGAGTGTTGAAGGCTCATTAGTGTATTAACTAGTCAATTGATCAAATACCTAACCTTGCAACTAATTAATATTAAGTCCACTATGTTTACACGATTTAATCCACTGCAATTAATCTTTAAGCTTCCATCTATAATTTATCAACTATATATGTAAGGAAAATTAAAGTACAAATATCTTCTTGCAACTCCTATTCTTGTAGGATTTTTTGATCTTTAGATAAGCACCCAAAACTTAAAAAGATATGTGCTCTTTGCTCCTTGTAGATCTTAATCATCACATCCAATGCCTTGTTGCTATGGTCATCCAATTGCTCAGTCTAGATCTTAATAATCATGTCCTCACTGTCACAGAAACCTTATGTTTTCATTAACGTCAACCACACAAGCAACAAGACTTTCACTCTAAACAATAACTTTCACACTAACCTCTTCACCAACACCAGTGATGTTAGATTCTTCAACACAATCACGAGCAGAGATAAAAACTGGTAGAAGAGTGCAAAGAGGAGAGAGAATAAGAAAAGTTTAGAAAGAAACTAAGGTTTTAAATTTCAATTTCAGGTGAGCTATTTTAAGTTGCAACATTATCATACCTTATAATAACATATTAAGCAATGTGAATAGAAGCTTAGAAATTAAGTGCTACAGATTAAACCATGTACACTGAATGAGACTAATACTAATTAGTTGCAAGGTTAGGTATTTGATCAATTGGTTGTTTAGTGAATTAATGAGTCTTCAATACTCATATCCTTAATATTAATGTGTAAAACATAAAAAAATATGAGTCACATATAAAATATATATGTCATATGCAAAATGTGAATATTATGTACATTATACTTGTACTACATATACACAGTCCTAGATTTATAAATAGGGGTAAAGGTCTTTGTACTCTTCATATTCAGAAATAAAGAAAACCTTTTCAATTTCTATGTCTTTAGTTTCTAACATGGTATCAGAGCTTAGGCTCTCAATCCCTATTTGAATCCTCTGTTGCCTCACCGTTTTCCGTTGTTTCCAGCATATCTCTGCCATAACACCCCTGCCACCTCCAGTTCCCGTTCTTCCCAAGATTTTTTGGTGAGATCTTTCAATTTTTTAGGTTCTTTTTCGCTAATTTAGTCCCAAAAGTTCAATTTTTTGAGTTCTTCTTTGCTATAATGGAGAAATCGGACATTGCTCAATCTATTTCAGTTGTGCTCACTGCCTCCAATTGTTGTAGATATTGTAAGGAATCAAGACACTTGATTGAGAATTGTCACACACATCCTCCAAGGTCCGATCAGAACTTGTTTCAACCACGTCCTAGTCCTTCCAAGCCTGTACATGTTGCTACCGTTGCCAATGGATCTCTAGCTTCTTCACCACACCCCAAACTACATTCTCTGTCAGTGATCTCGAGTCTCTCCTTAAGCAACTACTTTTCAAATCTAGTAATACCTCTACTATCTTATCCACCACACCAGGTAATATTAGGCAGTATACTGATTCTGTCAGCTATAACCATATGACGTCTATATCTTATTTATTTTCATCCTTATCCATTAATGACATTGCACATTCCATACATACTGCAGATAGATTTCTTAAGAACATAAGTCATAAAGGTTGTGTCTCTCTACCAAACCTTAGTTTACCAGATACCTATCTCATTCCCAAGTTAAACTTCAATCTTATTTCTTTTGGACAACTTTGTGACTTCGGCTATGAGGTCATTTTTTCTTCTTTTGGTTGTTATGTGTAGGATCCCATTATGGGACAAGTCATAAGGACTAGTTATAAGGTCAGAAGATTATGTGAGCTCACCAACCTTCATATTCCTCCTGTATAAAATTTTTGTGCAACGACTACCACCACATTCATCCAGCTATGACACCAACGTCTTACTCATAGTTTCCTAGGAAAATTATGTTCCCTCATATCTCAAGGAACCTTAGGTTCAGTTACTAATGAGTATTTCCATTGCATTTTTTGTCATAATGCTAAACAACTTGCATTATGCTTCAATAAAAATTCTTCTATTTATGATTCTCATTTTAATCTTGTGCATTCTAATATTTGAGGGCCTTCCCCCACACCAACTATGGTAAGTAATCAGTATTTTGTGATATTTATTAATGATTATTCTCATTTTACTTTGATATATCTTATGAAAAATCGTCATGAGTTACCTTAAATTTATATCAATTTTACCATAATGGTCAAGATACAATTTTTTAAAGTCATTAAAGTTTTTCTTCGAGATAATGCCATGAAGTATCGTGACTCAAAACTTCTAACTTTTTTAATTGAATAGGGTACTATCTCTGAATTCTCATGTCCTAACACTTCTCAACAAAATGGTTGAACTGAGAGAAAGTAACGTCATATCCTTAACTGTTTGAGCAATGCTTATCTCCTCCTTTTGTCTTGAGCATGTTTAGGGCAAAGTTGCTCTCACTATTATCTATGTCATTGATAATCACATATTTTGTTCATTAAGAAACCCTTATGTTTAGTTATTTACACTCTTCATGTACTTAATTGACTGAATTTGATTATGTTTTGTAAGTTTGAACTCGAATCGGACTTAATTGATTTTTTTCAGCATTATTCGGGTCTTACACTGTTTCTGTATTTTAGCCATATCTTGAGTTCTAAATGTCTGATAATTATGAATTTTACCTTGTAGGAAAGATAAGAGAGAGCTCTACAACTTTTATGAAGAGCTCAAAGTCAATTTCAGACATCTAGTGGAGCTAATTGGGCATGGAAATCAGAATACGGGATTTGTGACTGAACCCGAACAGTGTGTAGTAACCAGAACATAATTCGAGTTTGGGTTTATAGAATGGGCTGAAAATTGGTGATCTGAAAGTTAAGACCCATATGTACAACTTTCATGACAAACACAAAACTTGATTCGGGCTCCTTGATGGAGATATTGGGTCTGAAAGTCAAAACAGAGGTGCTGAAACTGGTCCTGAGCAGTCTGTAGTAATTGGGTCATATCTTGGGCTGTAGGACGAATTTTTGGGTGCTTCCAGAGCCATTGGAAAGCTTAGACAATTTCCTAGAACTTTCATGAAGACCACTTGGCTCAAAAATGACGAAATCAATGAGTTCAGCAATGAATACTTTCGGAGACAAGGAAGCTCACCTACCAAGTTCACCTACCAATCTCACCTACCAAGCTCACCTACTAATTCCACCTACTAATCTCATCTACCCATCTACTACTACTCTGAATCCTCTATAAAAGGAAGCATGTGGAGAGCTCTAAACACAACACACACTTGGTGTTAGAAATAGCTTTTCATAGTTCTTGTATATTTTTCCTTCATTGTAATGGAGAGCTAAGTCACTTCTAGTCAATTCGGGACTCTTGAAGAGATTGTGGCTTGGATTCTTGAGACCTTGGTTATGTAATGTATTTGATTTATATTTGAATTCCTCTTCTCTTCTTCTTCTGTTCTCTTGATCTTGAATGCATGAATGGTGATTCTGTTTATGTTTGATCTGATTTGATCTTGGTTTAAGATTAAGTATTGTGATGAAATTTAGAACTGATTGATCTAAACTAATCACGTAATTGAAGAGGTTAGGTTACTGATTTGAGCCTAGGTTAATTGAATTCGGTGCTTAAATTGACATATATTTACATGAATGGTGCGATTGCAGATTTGTGTTTATCACTTGTCAATTGAATTCTGGACGATTGTCTAGTATGAATTCTGAATCTGATGCAGAGATCTCGGTTAGATCCAAGTTAACCATTCAAATGTATTTCAGGTGTTTGTTGAAAGGTCTATGATTGAATCCACCCAATCTCGGATAGATTTCTGAATTGACTGTTCTTCTAATTGTTATTTCTCTTTAAATCTTGTCACTGCGATCCTTGAACCATCAAAACCCCTCTTTTTCTAACTATCACTTGATTTGATCAAATTGCATCTACGATCCTTGAGGAGACGATCCGGTGTTATTCACTATACTACAAGTTTAGGTAATAACTTCGGTTATAATTTTGATTGAGTTCGGCGCCGTCAAAATTTTGGCGCCGCTACGTCTTGGGAACTCGTAGGTGTAATCTTTTTATTTTGAGTAACCTTACTAATTTTTGTTCTTTCTTACCTATTCTAATAGTTATTTTTCATTTACTAACATTGTTCATACCATACTAATATTTTTATCCTAGCTTTTGAATTTTTCTCGATTTAGGAAAGACGGAAAACAAAGATTACGGTAACTATTGCAATTTTCGAACTGCAACATGCCCAGAATGAGCTGAAACTTGGTCGGTTGAAGGAAAACAGCCTGATAAACAAGACTCACAGTAAACTGTGAGGTCACCCCTGGTTTTTCGAAATTCTATCATTTAGATCACTTTTTCAATTTTTTAATATTTTTTATTGCATTTTCTAGTTTCATTTTTATGTAGATTTTGTTCTGTGTTGATTTCATAATTTTTAAAAAATGTTTAGACATATTAACTAGATTTATTTTTGCATATTTTGAGTGTTGTTTAGTGTATTTTGCTTAGTTGCAGTTTTTGTGTTTTTGTGCTTTAGTTGATGCATGACTAGGTCCAATCTCCGATATCTTGCTTGATCTTGATCCTGAGATTGATAGGACCTTGCATAGATTAATTAGAGCTCGTGTGATAAATTCCAGAGTTAATTCTGAACCAAATTTTGGGAGTGAACCTGATAACTTAAGTAATCCTGAAATCATGGCTGATAACATGCATAATAGAACCCTTAAGGAACTTGCTGCTCCTGATGTATCTTACCAATCTTTGTGCATTCAATATCCTGATCTTGATGCAGATTTTGAGTTGAAATCTGGTTTGATACACTTGTTACCAAAGTTTCATGGTCTTGCGGGTGAAGATCCTCATAAGCACCTGAAAGAGTTCCATGTTGTGTGTTCAACCATGAAGCCACAAGGCATCTCTCGAGGAACACATCAAGTTAAGGGCATTTCCTTCTCACTTGTCGATGCAGCCAAAGATTGGTTGTTTTATCTTTCACCAGGTTCACTCGAAGTTGGAATGACATGAAGAGGTTGTTCTGGAAAGATTCTTCCCCGCCTCGAGAGCTGCCGCAATTAGGAAGGATATATGTGGCATCGAGACGGATGTCCGGTGAGACTTTGCATGAATACTTTGGGAGAGATTCAAGAAGTTGTGTTCGAGCCGCCTCATCACCAAATTAGTGACCAACTCTTGATTCAATACTTTTATGAGGGCTTGCTTTGCCAAATGATAGAAGCATGATCGATGCTTTGCCTCTGGAGGAGCCTTAGTAGACAAAACTCCCACCGCCGCAAGAGATCTGATAGCAAACATGGCAGCCAATACCCAACAGTTTGACTCGCGGATCATCACCGCAACCAGAGGAGTTAATGAAATTCAAGCATCTCATATGGACCAACAAAGAATGGAACACGTACTAGATGAATTAACTTCTTTGGTAAGACAGATAGCAAGGGTAAACAACCACCCATGCAGATGACCGCATCGGTGTGTGGAATTTGCTCTAATTCATCTCATCCTACCGATTCATGCCCTACACTTCGGAAGATGGTTCCGCTTTTCCAGATCAATGTGTTCTTGCCGGTGTGTTTTCCTGGTAGACCCCAATATCGGCGAGCAAGAATGAAAGAACAATCTAGATATGATCCATTTTCTAGTACTTATAACCCTGGGTTGGCGAGACCATCCCAATTTGAGATATGGGAATTCTAGCCAAAGAACAATGGCCCCCACCAAGAAGAACAACAAATTTCCCCACCAAAGAACAACAACAATTTAGATACCAAGTCATAGGTCCAAGCAACAAATACCAACAAATACCCCCTGCATTCGACAACAACAACTGTTTCGGCTCCTGTCCAATCCACTCCACTCGGTGAGCCATCATTGGAAGACCGATGAAACAAATTGCCACAAATAACATTCGGTTCCTAAAGCAGAACGTCGGTGCCAACATTCAAATTTACAAACTCAAATCGGGCGGTGCAACCACCGTGAGCGAGCTAAAGAGTCAAGGTTCTAGCCAATTGCCTTCACAAACAAATCAACAATCCAAGAGGCAACGTAAGTGCAATTACCTTGAGAAGTAGCAAAGAAGTTGATGTTCCAACCTTACAAAGAATCGAAATTGACCAAAAACGGCAGAAATGGATAATTCACCCGAGTAAATCATACCACTCGAAGAAAATTGCAGAGAATTCAGATGTTACCATTCCATTACCTTTTCCAAATAGGATCACACAATCCAAGAGAACAATGCAAGCGAAAATGGAAAAAGAAGTCATGGAGACATTCGGGAAAGTGGAAATCAATATTCCCTCCTAGATGCAATCAAGCAAATTCCAAAATATGCTAAATTTCTCAAGGAGTTGTGCACTCATAAGAGAAGGTTGAAAGGGGATGAGAAGATCAGCATGGGTAGAAATGTTTCTGCAATGATTCTGCCAAGCATGCCACAGAAATGCAAAGATCCTGGAACTTTCACAATTTCTTGCACGATTGGAAACTCTAGATTTGAGCATGCAATGCTAGATTTGGGTGCTTCGATCAATGTCATGCCCATGTCAGTGTATAAGTGTTTAAACATTGGTACTTTGCAACCCACTGGTATCGTGATTCAGTTGGCAAATAGAGCCACTGCTCATCCTGCAGGTGTCTTTGGAAGATGTGTTAGTTCGGGTGAATGAGTTGATTTTTCCAACAGATTTCTACATTCGGACATGGAAGATGAGTCTCCAACAAACCATGCTCCATTGATTCTAGGCGCACCATTCCTCAAGACCGCCAAGACCAAGATAGACGTGCATCTTTGGCACCCTTTCTATGGAGTTTGGCGACGATTTGGTACAATTTAACATTTTTGATGCCATGAGACACCCCCCTAGAGGAGCATTCTATTTTCCATGTTGATATGATTGAGATGCTTTGGTTGATGATGTCTATACCGATTTATATGCTTTGAATTCCCGATATTGTTGACTATCTTGGTTCTGTTTCTTGTGATACATGTGCTACTTGTGATGTTGAACCATGTCTTTGCATGTGCTTGAGATTTATTCTGTTATGAGTAATGATTCAAATTTCTTGATGATGCAACAATTGAGAATGAGAGTCGATACCATCATGCTGAAATTAATGTTGCTGAGATAGTTGTTTCAGATCACTTGTTGCCTTCCATTGTGCAACCTCCATCTTTGGAGTTGAAGACTTTACCAGACCATCTTAAATATGCATATTTGGGAGATGGTGAGACACTTCCGGTGATCATTGCTAAAAACCTACAACCTGATCAAGAAGAAAAGTTACTGCAGATTTTGAGGCAGAATAGGCAAGCCATCGGATGGACTCTTGCAGATATTCCTGGTATTAGTCCCTCCACATGCATGCATAAGATTTTATTGGAAGAAGGGATCAAACCAGTTAGACAACCCCAAAGGAGACTAAATCCCCTGATTCTAGATGTGGTGAAGAAGGAAGTTACAAAGCTACTTCAAGCTGGCATTATTTATCCCATATCGACAATCAATGGGTGAGCCCCGTGCAAGTGGTTCCCAAGAAATCTGGGGTCACAGTGGTTGCGAATCGAACAATGAGCTTGTGCCCACACGAGTTCAAAACAGCTTGTTAGCGAGTTTGCATTGATTATAGGCGCTCAACCGGACTACCGAGAAAGGATCATTTCCCGCCGCCCTTCATTGATCGGATGTTGGAGCGGTTAGGCGGCAAGTCACATCATTGTTTCCTGGATGGATATTCGGGCTATTTTCGATTCATATAGCCCCGTAAGACCAAGAGAAGACTACTTTCACTTGTCCATTTGGCACATTTGCATACGGGAGGATGCCCTTTGGTCTATGCAATGCTCTAGGCACCTTCGGAGGTGTATGGTAAGTATCTTTTCGATTTTTTAGAAAATTGCATGGACGTATTTATGGATGATTTTACTTGTCTATGGATCTTCCTTTGATGCATGTTTAGATAGTCGCTCAGGTCTTGCATAGATGCATTAAGACTAACCTCGTTCTAAATTTTGAGAAATGTCATTTCATGGTAGAACAAGGTATAGTCTTAGGGCATGTGATATCTCGTGAGGGTATTGAGGTAGATCCGGCAAAAATAGATGTTATTTCATGCCTATCTTACCCCACATGCGTGCGGGAGATTCGTTCTTTCCTTGGTCATGCAGGTTTCTATCGGCGGTTCATAAAGGATTTCAACAAAATTGCACTTCCGCTATCCAACTTACTGCAAAAAGATGTGGAGTTTCACTTTGACAAGAAGTGCCAGGATGCCTTCAATCAATTGAAGCAGGCATTGACCAGTACACCTATCATCCAACCGCCGGATTGGACACTTCCATTTGAGCTGATGTGTGATGCCTCTAATTATGCATTGGGAGCGTTCTTGCACAAAGGGTCGGTAAAGTATCTCATGTCATTTCCTATGCTTCGAGAACTTTAGATCCTGCACAAATCAACTACACCACAACTGAAAAGGAACTTTTAGCAATTGTTTTTGCTTTAGATAAATTTCGATCATATTTGCTTGGTTCCGTGGTTGTGTTTTCGAGATCATGCAGCATTGAAGTTTCTCCTGAAAAAGCCCAATGCCAAGCCCCGGTTGATTAGGTGGATGTTGCTCCTCCAGGAGTTTGATATTGAGATCCGTGACAAGAGTGGAGCGGAGAATTTAGTGGCTGATCACTTGAGTCGAATTGAAAGGGAGGCAGATGTTTTTCCCATCCATGATGTTTTCCCGATGAGCAAAATTTTCAAGTCGCTATGAGGCAACATCCCTTGGTTTGCTTTGATTTGATTAATTTCTTGGTTGCTAACGCAATACCCGCACATTTCACTAAGGCTAAGATTGATAAATTGAAAAGTGAGTCAAAGTATTATGTGTGGGATGATCCTTACTTATGGAGATTTTGCAGGTGACCAAGTAATTAGAGGTGTGTGCTCGATGATGAATTTCATTCCATTCTTAGCTTTTGTCATAAACTTGCATGTGGCGGCCACTTCGGTCCTCAACGGACTGCTAGGAAAGTTTTAGACTCGGATTATATTGGCCCACTCTATTTCATGATGCATATATGTTTTGCAAATCTTGTGATCAATGCCGAGAAAGGGAATACTTCTCGTAGGAATGAAATGCCCCGTAAACCCTTATTATTCTGTGAGATTTTTGATGTTTGGGGTATTGACTTTATGGGTCCTTTTCCCGTATCATTTGGTTTTGTTTACATTCCGCTTCTTTGTGGATTATGTATCTAAATGGGTGGAGGCTAAGGCCACTCTGACCGATGATTCTAAAGTTGTTGTGGATTTTATTAGATCACGATTTTCTCGTAGGTTTGGAGTCCCGAGATCCATCATTAGTGATCAAGGTTCACATTTTTGCAATCGAAGCATGGAGGCTTTGATGAAGAAGTATGGAGTCCAACACAAGGTTTCTACACCCTACCACCCCCAAACCAATGGGCAAGCCGAGGTCTCCAACAGAGAAATTAAGCAGATACTCCAGAAGACAGTTCAACCTAACAGAAAGGACTGGAGCAAGAGGCTTGAGGATGCTTTATGGGCTTACCGGACTGCTTATAAGACACCAATCGGGATGTCTCCGTATCGGATTATTTTTGGAAAAGCCTGCCACCTACCGGTGGAAATTGAGCATCGAGCATTCTGGGCGGTGAAAAGGTGCAACTTGGACCTAGATCAAGCAGGTATGGAGAGGAAGCTGCAGCTGCAGCAATTGGAGGAGATCCGCTTGGAGGCTTATGAAAGTTCCAAACTTTATAAGGAGAAGACCAAAGCCTTCCATGATAAGTTGATTCTGAGGAAAACATTTGAGATTGGTCAAAAAGTTCTCCTCTATAACTCCCGCTCCGACTCATGCACGGCAAATTAAGGTCTAGATGGGATGGACCATTTATTGTTACTAATGTTTTTCCTTCCGGTCTTTGTTCGGATTAAAAGTGAGGTCACCGCCAAAGCTTTCATCGTAAATGGACACCGCCTCAAACAAGATATCATGAACTTCCCGGAGAATGCGTAGTGGAGGTGATGAACCTTCTCCATCCGCATTATGAATAAAAAAAAAAAAAAAAAGGAAAAAAAGAAGAAAAAAAACACAATTGTGTGCCCGACAATGAGGTAGGTAGAGTCGCTCGAAGCATGTGGAGGTCATTTTTTCTTCGGCGACAACAACAATGCGAAAATCTTGCAAAGATGGATTTTATTGGCCTACTTTATTAAAGGTCTGTTACACCTTTTGCAAAAGCTGCGGAAATTGGTCAAAAAGTTCTCGCTTTGAGATTATCATCTCGCACCTACTCCTTGGAAAATTGAGATCTAGGTGGCGCGGTTCTTTTGTTGTCGACACGCGTATTCTCTCAAAGATCGATACCGAGGATCCTAGGAATGGTAATGCGCTTAAGGTTAATGGACAAAGACTCAATCATTCCCGGAAAACCAAGTTCTTGAGTTCTTTGTGTTGCCTGGTTAAGTGGCGGATACGGTACTCCGTGACTCTTGAGTCGGTTTATTCTTCAGTTTCCCAAAATAACTGAACCCTTCTTCTCCTTCAAAATGGATGTCATTCTTTCAAACCTGAGAAAATATTTTCCTTCTCTTCCTCAAAATGCTCTGAGAAAAATCTACAAAGTTCGATGTGAGAGATTGAGAATGTTAATGCACAAGGGTATGCCAGAAGATGTACTGCTGGATAATTGAAGCAAAGGTCCGATTAGCGGTGAGTCCTCAATTTCATTTGACTCATATATGCCCTAGGTCTTGGAAGAAGTTCATATTCTAAAAGGAGAAGAGCAAAAAGGTTACAAGTCTGTCACAAATGTGGACGATGGAACTCGTAACAAGCGATGTCGTACTAAGGGGATGGTTTTCGCAAATAGAGAAGATAAAATTTTCTTCATTAAGAATGGATGAGTAAGGAGTCATTAGATGATATCTTATTGACTCTTGAGATGCATTCTTGTGGATTGGTGCATCGTGAAATTCTTAAATTGTGGAATCTCTTCAAGGATGAAGAACAACGCTACAATCTTGGGAATCTGACTCTAAAAGACTTTTTGCCAATTTATAAGAAAATTGGATGGGAAGTTTATCCTCGACTCATAGAAGACGTTTAAGCGTTCTTGGACGTTAAACCAGAGGCGTAGATGTGAGCTATATCCACAAACAATCTGTACATATCATCATCTTCTTCTTCTTCTTCATGTCATTTTTCAAAAAAAAAAAAAAAAACAAAAACAAAAAAAAAAAAAAAAAACAAAAAAAAAAAAAAAAAATGAAAAAAAAAAATGTATACTTCTTAGGGTTGGCTTTGGTAACACAAACCGTGAATGGGGAAATGCATGCATCCTGATCCAGCCTTCTTAATTGAAAAACAAAGAAGGTAGATTGTATCCCACATGTGAGGCAGCCAGTCGTATTATGGCCACTTGTCCCTTTTGGGAGCCCTATGTTGCGCTGGTCTTGAATGGGTCGAATACTGGTCAATAATGCTTTGGCACAAAGCCGAAAGAGCAGACTACCTCCATCCCAATCTTAAGTAAGTATACACTCATCTTTCATCAAGTTTTTCTAACAATTTCAAAAAAAAAAAAAAAAAAAAAAGGACATGATGTCTCTTTGCACTCATGACGCCTTGATATAAAGATACGCCATGGAGACTGCATGTACATACAGGTATGTCATCATTTTCTATTTCTTTTATCTTTGTATCATTTTGTTGTATTTTGATTTTTGTACAGACGATCCTTTGAGCGGGGTCCTTCGGGGTTTCTAGACTTCTTTACCTTGATGGTTTTCTTGAAGTCAAAAAAAAAAAAAAAAAGATTCTGTGTCTCTTAATTTCAACCTTTTCTCGACAATGACCAACCTACCCTTATAGGTGCAATTATTTCCCTTTCCATTCTTTTTCTTATTTAAACACTCCATTTTCTCCATTTTCCTTCACACTCGAAACACTCAAAGGGAGGAAGAGTATAGAATGGGGCCTTCTATTCGTAACCTCAAAAATGTCCGTGTTTTTGTGGGTCGAGTTATGGGAAGGGATTAGAGTTTGTAAACGCAGCTAGCACTCTTGGTCGATCACTTGCCGAGGAATATTCATCTTGTATATGGGGGAGGTTGTCGTGGGTTAATGGGGGCTGTATCACTTGCTACCTTTGTAAGAGACAAATCAGTTCTAGGTGTCATTCCCGAAACTTTAGCTCAACCGAACATCAATGGAAAGACAATTGGGGAGGAACTTAAGGTATCATCAATGCATGAACGCATGAAGATAATGCTTGAAAACTCGATGCATTCATTGCCTTACCAGGTGGTTTTGGTACTTTGGAAGAAATTTTTCAAATTGTCTCTTGGTAGAATCGAACATCCACCATAAACCCATTGGTTTGTTGAATGTTAATAATTTCTTTGATCTTCTTATTTTTTCTTGACAAAGTCATGGAACGTAAATTTATCACTCCTTCGGAAGACAACTTCTTATCTCTGCCTCCACTATTGATGAGCTCATTGATAAATTAGAAGCTTTTGAGTATGTACACGATCGGGTATTAGCTCGATAGATTGGTCAACGAAGCGGCGAAGAAGTAACAAGAAACAAGAGCCCGATCTGAAACTTTCTCTTTAAAGGGTTTGATAAAAAAAAAAAATTGTTGTTGTTTTGTTTTGTATGATATGATTGTCATGGACTTATTAAACCAATTAGTGATGGCAGAGTAAGGAGTAATTTTACTCTTGAGACGCATCTTAATTGGTGGCGAGTAAGGAGTTTTTTAGGTAGTAATTAATTAGTATTGACTTGTGGAAGTACTAATGTTTTCTTGTTTGATTTCTTTTCGAGTCGATGTGGCACCGACAAGGTGTTTTCTTTTACTCAAGCTTAGCGTTGATTCACTTCTTATCGAGGTTGTGTTGCTCTTTTCTATCTCTTTCTTTCACATTGAGGACAATGTTACATTAAGTGTGGGGGAGAGATTTTAGCATATTTCTGTTTCTTTTCGTTTGTTAAAAAAAAAATTCAAAAAAAAAATTCAAAAAATAAAAAAAATATAATAAAAAGGGGTTCATTGCATGATTGAATAATTTTTCTCCCTTCTTGAACTGATATGCTTGGTGATGGATGATTGAATTGATGAATTGAGTTTGATGAATGCATACTTTGTGAGATTTTGAGCCTAATGGATGGATTCAACATTTATGCCATTCTCTTCTTTCTTGTGTGATTTTCACTCATGTTAATGACCACTCTAGAACTTGCTTTGATTCTTTTTGAGGCTACATTTCACTTGCATGCATGAACATGATTGAGGCCCTCTTTCTTAGCTAGTTTAACCAAATAGCCAACCTTGTTTTCAATATGATATCAAGCACTCTTTTGACCTCTCGAAAATTCTCTAATTCCCGCTAACCTTGTATATTTTCCTTTGCTTAACCCTTTGAGCTTATTTGACCATTCCTTGTTGCTAGCTCATTATGTGCCTTAAATGAAAAATCGTGTTCTTACTGTACCTTAGGAAATAAAAGAACATTAGCCTGGTTAATGGATGAGTTTTTGAACAAGTGTGGGGGTGTGTGTACAAAATGGTTGTTGAAAAAAAAAAAAGAAAAGAAAGAGTGCCTAAAAAAAAAAAAAAAAAAAAGAGAAATGTATGTATATAGTTATGTTCATATATATATATATAAAAAAAAAAGAGAGAGAAAAGGATTGGGAAATGAATATGTAAAGGGATATACATTAGAGTTGAAATGAACTTTTATGCTCGTTATTTGAACTCAGCTCATTTGCTTTTATTCTCTTTGGTATTTATCTTCTCATATCCATTTTATCCTCTTCTGTTACCTTGACCTCACTACAACCTTGAATAAAGTCCTCATGATTTGTGTGTGCATGTGTTTTGAGTAGTGGAGAAGTAGAAGATAAGCAAGCTTATGGTAGTGCAATTTTCATGGGTTGAATTGAGTGAAATACCTACCTTTTAAACACTTGAGAGATTGAGAGGGAATCTTGTGAAGATCCATCATTCTTAATTCATTCTTTTCAACGGAAGTTTCCTTGCTTGTTGGTTTGAGATGTGAAGAAATGTTACCTCATTTATGCTTTGATCCCTTGAATTTCTTGTTGCTCTTCTTGCTTCATTGAGTCCTTTAGAGTTTTTAACTTTTAAGTTTGTGTCGTTTGTCTTTGTCTTCTAACTTTAGTTTTATATGTTTTGCCCAGAGTGCAAAAAAGCTAAGTGTGGGAGAATTTGATAATCACATATTTTGTTCATTAAGAAACCCTTATGTTTAGTTATTTACACTCTTCATGTACTTAATTGACTGAATTTGATTATGTTTTGTAAGTTTGAACTCGAATCGGACTTAATTGATTTTTTTCAAAGCATTATTCGGGTCTTACACTGTTTCTGTATTTTAGCCATATCTTGAGTTCTAAATGTCTGATAATTATGAATTTTACCTTGTAGGAAAGATAAGAGAGAGCTCTACAACTTTTATGAAGAGCTCAAAGTCAATTTCAGACATCTAGTGGAGCTAATTGGGCATGGAAATCAGAATACGGGATTTGTGACTGGAACCCGAACAGTGTGTAGTAACCAGAACATAATTCGAGTTTGGGTTTATAGAATGGGCTGAAAATTAGTGATCTGAAAGTTAAGACCCATATGTACAACTTTCATGACAAACACAAAACTTGATTCGGGCTCCTTGATGGAGATATTGGGTCTGAAAGTCAAAACAGAGGTGCTGAAACTGGTCCTGAGCAGTCTGTAGTAATTGGGTCATATCTTGGGCTGTAGGACGAATTTTTGGGTGCTTCCAGAGCCATTGGAAAGCTTAGAAAATTTCCTAGAACTTTCATGAAGACCACTTGGCTCAAAAATGACGAAATCAATGAGTTCAGCAATGAATACTTTCGGAGACAAGGAAGCTCACCTACCAAGTTCACCTACCAATCTCACCTACCAAGCTCACCTACTAATTCCACCTACTAATCTCATCTACCCATCTACTACTACTCTGAATCCTCTATAAAAAGAAGCATGTGGAGAGCTCTAAACACAACACACACTTGGTGTTAGAAATAGCTTTTCATAGTTCTTGTATATTTTTCCTTCATTGTAATGGAGAGCTAAGTCACTTCTAGTCAATTCGGGACTCTTGAAGAGATTGTGGCTTGGATTCTTGAGACCTTGGTTATGTAATGTATTTGATTTATATTTGAATTCCTCTTCTCTTTCTTCTTCTGTTCTCTTGATCTTGAATGCATGAATGGTGATTCTGTTTTATGTTTGATCCGATTTGATCTTGGTTTAAGATTAAGTATTGTGATGAAATTTAGAACTGATTGATCTAAACTAATCACGTAATTGAAGAGGTTAGGTTACTGATTTGAGCCTAGGTTAATTGAATTCGGTGCTTAAATTGACATATATTTACATGAATGGTGCGATTGCAGATTTGTGTTTATCACTTGTCAATTGAATTCGGACGATTGTCTAGTATGAATTACGAATCGATGCGAGATCTCGGTTAGATCCAAGTTAACCATTCAAATGTATTTCGGTGTTTGTTGAAAGGTCTATGATTGAATCCACCCAATCTCGGATAGATTTCTGAATTGACTGTTCTTCTAATTGTTATTTCTCTTTAAATCTTGTCACTGCGATCCTTGAACCATCAAAACCCCTCTTTTTCTAACTATCACTTGATTTGATCAAATTGCATCTACGATCTTTGAGGAGACGATCCGGTGTTGTTCACTATACTACAAGTTTAGGTAATAACTTCGGTTATAATTTTGATTGAGTTCGGCGCTCGTCAGTCATTAACCGTTTCTCTTCCTCTGTCATTGGAAATGTCTCTCCCTTTGAGCGTCTCTACAACACTTCTCCAGACTACAGTTATCTCAAGGTCTTTGGTTGTGCATGTTTAGTTCTTCTTCAACCACATGAATACACTAAACTCGAACCTCTTGCTCACTTTTCTTGCTTTCTTAGCTATGAGATACAACATAAAGGTTACTATTGTTGGGATTCCATCTCTCAGTGCATCTGTATCTCTCGCTATGTTGTCTTTTGGGAACACATCATGTTATCTTCATTGTCTAAATTCAAATCCATTCCTTCCACTTCGACTCCTCTTTTCACTAACCCCTTTACTGACCTCTTTCCTAATAACTTTGATGCAGGTTCTTCCAGTGAGCTCATAAACACTTTCAAAGTTCCAACCACTCCTAATAGCAGTCCTAGACGTTGATCCTGCACCAACAATTGCTCCTTTTCCCCCTATTGAGCACCCAACTAGAGTAAGAATTCAACCTTCCTATCTTCGTGATTATCATTGTTTTTCTACCATGCTTCACCTTCATGAACCGTAGTCCTATCAAGAAGCCTCCAACAATCCTTATTAGCAGCAAGCTATGCAAGAAGAATTGCATACTTTAGAGAATACTAATACTTGGGACATTGTTGATCCTTCTTCTAACAAGACACTTGTAGGGTGTAAATAGGTGTACAAGATCAAAACTCGTTCTGATGGATCTATTCAGTGTTACAAAGCCTTCTTAGTTACCAAGGGTTTTACTCAAGAATATGACATTGATTATGAAGAAACCTTTGTGCTGGTTGCCCGTATCACTTCAATTCGCACTTTTCTTACCATTGCAGCTACTAAAAAATAGACCTTTAATCAGATGGATGTGAAAAATGCATTTTTTAATGATGATTTGGATTAAGAAGTTTATATGCGTCCACCCCCTGGCTATACTTGCCCCACGAACAAAGTTTGTTGTCTTCGAAAGGCTTTATACGGTCTTAAACAGGCTCCTCGAGCTTGGTTTGCCAAATTCACTTCTACTATCAGTCAGCTTGAGTTCTTGTCTAGTCCTCATTACTAAAATTTCTTTATCTGTAAGACTGATCAAGGCACTATGTTATTGCTTCTTTATATTGAAGACATGATCATTACAAGTGATGACACTTCTAGCATTACTGATCTTAAGGCATTCTTAAGCTGTAACTTTGAAATGAAATATCTTGACCCTCTTAGTTATTTTCTGGATTTTAAAGTCCTTTCTTCTATTGATGGTCTTTTCCTGTCACAAGCTAAGTATGCCTCAGATCTTATCTCTCGAGCCGATCTTGTAGATAGTCGCACCGAATCAACTCCTCTTGAGCCTAATGTGAGATTTACACCTATGGATGGTTGACGAAGAAATCGGATCCTCTAGAGTTCAAAAATGAATTGCACTAGTTATAATTGAGGATATGATGGTTGGGCTTTCATTAAACTTTACTTTTTTCAATATTATTATAGAAACAATTATTTTAGTGGTTGAGATCCTTTGTTGTCTATAAAAAACTGTAGAGGATTCTGATCCATTGACGAAAATGGATGTTATGACACGAGGCTTTATATAAAAGGATTATTTGAAGAGAGAAATAAACACAAATGCTTTAAACATACTCATAATTTTAACAGTTCTACCAATAAAACTCTATTTAAGGTCCTTATGTTTATTTTTCTTTTCATATAACCATGTGATGTGAAAATCTCATAAACACAAATGCTTCATGTTGACTCATTACGGAATCGAGGCTAATCCAGATAAATGTCAAGTGGTGCTTAACATGCGTAGCCTTCAGAGTATCAAAGAGGTACAAAAGCTGACTGACTGAATTGTCACTCACGCATTTCATCTCCAAAGCTGCTCACAAATCCCTTCCCTCATTCAAACTGCTAAAAAAATGGAAGGATTTTGAGTGGACTCAGGAGTGTGAAGATGTCTTTTCCTCATTGAAAAACCTTCTGTCCTCTTCCCCCATATTAACAATATTAGAACTTGATGAGACACTGTATTTGTACTTTTCGGTTCACGAAGAGACTATAAGTTCAGTATTAATCTGGGAGACGGTAGAAGGTCAGAAGTCGGCCTACTTTGTAAGTAAGGTCTTGCAAGGGCTAGAGCTGTGATACCAAAAGATTAGAAAGGTCGCTTTTGCACTTATCACCATGGTTAGGAGACTCCGACAATACTTTTCGTGTCATCCCGTGGTGGTAAGGACAAACCAACCTATATATACACAAGTAGGATTTATGCAATGGAGGATAAGTTACTTGCAAAGGTGAATAAGTCTGGTATTTATAGAGGTTAAAGGGATACGCTCCCGTAATAGTAGCAAGAAGAGATATAATCCCTTGTTAGTTGTTGTGGATCCCTATATTATCAGAATGTTGATACTATAATCAAGACATTTATGGGTGTTATTATTTCGTAAGATCATGATTGACAATAACATATATTATCAAGATTTATCCATTGTGCAGATCTCGCGATAAAACTGTTGCTACCCAATGCCGTGGTCTGTGACCATAAAGTTAGGATCTCATTTATGTCCATAAGCGAGTCTAAACAAAGGTATCAACGGCAGATCTTGACATGTTGCGGGTCGGATGGATCTAAGAGACATGATTTCATATCACAGTTCAGAACACAAAATAATTTATAATAAAAAGTTAGAACTTTAAAAAACTAAACAATTATTTTTTTTTAAAATTAATCTAAACCATAGATGCCTCTATTCTTCTCTTTTTTTAAACTGATGATTTATTCTTCTCTTTTTTTGAACTGATGATCTATTCTTCTCTGTTGACCAAACTATTGAAATTTCTATTTCTAAACCAACCAACCTAAATGACCTACGGACCAAAAATTGGGGTTTAAGCAAAATTGTTTATAATACACCGTGTAACTGTGTTGCAACTTGCAAGTCACGGTCACGGGGCATCTTCTCATTGAAAAGTGTGTGTGATTTGTTTTGTTTTGTTTTGTTTTTTTTTAATTTTAGTATATAATAAATTTTAAAAGCTTATTATGAAAAAAAATATAATTTAAAACATTTCTCTTTTTATACATGAATTGATAAAATACGAAAAACATAATTAAAATATGTTACAAAGAATAACGAAGATGATTAGTGTAATAGTTAGAAAAGTGTGTTTTTTTACTTTAATTACTTAAGATCAAACTTAGAACAACAATTCAACACCTAAAAATAAACTTAATTAAAAACACTAACTCTATATGAGGGTTTCACATAAGATATTTTGAGGAGTGACATATTAATCTTGATTAATACAAAAATTAATTTAAAAATCCTTATTGTATAAAAAGAATTAATATCAATCCATTATTAATATAATAATATACAAAAAAAAATTATTTATAAAATTTTGTCAAGTGGCAAATTTAACTTGTATTATTAATATTATTTGAATATTAATTTTAATATTTTTTAATTAATAATACCATAATTAATTTAAATTACATTACATATATTTGTTCAATGACAAATTTATTTTGTTTTATCTGTTTATTATATTGATTTATTTGTTTACTGTGTTTGGGTTATCTATTGTTGCATTGTAACATTTGTTTCTTATTTTATCTGTAATGGCGTATTCTTTGGAATATTTATATCTTTTTTGAATCTTTACGCTACTCTGTTACTTATTACTGTTATAGCTTTTTCATATTGTATGAACTGTATATCTGTTGTTTGTCGTCTTCTTATTTGTCATGTTTGTGGTGATTTTAGATTGTCTTACCTCTTTATTGTATGTGTTTCCTGTATATTTATTTTATGTGGTAAAGAGTTTGAGGAAGAAGAAGAGGAACAGCCTCTTGAGGTCCTGTACCCCGAGGAAGAGGAAGATCAGCAAATCGACGATCAGTTTTACGATCAAGAACTATCTGATCATCCATATCCATTGGATTGATTAGTTTTGGTATGACTGTGCCCGGATTTTTGGGGTTCGTGACGCTGGAGTTTCACGGTGGATCTCTATCGTGGAACATTAGAGGAGATAGAGACTCGGTGACATATCTTTGGACGGATGACCGTGACCTTACGTCATAGATTTGATGGAGAGCCGATCATGACTATGACAAGATTTCTACACTTAGAGTTACCCTTATCCATTAGGCGTCATTTTGGTGGTATGACCACGAGCCTAGTGAGATAAGTATCGTATCGACTACGCGATCATGTTATCGCCGAGAGTCGAGGCATCCAGATATTTGTCCCCTGATGATCATTTTCATGATGAGAGTGATCCTTCAGAGGAGTGAATATGTTTGATGTTTTTTTGGGCGCGTCTGCGTATGGATGTATATATTGACACTTTTACTGTTTTTATTTACTGTTTCTGTTTAAATATTTGTAATTGTAGTTGTAAATTATTTGTATAACTTATAACTTAAAACATATGTATATTATGAGCAATGTTATTCTGTCTAATTTATGTTTTCCGCAATATTTTATTTTTATTAAACTGTCTATCAGGAATTACTTTATGACCCATATTATTATTTGACAAACGTTTTACAACTTGGGTAGATTTTATTTCTATTTCTTTTATTTTCTTTTATGTGTGACATCCTCCAAAGGGGTGTTACAGGCTTCTTCACTATCTGAGCTGTCAGATGAGTCCATGTCATTGTCATCCCAAGCTATGTAGACTCTTCTTCCTTTTCTTTCCTTTGAGGGTTTCTTTTCAAATTTCTTTGAGGAAAGAGACGGTCTTCTTTGAGTTCCTTTCTTTTTGAGAAACCTTCCGAATTTCTTCACTAGAAGACTGAGGTTTTCTTCATTTAACTCAATGTTGTCCATGTCATCTCCATCGTCTTCTTCTTCATTATTGATAGTGGAGGTGGTGGCTTTAAGTGCAATCCCTTTATTTTTCTTATCGTGTTCCTCACTTTGGTCAAGTCTGTTGAGTTCTAATTCGTGCTCTTGAAGTTTGCCAAATAGGGTAGCTAAGGACATGGTTGTCAAGTCCCATGATTCTGAAATTGCTGTTACCTTTGGTTGCCAAATCCTGCTTAAACATCTCAACACTTTGTTAATTAAATCTTCGTTAGAAAAATTCTTTCCTAATGATGCAAGATGATTTATTATGTGGGTGAACCTTTTTTGTATTTCCTGAATGCTTTCAGCATGGTTCATTCTAAATAATTCATATTCACGAGTTAGAGAATTAATTCTCGACCTCTTAACTTCACTAGTACCCTCATGGGTAACTTGTAAAGTATCCCACATTTCTTTAGTAGTTTTGCAATTTGAAATTCTAAAAAATTCATCATGCCCCAAAGATGCGGTAATGATGTTTTTGGCTACCAAGTTATTTTGAACTTTTCTTTTATCATCTTTAGACCAATCATTTCTAGGTGTCTCAGTTTTTATACCATCAACAACTCGTGTAGGTATAAATGCGCCAATTTCGACAGCATCCCACACATCTAGATCAATAGCCTCGATAAATATTTTCGTTCTTTCCTTCTAATATGCATAACCATCCCCATTGAAAAAGGGTAGCCGATTTATAGAAGTTGCTTCTAAAAAACCATTTGATGAAGCCATGTACTCTTGAAGCGGCTAAGCTCTTTATACAAGAGTCTAGCTCTGATACCACTTGTTATCCAAGTGGCTTCAGTACTCAAGAGGGGGGTGAATTGAGTAATTAAAACTTTTTCTCAAATCCTTTTTAACACGAATTTCTCGAAGCAATATAATGAATATATATAAAGATGATAAAATGCCTTAAGAACAGTAAATAAACAATTAAACAATAATAAATAAATTGCTGAAAATAAAGAGATAAACGAGAGAAGAGTAGGCACGATATTTATCCTGGTTCGACCATCAACCACTTGTGGCCTACGTCCAGTCCCCGAAACACAGTTCGAGATTTTTCACTATTCAATACAAGCTTAAAACAGGTGCTTGTAACCTTTACACAACAGGGATACCTCACCCTATTTACTAGAGGGATACCTCACCCCTTTGAAGTATACCTCACCTTCTTTACAATAAGGGATACCTCACCCTTTTACTGAGGGATACCTCACCCTCACAAATTCACTAAGGGATACCTCACCCTTTTACAAAGCCTTTGAGGGATACCTCACCCTCTCAGAAATACAGCAGAGAATAGATGAAAAATAAACTCTCACAAAGAGTAAATATCACAAGTTGAAGCACTATAGAGCTCTCTAAGGATATCTCAAGGTTTTGGCGAAAAGAGCATAGAGAATATGAGAAAATAGATAATCACATTTTTTGGCACAAGCAAAAATAGTTCAAGTGGTTAGGCAACCTTCAGAAGAGACCCAAGGTCTCTATTTATAGAGCAATGAAGAAAAGAGTCGTTAGGTGCCATTAAAATCATATTAAATGCAAGAACGTTGGCTGCCATTTTCAAAAATCAGAGCAGAGTCTCGTGGGTTATTCAAATACCATCAGGGGGTATTCGAATACCTCTGATAAAAGGTATTTTTAAAAACAGATCAAAGCAGGGTTATTCGAATACCATTCAAGGGTATTCGAATACCTTAGTTTAAAAAGGCATATTCTGAATTCAGGTTATTCGAATACCACAAGGGTTATTCGAATACCTGTCACTTAAAACAGGTTTTTAAGAAGCACTGTATTCGAATGCCATGAAGGGTATTCGAATACCTTTTGTTTGGAAAACAGAAGCGTATATAAAGGATGCATGTTATTCGAATACCATGGAGGGGTATTCGAATACCTCAGTTAAAAACAGTTAAGAAACCATTTGTAATTGCTTCGAAAAACCATTTCCAATCTCTAAAACCTTTGATCTTTCAAAACCACTTTGAAAACCTCAGTTTGATTTTAAAGAACAGATTTTTAGATCTTTTAAATTTAACCAATGAGATATCCAAAAAGCTCCTTACAAAGATCCTAAGTCCTAAACTATTCTTTGAAGATCTTGGACTTGGTCTTCTCATCATCTTCATGTTTGTTATCATCAAAACCATTATCCATGATAGCTAGTCAATTACACTTCTAACAAGACACTTGTAGGGTATAAATAGGTGTACAAGATCAAAACTCGTTCTGATGGATCTATTCAGTGTTACAAAGCCCTCTTAGTTGCCAAGGGTTTTACTCAAGAATATGACATTGATTATGAAGAAACCTTTGTACTGGTTGCCTGTATCACTTCAATTCGCACTTTTCTTACCATTGCAGCTACTAAAAACTAGACCTTTAATCGGATGGATGTGAAAAATGCATTTCTTAATGATGATTTGGATTAAGAAGTTTATATGGGTCCACCCCCTGGCTATACTTGCCCCACATACAAAGGTTGTTGTCTTCGAAAGGCTTTATACGATCTTAAACAGGCTCCTCGAGCTTGGTTTGCCAAATTCAGTTCTACTATCAGTCAGTTTGAGTTCTTGTCTAGTCCTCATTACTAAAATCTCTTCATCTGTAAAACTGATCAAGGCACTATGTTATTGCTTCTTTATGTTGAAGACATGATCATTACAAGTGATGACACTTCTAGCATTACTAATCTTAAGGCATTCTTAAGCTGTAACTTTGAAATGAAATATCTTGACCCTCTCAATTATTTTCTGGATTTTAAAGTCCTTTCTTCTATTGATGGTCTTTTCCTGTCACAAGCTAAGTATGCCTCAGATCTTATCTCTCGAGCCGATCTTGTAGATAGTTGCACCGAATCAACTCCTCTTGAGCCTAATGTGAGATTTACACCTATGGATGGTACTGTGCTTAATAATCCTACTCTCTATTGTCAGATGGTAGGTAGCCTGATTTATTGTACTATTACTCATCTCATATGTTGTTCACTTAGCCAGTCAATTCATGTCAGCTCCGTGCTCTACTCACTATTTTGTAGTTCTCCGTATTATTTGCTATATGAAGGGGATTATGTTTCATGAGCTTCATTTCTCTAGTGATTCTCCCCTCTGAGCGTATTCTGATACCAATTGAGGTAGTGATCCCATTGATTATCGTTCCACCATTGGTTATTGTATCTTCCTTGGCAACTTACTTATTTCTTGACATAGTAAGAAGCAAACTTTGACTACTTGCTCTAGTATCGAAGCAGAGTATCGTGCTCTATCTGATACCACTTTTGAGATACTTTGAATTCAATGGCTACTTGAAGATTTGGGCATCTCTCAGCCTTCTCCTACTGCCCTCTATTGTGACAACCGAAGCATTATTCAGATTGCCCATAATGATGTATTTTATGAGCGCACCACGCACATTGAGATAGATTATCACTTCATACGCAAACGCATCCTTTGTGGTGCTATTCATCTCATCTTCATTACCAGTCTTGACTAGCCCTTTGATTTGTTGACTAAAGCTCATCATCCTAGTCAGTTTCATACTCTAGTATCCAAACTCAAGTTGGTTCTCTCTGCACCTAATTGAGTTTGAGGAAGATGTTAGTATGTAAAACATGAAAATTGTGAGTCATGTGTAAAATGTGTAACATATGTAAAATGTGAATACTATTTACATTGTACTTTTGCTATATATGCATAGTTGTAGGCTTATAAATAAGTGTAAAGGTCTTTGTACGCTTTACATTAATAAATAAAGAAAACCTTTTCAATTTCTATGTCTCTAGTTTCTAACACTTAAACTTGACTTTTTCTGATTATGATATATGGGCCAAGTATAATTTTGCACCATAGACCTTCTATGGTAGTAAATTATAGGAACCTAATTCTAAACTTTTAAATTATAGGAACTTAGGTGAAAATTTTCAAATAATATAGGAACCTTGGATTGTTTGCCACATAGGCACCCATAGTAATACGCAGGAACATTTCATTTAATTTTATGGTGACTTAATGTTATTTTAAATTATAGGAACTCAATTACAATTTTTTTTCTCAAATTATAGGAATTTGATTCTAAATTTTTAATATTTAGGGACTTAATTAAAAATCCTCAAATAATATAAGGATTTGCTGATTAATTTAACCTTATAAATTATAGGATCTCAATTTTGGGAACCATTAGGAGAGTCTTGTTAATATGTTTGATTACTTGATGGTCATTCCAAGCCTTTGAAATGAAGTGTGTCTTTTTTTTTTTTTGACGTGAAGCCTTTGAAATGAACTTGGTAACCGAATTGTTGACAATTCCCCAAGTTTTTTGTTTTTTTGAAAGAAAATTCTCGGCAAGCCATCATCTCCCGAAAGGAACTTTTGAGGCCCCTATGTTGAACATAGCATTTCTTATCTCCCAATGAGAGATATTGTCACTGATTTTATTGAGGGCAGATGGATCAACATTCGGATAAAGAACTGAGTGCTAGGTTTGGTTCTGTTGGGATTTTCCTCATAATAAAGGTTTTGAAAAGAAATATCAATTACCAATCCTTTAAAGATTTCTTGGTCTTCCACCAACTCTTCCTCTTGATTTCTGAGGGTTAAAATTTTATTTATTCTTCTCTTGATGGGTTTTGTAGGGTAATATCTAGTATTTCAGTAATTTGGTCACATTTTTTTTGTTTTTTTTATCTAGTTCGTCCTAGTTTTATGAAGTCGCAACATCCTTTCTTAGGACGGCACCTCTTCAAGTTGGATGTCAAGTATTTTCTCCTTATTTTAAATGTTTATAAAAAGATGAGTCTATTAACTAGACAGACTAGTCCTTAAAAAGTTGGGCTATAACAAAATTAGGATAAAACGTTTTTAAAGTGAATTTATTTTTAAAGAAAGTAAATAAGAGTATATTTATCATTAAATTTTAATAGATTAAAATTACGTTATACTTTAAATTAAATCAAAGATAAATACATCTTTACTTACTTATATTAAAGACAAATTCACTTTAAATGAATTTTTTTCACAAAACTGGACCAAATGACCTAACTCTATTGACGAAGAAATCAGATCCTCTAGAGTTCAAAAATGAATTGCACTAGTTATAATTGAGGATCTGATGGTTGGGCTTTCATTAAACTCTACTTTTTTCAATATTATTATAGAAACAATTATTTTGGTGGTTGAGATCCTTTGTTGTCTATAAAAAACTGTAGAGGATTTTGATCCATTGACGAAAATGGATGTTATGACACGAGGCTTTATATAAAAGGATTATTTGAAGAGAGAAATAAACATAAATGCTTTAAACATACTCATAATTTTAACAGTTCTACCAATAAAACTCTATTTAAGGTCCTTATGTTTATTTTTCTTTTCATATAACCATGTGATGTGAAAATCTCATAAACACAAATGCTTCATGTTGACTCACTACGGAATCAAGGCTAATCCAGACAAATGTCAAGTGGTGCTTAACATGCGTAGCCCTCAGAGTATCAAAGAGGTACAAAAGCTGACTGACCGAATTGTCACTCACGCATTTCATCTCCAAAATTGCTCACAAATCCCTTCCCTTATTCAAACTGCCCAAAAAGTGGAAGGATTTTGAGTGGACTCGGGAGTGTGAAGATGTCTTTTCCTCATTGAAAAACCTTCTGTCCTCTCCTCCCATATTAACAATATCAAAACTTGATGAGACATTGTATTTATACCTTTCGGTTCATGGAAAAACTATAAGTTCAGTATTAATCTGGGAGACGGTAGAGGGTCAGAAGCCGGCCTATTTTGTAAGTAAGGTCTTGCAAGGCTAGAGCTGTGATACCAAAAGATTGAAAAGGTCACTTTTGCACTTATCACCATGGTCAGGAGACTCCGACAATACTTTTAGTGTCATCCCGTTGTGGTAAGGACAGACCAACCTATATATGTACAAGTAGGATTTATGCAATGGGGGATAAGTTACTTGCAGAGGT
This sequence comes from Ormosia emarginata, assembly GCA_029884605.1. NCBI lineage: Eukaryota > Viridiplantae > Streptophyta > Magnoliopsida > Fabales > Fabaceae > Ormosia > Ormosia emarginata. The sequence goes on along the minus strand of JAQQTP010000082.1, from coordinate 45,253,667 downwards.
GAATAAGTCTGATATTTATAGAGGTTAAAGGGATACGCTCCTGTAATAATAGCAAGAAGATATATGATCCCTTGTTAGTTGTTGTGGATCCCTATATTATCAAAATGTTGATACTATAATCAGGACATTTATGAGTGTTATTATTCCGCAAGATCATGATTGACAATGACATATATTATTAGGATTTATTCATTGTGCAGATCTTGCGATAAAACTGTTGTTATCCAATGCCGTGGTCCGATGACCATAGAGTCAGGATCTCATTTATGTCCATAAGCGACTCTAAACGAAGGTATCAATGATGGATCTTGACATATTGCGGGCCGGATGGATCTAAGAGGCATGATTTCATATCACGGTTCAAAACACAAAATAATTTATAATAAAAAGTTAGAACTTTAAAAAATTAAACAATTATTTTTTTTAAAATTAATCTAAACCATAGATGCCTCTATTCTACTCTTTTTTTGAACTGATGATCTATTCTTCTCTGTTGACCAAACTATTGAAATTTCTATTTCTAAACCGACCAACCTAAATGACCTATGGACTAAAAATTGGGGTTTAAGCAAAATTGCTTATAATACACCGTGTAACTGTGTTGCAACTTGCAAGTCACGCTCACGGGGCATCTTCTCATTGAACAGAGTGTGTGATTTGTTTTGTTTTGTTTTTTTAGTATATAATAAATTTTAAAGGCTTATTATGGAAAAAAATATAATTTAAAACATTTCTCTTTTTATACATGAATTGATAAAATACAGAAAACATAATTAAAATATGTTACAGCAATAACAGAAGATGATTAGTGTAATAGTTAGAAAAGTGTGTTTTTTTTTTTACTTTAATTACTTAAGATCAAACTTAGAACAACAATTCAACACCTAAAAATAAACTTAATTAAAAACACTAACTCCATATGAGGGTTTCACATAAGATATTTTGAGGAGTGACATATTAATCTTGATTAATACAAAATTTAATTTAAAAATCTTTATTGTATAACAAGAATTAATATCAATCAATTATTAATATAATAATATACAAACAAAAAATACTTTATAAAATTTTGTCAAGTGGCAACTTTAACTTGTATTATTAATATTATTTGAATTTTACTTTTAATATTATTTAATTAATAATACCATAATTAATTTAAATTACATTACATATATTTGTTCAATGACAAATACTCAATTGGAAAAATTTAAAAGATTATAATGGAGCTGAACTTTTTTTTTTTTTTTTTTTTTAATAATATACTGAATACTCATTAATATATATCGTTTTTTAATATTCTTTTTTTTCTCACAAAACGCATTTAGCACGCCCACCCCATCAGTTTGGGTTTTGTCGTTGATTCCAATGAAGCTCCGTAGCTTTCATACCCTAAGCTGTTTGTACAAGGTAAACTGAAATTTTGAGGATATAATTTTCACGGGAAAAGAAAATGTGACATCCTAGGCTGATATATGAAAAAGATTATTTTATATTTTTAAAAAATATAGATATTGTTGATATTTTTTTTAAGAGTATTAGATTTAATAAAAAAATAATAATAAAAATATGTATGATAAATAATATTAAATAAAATATAAAAATAAATATATGTATTATTATATTATAGAAATTGAATAATATATTATTCAGATAAACATTTTTTATGGTGAAAAAGCACACATTTTCGGCCTAGCTTGTACACTAAGGTGTGTGGCGTGACCCATCCTAATAAATGGTTGGACCGAATTGAGAGTGGTCAACCCCAAACCCCATGCCAATACGGTACGAGCATTCCCATTGCCCTTTCTCTAACGTCAATCGTCTCGCGCGCCCTATTGTCCTTCTTCATCACTCGTCATAAGCAACCTCGTGATTTTTCTTTATTCCATCATTTTATTACTATTAGTGGTGTCCATCACATTTTTTATTTTATTCATTTAATTATATTATTTATTTTATTATTACTTAAATAAAAAAGTTAATATAAGATATTTAATTTTTATGAGTTATCAAAAGAATTGTAATATTTATTATAATTCAATTTTTATGAATTATTAAAAATATGGTAACAGTTATAACTGTTAAGTGTAAAAAAAGATAAAATAACATTACCGTTTTCAAAAAAAAAAAAAAAACATTACCGTTTTATTTTTTAAATTTAAATTTAAATAAATATTGATTTCAATTTTGGAAAGTTACACCAAATCTCCGAATCCCATTATAATAGATATAGACATTATAATTATAATAGTTAAAGATATTTTTATGTGTAGATTGTAGTTGGTAAATTTAAATTTAGTTAAAAGTGTATTTGTAAACTTAAGTTGGTTGAAAGTGAGTTTGCGCCCAAAATGAGTTTGAAAGATTTTTTTTTAAGTTCAACTGAATACAAAAGTAACAAAATATTACTTTGGTCTCAATTCACGTTTGAAAGAAAAAATATGTTAAGTCATATAAAAAAATAAATAACTCAAACAACATTACATTACATTCGAGATATCCTAACCCACTTTTAAAAACTCAAACGGTTCCAAACACACCCTATGTCGTTGGCGCCCAACGGAAAGGGAAGTGAGGGTTTTTTTTTTCCCCTCATTTTTAAAGGCTTTTGTTTTGTCTCAATCCTAGCCCCTCTATATTCTCTTTCCTTTTGGAATTTGTCTCAAACTTCATTCCAACCCTTATTTTCTCCCAACGCTTACCTCACTAGTCCACCTTAGTAGTATTACTATTATTGACTGCAAGCAACCATCATATACCAATACCAAGTGCAAAGGACACAAACAAAACAAAACAAAACAATCAATGAGCTGAGCTGCCACTCTAGACTCTAATCTCTCTCTCTCTCTCTCTCTCTCGGTGTATCTGTATAGTGTTAGTGTAGATGGCAGGGGGTTCCAGGATTGAATTCCTAGTGTGGTTATCTCAACTCATGGGGGGTCTTTGTTCCAGGTCCGCTGAGGATGAAAATGTTGTTGATGCCCATAATATTAATAACTGGCAGCCTAGCAAGAAGGCGAGTGATTTCACGACCGCACCTCAGGTACGAGAAAGAATGGAAAGGAATCTGCAAGTGCAGGAACCTGCTGGAATCAGTGGCTGCGTTACGGATGAAGATTTGTACGATGGAATCCCGCGCTTTACGGATTCTTTTCCCCACAAGTCTAGGTCTATAAGGTCAAGGCAGGCTGCTGTGTCTAAGGTTGGTTTCAGTTTTGGTTTTATAGCCCTTCCTTCTATTTCTGCTCTCAATCAATTCACTAACCATTCACCAATCTCTAATCTGTAATAGTGTCTGTCAAACCAACCTGGTATAAAAACCTTTAGACATGCAAAGAGGGCTGAAATTTACATCTTTATGTTCTGTGGCAATGCTAATGTGACTAACAGATTTTATAGGGGGAGGGAAGGAATAGAGATTGAACCATTTCTCTATTGTAAATATTAAGAACTGGATGTATCATATATCTGAAATAATCTCAAATTATTTCTTGACCACATCTGAAACTAAATTATTTAATTTTTTTTGGAGAAATATTCCAGAAAGTAGCATTATTGTTAACTCCTAGAGGATAATTGTCAGCTATTCTTTGTCATGCATAGGGCTGTCAGTTCATATGGGCAAGGCAAGTCAAGTTCATAAGCTAGTTATGAACCTGTTTGAACTAGTTATGAGTTTAAGCGAGTAGAATGGTGGAAACTTAAAAAATGACTAAAGATTAATATTGATGCGATTTGAGTAGATAATGTTACTAATTCTTGTAATAACTTATGATTTATATATAATTTGGAAATAGGGTTTGTAATTGGGGATTTAGGGTATATTTATTAGTAATTAGGAATTTTAGAATTCTTTTGTTTTGTCTTGGATATCTTATTTATAGTTTTATTTATTATCCTAGCTTATGTTTACATGATTCTTAAGATTAGGTTGCTTGTCCTAGTAGGTATTATACAAGGAAAATTATTCATCTTAAGGGCTTTAGATGCCATCGGGCTTTGTTACATATATAAAACAAATCATGGGATTCTACCTGATAGCTTAAGCTTTTAGGAGAGTTGGTCCTTGACATGGTATCAAAGCTTCTATGACCAAGTGGTTAAGAGTCTAATCCTTGTCGCCCACATTATTCATAATTAAGATGAATCGTAGCACAAGGTAAAATGGGCCTGTACATTGTTCACACTTCAAGCCCTGAGGGCTCCTGTGTGAGGGGGCATGTATAAAACCATTCATGGGCTTCTACCTAAATAGACTAATGTAGGAGAAAAATGAAAATATCTAGTAATATCTTTCTATTTCAGGTCTCAGAGGTGAGTTCACTCCTGGGCAGAGCTGGTACTATTGGATTTGTGAAGGCTGTGGAGGTTTTGGACACTCTTGGGAGCAGCATGACGAATTTAAATGCTGGCAGCGGGTTTGTTTCTGGAGCTGCAATAAAGGGGAATGAAATTTCTATCTTAGCATTTGAGGTTGCAAACACAATTGTCAAAGGTTATAATCTTCTGCAATCTCTTTCCCAAAGAAGTATTAGGCATTTAAAAGAAGAGGTGCTTCTTTCAGAGGCTGTGCAAGATTTAGTATCAAAGGATATGGATGAACTTCTAAGGATTGTTGCTGCAGACAAGAGGTAAGTATTGGGTTAAGTAAAATTACTTAAGAGTGGCTTCTGTTCCATCAATAAGCTAACTTATTATCGTTTTGTATTGCCATGACTCTATATATAAAATTAAAATGTCAACTGTATATGATTTTGGATTATGTTTTCAGGCAGGAGTTGAAAGTTTTTTCAGATGAGGTGATTCGTTTTGGAAATCGTTCAAAGGATCCTCAGTGGCACAACTTAGGCCGTTACTTTAAGAAGTAATATAAATTGTACTCACTCAATTCGTCTAGCCTCTTGTCATTCACCTTCAAAAAAATATTTGCCTTTCATATATTTATTCTGAGCTAAATTTTAGAATTAGCAGAGAATTAAATGCTGAAAGACTGTCAAAGGATGAGGCAGAATCAATAATGCAGCAATTGATGACTTTGGTTCAATTTACAGCTGTGAGTGTATTCCTCATGTTACTGAAGAAAATAATTAGTGTTGCTCGAGGACTGATAGTTACTATTGAAGCTGAAAAAACAAGGAAATTTTAAAAAAGGAATTCTTGATAAAAGTATTTGCAATTTAGGAACAATTAACTGAAGTGGTTAATTAACTTTATAAATGGTTACTCATTAACCACTCTTTCAATATTGTTAACTAGTAGACCGGAGTTTCCTTAATAGGAAATATTTTTTCTAAGAATTCCTTTTTTGTAATTTTTCCAAAAATGTATTATCAGGAATTTGATTGAAAGATTTTTAACTACTTACCTTATATTGTTGCATTAGATATCAATTGCAAAGAGAGTTTTCTTTCTCTCCCCAGCTTTATGTCCTACTTGGTACCTTTTATACGTATCATGATGTATGCTCAAAGTTAAATGGGGAGTTTCTGTATTCAAGTACTTTAGCTCTGTAGTAATATGTGGCGACACTTAACTACTTATTTTGATTTCTATCATCACCTTAGAATAAAACTTGTAATCATGTAAACCTGACATTTAATATCTATCAAAAATTCACAATGACACGAATGTTTTGAAATGAAACCAATGTGATGGTTAGGTGTGCTTTCTTCTTGGTTAGATGTAATCATTATTTATTTCTATGTGCAGATCTTGAAGGAATGTACTGTCATAAATAATTGTTGAAGTATTGTATATACTTATTTATAAATTGATAGTTTTATTACATAACCTGAGTTGTGAGGAATTGTATTTATTGCATCTTTTGTAGTGTCTGCTCATCTGTACTTGCTCCCATTTTGCTGTAAATTTATCTTCAAGGTTTTTCTATTATCTTTCCTTGGCTGCAACCAAGTGCTTTAAGTCTCTGTATACAGTGATTTTGTTGCTCCATGCATTTGCTTTTTATTCAACATAGTATTTTTAGGGAAAATAGCATTCAGCCACCCTAAACTTTCACTCAATTGTAAATAGTTACCTTAAAATTTCAATTCTTCTAATTTAGTCCTTAAATTACAATAATTCTTGCAATTAATCCTTCGTAGTTTATTCAATCTAAGTTAGCTGACTAACAGAGCACTGCATCTTGAGAAATTCTAAAATACTCT